>WFKH01011581.1:36182191-36204632 GCA_016163765.1 Magallana hongkongensis | reverse complement strand
GTGAAAGATGATATGACAGTATAAATAATCAAAAAAAGAATAAGAAAATGCACAGTTCCAAAGTTTCTATTCACTAGCGTTTTCTGCATTTAAACATCCGTCTTCAGGGGCGTGTTCAACAACGCGAGCGCTCGCTGTCGCATTCGACAGTGGCAAACAGTGTTGTGTTGAACGGAAACGAGAGCTCGCCTTGGAACCAAAATGGCGACCAATTGGTAACCTATTATTTATATTTAAAATTTCTGAAAGTATGTAGAGAGATGCGATTAAAAAAACATCGGTGATGAATACGGAATCATAAACCGGCCTTGTTTCTACACTATAACTATATTGAGAAAGTTCCTGTTGGCATTATAAACAATCTTTTCTCCGAAATATACGTTATCCAAGGCGTCATATGGAGAGATTATGGATCAAAGGTTAGCCCAATCAAGAGATGTAATATATTGTACCATTTTTTGTCTCTGTAATCATACGTTAAAAATACAGGGTAACATTTAAGTGGTTCGTCTGTTGCATCTAAATATCGTCTGCTTCCATCCATCATGGCTTCGAGCAGTGGTTCTCATAGAGTGGGGTAAGTATATGATTTTTAATAGTATACATCTAAAAAAAATGATTTAAAGAAATACAGTGTTTGTGTAAATCAATGCTCTACAAAACTTTGTAAGTGTACCTCAAGCAAGTTAATTTTCAGAGATATTCTGTACTATACAGCACAGGCCTCTGAATTTTTATGTATATATGTGTAGGAATTATAGAGATGTTTATACCCTATCTAGAAATAGTATTTATGTAAAGATAGGGTACACACACACATATTGAAACACAATAAAATCCACAGTGGTTGGTGAATCAGCATAGATATAAATTAAAAAGAAAACACAAAAAATGTTCAATTTAGCTTATGCACTTTCATTTAAGACATTGTCGAGTCCATGTCCCTGGAGTCCTTTTAGGATCCAGAGATAGAAAGTTCCATAAGGATGCAGTACACGTTTTAAACAGTTTGTTATTGTAAATACAGGCGTGGACTCCCCCTCATACACACATCTTTTAATCAAAGTTAAAAAATGCCGCAGCAGTAGCCCTTCACTTCAACGGAGGAAGAAGAATACATAATTATTACACAGTTCAATTTTGGTTTAAAAATATGGATAAAATGTTTTTCTTTTCACCAGGTCTTTGAACATTACTGTCACTCAACACTGATGAGTTGTAAAATGGAAAAATGTTAAATTATTTATTGCTGCAGATCTCCAAATATGTATTGCATTGTATACCATTTTACCATTATATAGCTTCTGAAGATTTTAAAATGAAAGGGCGGAAGCTAAATTGAATGTTTTTTTTGTTTTCTATATATATAATGTATAAGTTGAAAGAAAATTATCCATATTTATTTTGGACAGTATAACTACAATTTTACCACTGCTGGATAGTGACAGTGGCCATGAAGATATGCAATTTGAATACCTGACAACGGCTATGGAAGTTTTCCCCATGATTAGCTCTTTTATATCTGATAAAAGTTGCATTCCCCTTGGAACAGGACGAATTGAAGATTATGTGGAAGAGACAGTACCAACATATACAGATCCAATGTTTAGAGCACATTTTAGGATGACAAGGTCATCTTTTGAGGTATATTGAATTATTGGGGATGTAAATTTGTTAAGTGATAAACTTATTTTTACATTGATCTCTTCAGATTGAAAATACTTTTATTTTGTAAAGTTAGATCTATATGTATATTTTTCTGTAGATCCTTCGGATGCATTGTTACAACGCACTTTGAAAAATTACGCACTTTGAAAAAATTTTTCAAAGTGCGTTAATTTTGGGACCAAGTCAACGCACTTTGAAAAAAAAATTTTTTTTTCAAAGTGCGTTGATATCGTCGATATTAACGCACTTTGAAAAAAAAATGTTCAGGGTTTGGTCGAAATAATTGATACTTTTATATACAATAAATGATTGTTTTAATTTTGTTTAGCTCAATGGGATATATTTTAAAAAGAACCCAATGCATTCTAAGCTAACTTGATAAACAGTTTCTTGATTAGAATTTTTTTCTTTTCTCATATATAAGCTTATGTAGTTAGACAATTCACACATAAAGAACAACTAGGGAAGTTGAATTATCCAATGCATACACAAAAAAGGAAAGGGCAATTTCTAAGCGATGCAGTTTATGTCAACATTTACTTCTTATCTGGTACATTGGGCTCTGCCGGAAACGAAAATGATTATATTTATTGATAATGATTTATATATATTGATAATGGAGATCAATGTATAACATATTTCAACTGGCTTCAATTGTATGTGCTTGTAAACAAACATTATGTGAAAAAAGGATACGTTAGTTATGTTTATCAAAAACAATGATCTTTTAGAAGATGAGTGCGAGAAAAAAAAACCCACACCCTAATGCCTATTTTTAAGTTTATAATAATTCAATGTTTGTCAATGTATTTTTTTTTTATAATGAAGTGATTTATTTGAGTGATTAGAATTTGCATTGAAAAGACACATTCTTTAGCATACCATTGGAGAAATTACTGTTTGGCCAGTTCGTTTCTTTTCAATATCACTGTACTTAATTTGCAACAAAGCATATTTTCTTTTTCCAGCCTTAAACTTACTCCAAGTTGCTGAATAACATGTTTTGGAAGGAAAAATTAGGGGTAGTGGACCTTCTTCCTGTAATCAATTAAATGATGTACTGGTAATTGACTTGTATCTTTGGTTAACCCCCACCCCAGTCTCCATCCCCGTTCTTAAAGACGGTAAATTCGATTTACTAGTGTTAGCAAATCATCATACTATAAACAAATTTGAAATTCAATTCCAGAATTTGTGATTTATACATATTTTTTCAAAGTGCGTTAAGTGTCTCGATGCTAAAAAATGTTGATGTACATTCATAACGCACTTTGAAAATTTTTTTCAAAGTGGGTTAACTTGGTCCCAAATTTAACGCACTTTGAAAAATTTTTTCAAAGTGCGTTGATTTGGTCCCAAATCTAACGCACTTTGAAAAAATTTTTCAAAGTGCGTAATTTTTTCAAAGTGCGTTGCCACAATGCATCAACTGAAAAAATAAAAATCGCGTCATTAGAAAAATATAACAAACTTCTTAGTTGATATCTCTAAATCTTCAGAAATATTTATCATTTGTTTAAAAACTTGTAAGGATGACTTATTTTGTACATTTATAATATATCTATAATTATACTTATAAGTTGTATATAGTTTTAATGCTAGATTGATTTATTTGAGGTAGGTAAGTAAACTTGTCTATGTTGAAGTCAAACCATTGATCAGTGATGTCTTTACTGTACATAGGATATATGTTTATCTTTTTTGAATGTCTTTAATACCCTTTACATGTACTCCTTCCCTCTTCTACCTTTTACCCAAGTGTTTACCCTGTATATATATATATATATATGTGTGTGTAAGTTATAATCATCTGTTTTTATACCCTATCTGTCTTATTTATAGGGACTTGTGGGTTTGAATCCCACCACTTCTCTTTCATTAACATACTATGTACAATGTTATTTTTACCTCATGTCAAGTTATTATAGTTGAAGAGAAAAAAGAATCAGTTTTTAACTTTAAATTTCACTAGTACAATGTACATATATAAACTTTCATTAATGGTGGTAAAAATAAAGCAATTATAGGAGTGAAAATTATGTTGCACACAGTATTTGGGGCAAAAGTAGTGTAAAAATAATGGTTGGTCACTATGAAATTACTAACTACAACTCCTTCCCTTATTCTTTGTATAAAAAATTCATATATTTTTGAGGTTTTTGATGACTTGAATACAATACATATAAACCATCCATTTTAATCAAAGAAATTTTCAAATTTAGTACTGGGTTTTATTTAGTTTCTACTCAAACTGTTATTACTGGTACTATTTAAATGATGTATTACTAAGGTACTTGCATTCACAGATTAATTCCATAACTTAAAAAAATGTGCAACTTTGTACTTTCAGAAATTACTACTGCTAATTGGGCCGGAGATGTTGCTAACTAAATAAGTGTCACTGGAGAGAAGAACACTGGCCTGTATATGGTAACTTGGGAACACAGAGACATTCCGCAGTGTTTCAGATAGATTTGGTGTAAGCAAGGGTACATTGCATCATTACCTGTCAAAATTCACAGAGGTCATGCAGAGGCATCAGATTCTCAAAAATCTTATTTCATGGCCGAACTCAGATGAAGAGTACTCTCAAATATCAGAAAAATTTTCTGCAAGGGCAGGTTTCCCTAATGTTGTTGGTGCATTAGATGGCACTTATATTCCCATCAGTGGACCAACAACATTCAGGGATTCCTACATTTGCAGGAAGGGTTTTCCTGCGATGCACCTGCAGGCAGTGTGCGACAGTAGCTTAAGGTTTTTAGATGTATTTTGTGGATATCCAGTTTCTGTCCATGACTCTAGAGTCTACAGAAATAGCCCTCTTCATGATGTTCGCCAGAATCTCCCAGGTAAGTACCATCTATTGGGAGATTCAGCATACCCCTTGTCAAAAATGTTGTTAACCCCCTTCCGTGATAATGGCCACTTAACATCAGAACAAAAAAAATTCAATGCAGCCCACAGTTCAAACAGAGTGGACATTGAACGTTCTTTAGGTTTGTTAAAAGGCAAATTAAGAAAGTTTACATTTCTAGATATGAGAAAGATTAAATCAATTCCTGGTGTAGTAGTGACTTGCTGTGTTTTGCATAATTGTTTTTTAATGAATGAGAGTTTTGATGAAGACATGGTTGAGTTTGAGAGGGATGAGAATGTGAATGAGAGTGAAAGTGAGATTTCTGAGAGGAGTGCTGAAAACCTTTAGAGAATTGAAAAACGCACAGAAATAATGAATTTGTTGGGATAGATTATAGTATATCCAAAGTATGTGTATGGCAATTAATTTGTAATGTTTTAACTTTTACAGAACAAATTGTGAGTAATTTAAATCCTAAATACATGATATGTTTTAGCTTTTTGCAACACTTACTGGTGTATTTGTTTTAGATCATTTGAGATAATTAGTCAAATATGTGTGTATTAAGCTATTCTGATCAGAATTTTTTCCTTCATCCATTGTTCTTGCATCTGTCAAAGCTTTCCAAAATTAACAGATTGATTTATTCTGAAGTGCATCAACTGGGCCAATTTCAACCAAGTTTTGCACCATTTTTATGCAAATATTGATTATTATATGTTTGTTTAGTTCAACTACCATACCTAATTTTTGTTGCGGTTATTTAAAAGCACAAGTTTCACATGTCAAAAGTGCTTCATCAATTAAATATGCCACTCCATAAAAGGGCATAAACAAATAGTCTACAAAAATTTTCATCAAATCTTCCGAATTGCATATTAATGCCGAGTAAAAAATAATACAATGAATAGTTATCTTTCACACTGTAATTAATTCAATTGATAGTAATACATAGGTAAAGAAATTCTATGTGTATAAGGATATTTTTTTTTATCTACAATATACATGCATTAAATATCTGAATTTGTATATTCGCTTAAAAATTTCATTTTAAATATGTACTGGTAAACTGTAGCTATCAATGACATCAAATGAGCGAGAGGATTTTAAACATTATATGTATGCTAATAAATAAATAAAAATTAAAATAAATAAATAAGAAAAAAATAATCAATTAGGTCAATAAATATATAAACACATTATCAGTTATCATTACTGATCTCTTCATTTTAATTGTCTTTCAAAAGCTTCTCTAGAGCAGCAACTCTCCTTTCCTCCAGTTTAAGCTTTTCCCTCTCTAACTCCATGCGCTCTGTGTGCATGGCTTTTAACTCTGTGCGGTAGTCCACCATCCATGAAGGTTCTTGTTGTCGTCTTTTTTTTTGGGGGGGGGGTTGCAGGTCTTTTTGTGGTTGGTTCTCCTATGTGAACATAGTACTGTCATTTACTAATAAACAAACCCTAGCTACTTTTGTTTCTCTGATACACACTGTGTGTATGGTATGTTTTTGTATGGATGTATGGGCATATATAAATTGTACCTCATGTATTGTATGTTTTGAGAGAATGAAATGAACTTGATCGTGCAACATTTTGGTTGTGGTTATTTACCTTCAGTTTGCATCGATGATGCCAAACTTATGGGATTTACCGCAGGGTCACCTCTTAGTAGATCGTCCATCTGGTTAAAATGGACCCAGGTTTGGCGGTCATGTCCAGTTTTATTGTTTCTTTCTTTGATTGCCTTATATCTGACAAATCATGCAAGTACATACTTAATGTATATGTATCATGCATATACTTAAATCAACAAAAGATCCATCAGTTACATCACTTAAGCCTGTATATTGCCAAGTCAACAAGCCAAGGTCGAAACCTTAAGGGTGTATTAACATACATCAGTCTACAAAATCACCCTCGGGCTTTATGATAGATTTGATCATGCCCCGACCGAAATAATCGCCTCATAATATTCAAAGAATGATTTCTTATTACTTATATGATTTTCAGCAGTTGTACGATCAAAATTAGAATATTAACTATGCAAACCCCGCTTGCGCCACAACATTGGACACACACACACACACACACACACACACACACACACACACACACACACACACACACACACACACACACACACACACACACACACACACACACACACAAATTTCATCTACTAATATATTTTTTTAAATCTTAAGGTTATAGGCGAGTTCAATTTTCTCTTCAAAACAATGTTAAAAGATCAGAAAGCTGAACCCAGATTGTGATTTTCTTCTAATTAACCCTCAAGGTCATGGTTTACCTTTTAAACTTTCTTTTGATTTAATATGAAAATATTTAAATGAGTGTTTTTGGTATTGATTATATCTGATCAGAAAAATCCACAAGCAGTTTAAGGTACCTCACTACACCTAGACTTATACTTTTTAAGACAAGTCGTCACAACATGGTGATTTAAATGTTTTATTAAATTGTTAGCGTCAACAAGTTTGTTGTAGCTAAGTGGTTAAAGTATCAGACTTGTGAATTGCAGATCATGAGTTCAAATCCGCCTGGGACTTTTTTTCATATTTATCCAAAATTGTATGTTTTAATCCGCCTAATTGACTCGTATACTTCTTAACTATTATGCTGTCACAATCAATTAATTTTCTGCCCAAACTATTTCAAGGTAAGTGTGCCACCTTAAAATCAATAAAAAACAAAAGATAGCTTCCTACAGAAATAATCAGTTTGATCAATTGCATGAAAAGAATTATGCAAAGAATTTAACATTTTAGTGTGTGTCACACATTGTAGTCTTTATCTTCATCAAAATTATTGAGAAGACAAAGTACATGTAAATTGTTTAGCTTGTATACAAGTATACATGTACTACTTGCCCCATTTTAAGCGAACGAAATTTTCTGTCACACTCTTCTCTTGTGAAATGATGGCCCTCTAGACACATCATTTCTGATACTTTCTGCCACGCCTTTTTAAATTCTGTGTCGTCAGATTGGATGAAAAGATTCCAGAGTGTTCTTTTTTCAGAGAAATCAAGCACATCACTGCTTCGTTGCTCCATTTATTTACAACGGAGTCTGAAATGTATTGATGCATCACTAACTTACACATCAATATAAAATATATAAAAGATATAACTTTTACAATGATGTTCATAATTGCAAATAAAACAATTTCTTATGAACAGACATTGACAAGTTACAACAAAAGGGAGGTGATTATATTGTAGTTAGTATTTTCATAGCGACTAACCAAAATTTTTACACTACTGTTGCCAGGGTACTCTCCTGAATAAGCAGTGCTGGGATTTGAACCCACAAGCCTCTATAGATAAGACAGTTAAAAGTAAGAATATAGGTTTTCAGACTCACAGACATTTACCCGGATAAACATGGGTAAAAAATGGAGAAAAGGTGGGATAAACATACAAATAAATAGTAGGATAAATATATGGGTGAAAGATAGAAAAGGAAGGAGTGCATGCAAAGGATAAAACAGACATACATTTGTAGATGGGGAAGATAAACACACTACATAGTTATCTAAAATCATCTTACCTTCATAAAGTACAAGAAAATTCAAATAAACCTGGTACATTATATTTGATAGTAAGTCTAATAAAAACATGCTCAATATTGCTCAATTTATCGAGTTATATGGTTGCAATGTCATATATTTAAGACTGCTGGGTGGTTGTGGCCATTTTAAGACTATGTAAACCCCTTGAGAAGAAAAAGACTTAAAAGCATTTATATAAAAAGATATAGAAAAATATTACAAATTCAAAGCTAATTTAATAGCATTTTTAACCTTATTCAATGACAGTTTATGGCGAAATAAATCATATCTAAAATTTTAAAGAAGATTTGATAAAGCAATAGGATATTAATTTCTTCAATACATTAACTAAAAAAGAACCTTGTTTTTCAGATACGCCTGACTCTTCATCAATATTACAACGATCTTCTGAATCAGCACTGGTGGCATTTGTGACAGAGGCATCACTTTCTGTAAAATTAATATTTTTTTTAGATTAATGTCTTTCAGCAAACTTTTGGAAAATGCATTTTAATGAATGTTCATTAAATGAACAGTGTTCATTGTAATCTAAATTTCTTTCTTGTCCACAATTTTAAATCACAGAGCTTTCAACTTATATGCAGGTTTAATTTATATTCAAAACAACATATCCATACTTTCACATTGCTGTGCAGGTGCATTTGTCTCTTGCCACTTTTTTTTTTATTGTTTCAATGAGTTGCATATCTGGAAAATACAGAGTTTAAAAAATGATAATCACTAAAGTCACACAAGAGCAGATTAACCTTAATTCCAGAACTTTTACTTACAGAATGTAAAATCTTATAACACTTTACAGCAACTTTATTTCATTTTATGAAATCCATAAAATGTATGTATATTATTTTTAATAAAATAATATTTATAAATAGATTTAATACATGTTGACTTTAAATTATAATACTTTCATTCCAAGTAATTTTTTCATGTAGAGTGTTGGGAAGCTACGGCAGATATATCACAATAACATAGATAGGGTACTCAATGGTAAAATGATGAGTTTTATTTAGATGTCACAAATGTTGAACCCTGTTCAAGTGCAACATCACAAACGAAAATTACACTGTTGCAGTTTTGAGATAATAGTTTACAAAAAAATAATGATCTAAAGCTTAAATTTATTACATCCTATAAAGAATATAATATAACAAGTTTCATAAAAATTTTGATATTAATGATCATTTTTAGATTATAATGTGCATAATTTTAAACATTTTTTTATTGACTAAACCTCCTTCTCTGATTCTCCTGGCCTCATTCCTGTCCACAACAACAGTGATGTCTGGATGGGAGTCATCTTCAAACGTCAAAGTCATAGTTTCATAATACCTAAAATAACCAAACCTTAAAGGGACTTTGACACGATTTGATTTCAAAATTTTAAATTTTATTTTTCCATTTTTAATGTTAAGAATGGCTAATATGGGTGCTTGTAATTTCAAAATTTTAAAGTCAGATATTGAGTTATAAGCAAGATACAGAGTTCGGAATTCTTTTTTTTGTAAACAAAAGCTCAAGCCTTGTTATTGTTTACATAAGTGTTTTATTGGTATAAGTTTCAATCAAATGTTGCTTTCTTCTATTGATATATTTTATAAACACATTAAGTTTGCATTGTTTTCCAAGAGTTATTTTGTCAAAAAAATGGTAATTCCATACCTTACATTATTTGTAAACAAATATAAGACTCGAGCTTTGTTTACATAACAATGAACTCTTACCTCTGTATCTCTCTTATAACTTAAATTCTAAAATTCAAATTTTGGTCAATCATTCAAAATGTGCAAGTAAAGCATTTTTTATATAAAAAATAAAAAATAAAATTTTGATTTAAAATCGTGTCCAAGTCCCTTTAAAATAAAAGCTAAAAACAAAAATGCAAATGACCATCTCCTTGATCAGCCGTTGTCTCTGGACCACTGAGTTTTTCCCAACACTGGGTTAACAGACAATACATATATCCTTTCCAAAAAAGGTTCGAGATAACATAGTTAGCAAATGATAGCAATTAAAATCTACAATCTACATCTGAAATACAAATAATGTTAGACACCAGAGGTTTTTTTTATACAAAATAATTTATATTGATATTATTAAGGTCTTCCGTTTCCAACGGAAGACCTTATTGTTTTTGCTTTGTTTCTTTTCCTCTATTATTAAGGTCTTCCGTTTCCAACGGAAGACCTTATTGTTATTGCTTTGTTTCTCTTTCCCTATTATTATTATTATTAATTTTTTATTCTGTCACGTTTTCTCAAAAACGCTTCAGCCGATTTTGATGAAACTAACAGATCTTATTAATGACAAAATTTGTAAGAAAATTACACGAGATATTTTTGATCGTCACTTCCGGTCCCGAGATATTAAAGATTTTATGTTTTTGCTTGTTCACAATTTTTGTCCAAAAATATTTAAGATAGAACTTTAAAATTTTAAGGGATGATATAAAGTCGACTGTCGCAGTGCCCTTTGCATATCCGAACGTCCGCCGTCACTTCCGGTCGTCACCAGAAGGAAACAAAAATAAGTCATTTTTCAACTTTTTTGTTTTGAAATTTTTTAATATTTGAATCGATAGAGGCGGGTTCAAAACTTCAGAATATGAAATCCGTTTTAAAATCGATCCACGCATTCTCGAGATTTTAGGCTCCAAATTCTTGAAGCGAGAGTCCGCGTAGCTCAGTCGTTAGAGTGGTGGACTTGTGCCCAGGCGACCCGGGTTCAGTCCCCGAGTGTCGAACGTTTTTTTCTTTCTTAACTGTTGTTTGTTTTACGATTTTATCTTGAAAATGATGGTTTAAAATGTTTTTCCGTTTAAATTTTATCATAAATCAAAATAATATCGGGGTTTTTTTTCAGTACAAATACAGAGCCCGGTTAGAAATACCGTTAATTTCCTGCTTTGTGACAGTCTATTTTTTATCAGCAGCAATCTAAATTCAGACGCTCGTAGCATCGCCGGCATCAAAGTCATGCCGTCGAAGCACCCCTGTAATACGACCGCATTAGAGCTCGCCGGCTCGCTTTGCCGGCATCAAAGAAATGCCGCCATCTCAATGACTGTATGCACACAACAATTAGCGACTGCGGATAGGAAATAACCGTTCTCCTAACAATATGCTTATGTTTCAATTATAATACATGACTTTAAACTGAGGGTTGTTTAATGTTTCTCCACACACGTGGATACAAGCATGCATGTATACATGTGTAAACCTTGTTTATTTAAGTAACAATAACAAGGCTTCTGTGGCTCAGCATTTTCTTTATCTTCGGTGTTATCGATAAATAAATAAATCAATGAATAAATGGCCCTGTAAAATATATCAATACAAGGAACATTAAATATAACATATAATTATATGATGTATCAACCATAAACATCAAATATTAAATAAACTATATGATACATGTATATACTAATACATTATACAACACTTGTATATTTCACTATATATTTGCATATGAATTCGATTCAAAGTGATCTCTGCTGAACCTATTAATAATATAATAAAAACGAGTTATTTACATATTTATTTACAAATTAATATCTTGAAATACTGACTTACCAAAATTATGGAATTTAGGCGCTGACTAATAAAGTTAAATTCTAAGGCCAGGTAGGTGCACTGCTGTTGTAAATGAATTAACCATGCAATTTGTTAAATATTTTAAATAAACTATAATTCTATCCAAATCTCAATGACTGAACAACTGAAATAGAAAACTATGTAGACTAAAACCAAACATACCAGATCTTGAAATCCCTCAGACAAATCAATTGTTACACCTTCTCCTACCTGGGCTCTGAGCAAAATGAAGAACACCCTCAGAGTCAAAACTAGTCTATCCGGTCAGTCATGTCACATTATAAATTGACCAATCGCTCACCAAACTTTTGGCGGGAAAAATATTAATTCAATAAAATTACAAAATACTTGATAAATACCCTTAATAAACTCTCGTAATTAATAATCTAAGTAAAACTTTTATTAACACACACTATTTTCTATATTAGAAGTAAATACATTTAAAAACATAACTTTTAAAGTTTAAAGAAATATTTTGCTATGTTACATCCTCCCCCCGACTGTGAATGATGTCCCATCATTCTACAATTGATCTTACTACTTTCTGTATTAATGTGGGAGATGCAACTTTAAAAACATCGGACGAAATTAATTGAGTCATCAGTTGCACCCTTTCATTTGCCATGCTTACCTCTATTTGACTCATTGCATACAAGTCATGCCAAACTGGCCTCTTCTTTTCTCTTGTTGATTTTCTTAATTGAAGGTCTCTCTCTATCTCTGGTTCCTGAATACTTTTCTCAATTTCTCTTTGTACCGGTACTCTGTCTTGATCCTCAGTATCCATTTCATCGGAATGTCGTATTATATCTGTATTTGGCTGTGGTTCCAATACCTTGATAATACATATGTCTTCTGACTCACTATCGCTAGCATCTCTATTTCTCTTATCCTTTGCTTTCTCATCTTTCTGCTCTTTCTCTTCCTGCATTCTCTCTTCTTCTGTGTCAGGCCTGACTTCTGTTCTTTTCGATTTTTCTATTGTTCCTGTAGGAATTATTAAATTCCTGTGGACTGTTTTCTCATGACCATCTTCATCTGAAATAACAAAAACGGGTATATCTTGATTAGGTTGCGACTTGATAACATACACATTCTCTTCAAATTTGTCCGCAATTTTATGCTTTCCGTCGTATGCTAAAATACGCAGTAAAACATGATCTCCAACATTTAATTTGTGAGCTTTTGCCTTTTTGTCAAATTGTACTTTCTGTTTTGTTCTGGACTTTTCAGCTGCTTTTTGTACTATGTCAAATGTTTTCTCCATTCTGTTCTTTAAATCCAAAATATACTCATTATAATTCTTCTTATTTTCTTCATTATTCTCTAATCCAAAGGCTACATCAATCTGTAATCTCGGTTTCCTGCCAAACATTAATTCATAAGGTGAATATCCAGTGCTCTCATGTCTTGTGCAATTGTATGCGTGAACTAAAGATGGTATGTATTTTTTCCAATTTTGTTTCTCGCTATTCTCTAATGTGCCTAGCATGTTAAGTAATGTTCTGTTGAATCTTTCAGTCATTCCATTTGACATAGGATGGTACGGAGTGGTTCTTGACTTTTCCATTTTGGTTATTTCACATAATTCTTTAATGATATTGCTTTCAAATTGTGCACCTTGATCACTGTGTAATCTAACTGGTAACCCATAATGTATAATAAAGTTGTTGTAAAGGGATTCTGCCGTTGTTTTTGCTGTTTGATTCTTTGTTGGTACTGCCATTGCAAATCTAGTGTAATGGTCAGTGATGACTAGAATATTGTTGATCCCTCCTTTGCAAGGCTCTAAAGTCAAATAATCTAAACAAACCAGTTCTAATGCATAAGATGATGTTATATTGATAAGCGGAGCTTTCTGACAAGTTGATTTTCTTCTTAAACATCTGTTACAGTTCTTAATCCAGTTTTCAGTATCAAAATTCATCCCTGTCCAGAAAAATCTGTCTCGCAAAAGTCCAATAGTTCTGTCTTTTCCTGGATGACCTATGTTGTTATGAAGTCCTGTAAGTGCTGACTGTATAAGCTGTCTTGGTAGCACTAACTGGTTGATCAGGTTGTCCTGTATTGTGACTCCTCTATAAAGTATGCCTCTAATCATTTTCAAACTGTTAAAATTTCTCAGCATCGTGTTATGGTCTTTGGATTTTGGTACTTTGTGCTTAGGTGGCAACTTCTTTTGCCTAACAGCTTCAATCCAAAATTTCAGTAACGGATCTTCCCGCTGTAGTTTCCTGATTTCTCTCTGTTCTATTTGAGCTAAGGGTTGTCCTGGAAAATCTGTAATTTCAACAATATCCAAAGGTTCAGTTGTTTCAGCCATATTAATAATATGGGTACTTACCTGTATATTTCCATAGACTGCCTGTATTTCTTTTGAGCTGATGTTTTTTCCAGCCAGTGGGTACCTTGACAAGGCATCTGCATCCACATTCTTTTTTCCTGGTTTGTATGAAATCTCAAAATCAAATGCTGACAATGCTGAAACCCATCTCTGTCCCGTGGCGTCTAGCTTAGCTGTTGTTAATATGTACGTTAAGGGGTTGTTGTCAGTCTTCACTTTGAATTTGTTACCATATAAATAGTCATAGAATTTTTCTGTGACTGCCCTTTTCAGACACAAGAATACAAGCTTCATGGCCGGATAATTTTCCTCTGATTTCCCTAATCTCTTGCTAGCATAGCTGATTACTCGGAGCTTTCCTCCTTGCTCTTGACAAAGAACTGCTCCTAAGCCCTCTGTGCTGGCATCTATGTGAAGTTCAAATTCTTTGTTATAATCTGCATATGCCAATATTGGTACATGCGTCATGTGGTACTTCAGTTTGTTGAATGCCACATCATGCTCTGGTCTCCATTCCCATCCTTTTATTTCTGTTTTTATTCTCCTCTTTCTTTGATTCTGTGGTGGCATAATGTTCTGTAGTGGTTTCACAATCTTACTAAAATCCTTGATGAATCGCCTATAAAAACCTGCAAATCCTACAAACTGGCGCACTTCATCTGGATGTTTGGGTACTGGCCAATCTAACACTTTCTGCACTTTGTCAGGGTCTGTAGAAATTCCATCAGCTGATACTATGAATCCTACATATTTGACCTGTTTCTGGAAAAGTTTACATTTCTTTGCATTCAACTTCAGGTTGCATTCCCTCAATCTGTTAAAAATAAGATACAAACGCTCCAAATGTTCTTCATAGGAATCTGCAAAGATAATCACATCATCCAAATAAATCACACAGATTTTCATGTTTAAATCTCCAAGGCATTCCTCCATGATGCGTTGATATGTAGCTGGACTATTTGATAGACCAAATGGTAAACGATTAAATTCATAAAATCCAATGGGTCCAACAGTAAAAGCTGTTCTGTGTTTATGAGCCTCCTCAATTTCAACCTGATGGTAACCTGATTTCATGTCAAGTACTGAAAAAAATTTGGATCCAGAAAGTGTGTCTAAAATATCCTCTATCCTGGGTAATGCATATGAATCTTTGTTAGTTCTCTTGTTTAACATCCTATAGTCCACACACATCCTGATGGTACCATCCTTTTTCTTTACTAAAACGACATTGGAAGCAAAAGGTGACTTAGATTTTCTAATTATTCCAGCAGATAACAGTTGTTCGATGTGCAATCTTACTTCGTCTATCATTGATGGTGGAATTCTACGGTATCTTTGTTTAAATGGTGACTCATCTGATAAATTGATTTGATGTTTTACATCAGTAAAATGCCCTATATCTGTCTCTCCCTTAGAAAAGATGTCAGTGTATTCTCTAAGTAATTTCCATACTTTCTCTTTTTGTTGGTTTGTAAGTGTTGAGTCTCCTAGATCAATGTTTTTCAAATAATCTGACCTCATATATTTCTGCATTTCATTTACTGAAAAGTTGCTAAATTCTACTGGCTGTATTTCACATAGAATTGATCTGGGCTGAACTGACACCATCCTTGTTGTCACATTTGAGATATGTATGTTTACCTCTCTAGTTTGAATTGGTTTTCGTATTCATTCGACACAAACCGGTTGACTACGTCACTTTTATGGATAATTGTTGTCATCGGAGGTACGAATCAATGTTTCCGATCGAGCTAAAGGGTTAACCCACTAGCCAGAGCTAGTAGGAATGCCATATACCTGACTCTACCACACATGCATTTAATGACAAATGTTTTTTACAGATTATGAACATGAATTGTACATTCACCCCTCTCTCTCTCTCTCTCTCTCTCTCTCTCTACCTCTCTCTCTCTCTCAGTCAAGTCATGAGCAGTGAATGTCTGAACTCCACCTCTACAATGACATGTGGTGATAACGAACTGTGTTCAAACTCAACATTACATAGAAAAAAAATACCTAACACCATCAGAGTAAACACGGATCAAAACAATTCGTTGAAACTTTTCTGAAGTTGTAGCCTTGCTTGTGCGTAGTTCTCTAACCTATATTGGATTCAGGGGTCAACCCAAAAAGATGTCGATACTAAATATAAAGTTGTTTTCCAATGAGCAAAAAAAAATTGCTTAGCCTAGCTAAGAGCTCTCTCTCTCTCTCTCTCTCTCTCTCTCTCTCTCTCTCTCTCTCTCTCTCACTCTCTCTCTCTCTCTCTCTCTCTCTCGCGACATACTATTGAAAAAAGTCATTCTTAACATGAGAATAATTTTAAATGTTAATACATGTATAAATATGAAAAATATTTCTTTTTCGACCCGCGGTTAGCTATTTTATCTATTTGTAATGCAGTTGCATCATTGGAACCTGATTCACTGTTGTTGCGGCGGAATGTCTTTGATGCCGCGAAGCGACCGAGGATCAAAATACGTCACAATACGGATTTTACAATATTTGTTTGACTTTTACATAGCGTTTTAGATATCCGGTATTGGTTTTGCTCTATGTTAAATAGTGTTAAGAAATGGTAGAAAAGAACAACTATCTCTATATTCTTTTTGAAGGTGTATTCAAACGGAAGACCTCTTGTTGCTCGCAACGAGCGTCTAGTTAAGGTCTTCCGTTTCCAACGGAAGACCTTATTGTTATTGCTTTGTTTCTTTTCCCTATTATTATTATTTTTTTTTCTTTGACGTTTTCTCAAATACGCTTTAGCCGATTTTAATGAAACAGTCAGATCTTACTCAGCACATAAATTGTTAGAAATTTATCGATCAATTTTTTGGTCGTCATTCCCGGTCCCGAGATATTTAAGATTTTATGTTTTTGCTTGTTCACGGTTTTTCTCAAAAAGTATCAAAGATAAAACCTTCAAATTTTCAGTGATTGTAGAGAGTCTCTAGCCGCAGTGTCTCTCGCATATCAAAATGTCCGCCGTCACTTCCGGTCGTCACCGGATGTTAACAAAAAAACGTATTTTTTCCAACTTTTTTTATTTTTGATATTCTTCTATCATTTTTTAATAGTTGATAGAGACGCTTTTATTTATACAGAATATGTAATTTGTTTTAAAATTGATCCATGCATTCTCCGGGCTCCAAATTCCTGAAGTGAGAGTCCGCGTAGCTCAGTCGTTAGAGTGGTGGACTTGTGCCCAGGCGACCCGGGTTCAGTCCCCAGGTGCCGAATGCCTTTTCTTTCTTAAATGTGTTTTGTTAAACGATTTTATCTTTAAAATAATGAATTTTAATGTTTTTCGTTTTAATTTTATAATACATCAATTTAATACCGGCTTCTTTTTTTCAGTACAAATATAAAGTCCGTATCAAAATACCGTTCATTTCCCGCTTTGTTACAGTCTTGTTTCTGTCAGCAGCTCGCTAAATTCAGACGCTCGTCGCATCGCTGGCATCAAAAACATGCCGACGAAGCACCCATGCAATACGACCTTATTAGAGCTCGCGGGGTCGCTTTGTCGGCATCAAAGAAATGCCGCCATCTCATTGACTGTATGCACACAACATTTAGCAATCCGACAACGTTTCAAGACATAAGTACTTTATATGTCTTTAAAAGGAGGACTGATTCGTATTTATTCACATATATTAAAGATACATGTTTATTGACATTTGTTGCTTATATATTGATTTTCTGAACACTATAAAATACTATATTTACATTCACTTTCTTTCCACCTATTAAATTGCATTGATTAATTTGAGTGATATTTACGCATAACACAGAAGACCCAATCACTAAATCTGGTGCGTATGAATACAATCTTCCTTCAGTATTTCTCGAAGAACATGACTCACTCTCCTCACGACTTCAAATCGGATCACGACCCGATATTATACTTACGCTGATTAACATTTCATTGATGTAAATATTTTTTAACAATTAAATGAAATTAGTTTATTTATTTATTATTATACCAAAGGTTATATTCATTGAATAACAGATTAAAAAATAAAATTGTGTACTTAGAATTTATAGCGTTGTGTACTATTTTTGTCAGCATAATTCGGCTGTTCCAATGGCTTTTCCGTTAATTGCGCATTACTCGTAGAATAAGGCAGAGAGTTTGAAAGATAAATTTTAACTGCCGAAGGGGAATAAAGTTTAAAAAACGTAAATATAAGCATTGAATCATAATTTTTTGAAATATGTGGTCTCATAACTGCAACGGTGTGTGCAAACAAATTTTCATAACGCGTTATTCAATTTGTATGCACACACCGTTGCAGTTATGAGACCACATCTTTCAAAAAATAATGATTCAATGCTTGAAAACACACACACACACACACACACACACACACACACACACACACACACACACTCTCTCTCTCTCTCTCTCTCTCTCTCTCTCTCTCTCTCTCTCTCTCTCTCTCTCTCCGGGTAACATGCAGAAATATGGCTAGAGGCTAAATGTACATTTGGCGTCCAAAAGTTATATATTTATGTATTTATTTCTAGTTACGGGGTATTGTCTATGGATTTAAATGATTTGAAATTCATTTTTTAATGATTGTCTTCTTACTGATTTTAAGTCAACGCTAAAGAGGTTTTTTTTTATTATAGACGGTGTACTTTTCCTTTTTTGTGTATGTCTACCGATGAATCTGTTGTCTGTCTTGTATTAAGAAAAACCTCCGAAGTTTACACACGGAACTATACAAAATCATTACGGCAGGGTACATCGGGATTATTATCATAATAATCTTAAGTTTATAATTAATTTCAAAGGTCTACATACATGTAATGTTCGCCCCAAAACGGGATTTATTATTATAATATCTAGGAAGTGACAAAGCATCGAGGTCAAAATTCATAAATTTCGTATTTTATCAACCGATTGCTTAACACATAACACTTGGGTATTGAGTGGATTCGGGAAAAGGGGGAATAATTAACCATAGTACATTTTAAGATGTAGGTTATTTTATTTCCCGACTTAGCAGAATTTTTTATCACAGTGTTAGTCGGCAAAGATTACGTGAGACAAAAAGAAAAATAATCGATATGCAAAAGAAGCAGATCAGAAGATAATTAATTTCTTTATCAAATCGATTTCTGATTAATTCATCTCTCTCTCTCTCTCTCTCTCTCTCTCATCATACAAACGTAGTTTTTAGCGTATGGCATTTCATTTCTAAATATTTAGAATTAAAAAGTTAATCCATAAAATAACGAGGTTTTAAGAAAACAGCTACGCCTGTTACATCCATCCTTGATTTCGATCCTTTTATTTTTTGCTGAAATTAATTACAACGCTTAATTTATCACTGATTATGTTTAAAATTCATAATTTATACTGCTGTAGGTGATCTTCTGTAAAATTGAAACCCGATATTTTACAATGTATTATTAAGACCGCGGAACATAAACTGGCAAGATTGGAAATATACACATTAATTTAACCTGTTACAGTCAAAACATTTGAAATGGGCAGGAACAAATTGACTCGGACGTCTGAGAAAACATTGCTAAAGGAAGTGTATCCGTGGCGACTGATTCTCTGAAGTCATCAGACAATGCTTTGCCTTGCGTATAATCTCTTCCGAATCGAGATCTTCACATATTTGCTGATTATATACTTATTGATGAAATAATCGCTCGCTTTGCTGATACTAAATTTGTTTCGATCCCATAACTTATATACCAAGTTAGGAACGCTGAGGTGGATTGAAAATACACTTCCTATTATAATAACTACAGTTTCAATCCAATGTTTTCTCAGACGTCCGCGTCAATTTGTTCCCGTCCATATCAAATGTTTTGACTGTAACAAGTTAAGTTTACGTAAGCTGTATATTACGGATATTTCCAATTTTGCTAGTTAATGTTCCGCGGTCTTATATATTTTAATCAAAAGCAATCAACATGTTGGCTCAAAATTCGCTTTAATATACACTGTATGTATTTTTAAATCCTTAGAGAGGGTTAAATGGAATTTGAAGAAGTGTTTAGAAATGATAGAAAAAAACAAATATCAAAATAGCGTTAGGTGTATTAAAACGGAAGACCTCCTGTTGCTCGCAACGAGCGTCTAGTTATTATTAAGGTCTTCCGTTTCCAACGGAAGACCTTATTGTTATTGCTTTGTTTCTTTTTTTCTATTATTAGGGTCTTCCGTTTCCAACGGAAGACCCTATTGTTTTTGTTAGGTTTCTTTTTCTCTATTTTTCACTATTATTATTATTATTCTTTTTTTTCTTAACATTTTTCTTAAAACTCAAATATCTCAAATATGCTACGATGGATTTTTATGAAATTTTTATGAATAATACAAAATATCAAGGTCTTTTATCATGTACATTTTTGTTGATGACGTCACTTCCGGTCAGCCGTTATATTCGTTTTTCTTTTTGTAAAAAGTGATCTTGTCCTCCCTTTTTCTCAAAAACGATTAAAGATAGAAAATTGAATGTTTCAGGAATGATAGATTTTTGAATTCCTAGGGCCGATCAGGTAAAACCACGATCGTCCGTCACTTCCGGTTCGCTCAAACAGCATTTTTGGAAAATTGTGTTTTAAAAGTTTTTCAAATTACGTAATTTACAATTTTTTACCATCAGAATATGTTTCAAACTTATCAAATTTTAATATAAGCAGGTCGTCCGTCACTTCCGGTCGTCACCGGAAGTGATTCCAAAATTTCGATTTTTGGAATTTTAAAGCATATACGTTTTGTAGACATTTTTGTACTGAATACAAAACTAAAAACCGTTTTAAATTCGGACAACGCATTGCAGAGATATTGAAGTTTAAAAATGGCCTTTTACGGAAATCTTAATTTTGCAGTGTAGGTCCAAAAATTAGTTTAAAAGGAAGTTAATATAGTAACTCGTACCAAATGTCAACATTTAAATTCAACCCTATCATTAAATCATAATCAAACGGAAGACCCACTCGTTGCTCGCAACGAGATCGTGTCTAGTTATTATTATTTTTTTTCTGTCACGTTTTCTCAAAAACGTTTCAGCCGATTTTGATGAAAATTTCAGATCTTATTCATGGCTAAATTTGTAAGAACTTTACACGAGATTTTTTTGCTTGCCACTTCCAGTCCCGAGCTAATAAACATTTTATGTTTCTGCTTGTTCACAATTTTTCTCCAAAAGTATTTAAGATAGAACTTTCAAATTTTCAGTGATAGTAGACAGTTGTCTGCCGCAGTGCCCTTTGAACGTCCGCCGTCACTTCCGGTTGTCACCGGAAGAAAACAAAAATAAGTCATTTTTCAAATTTTTTGTTTTGAA
Organism: Magallana hongkongensis; assembly: GCA_016163765.1. Classification (NCBI taxonomy): domain Eukaryota; kingdom Metazoa; phylum Mollusca; class Bivalvia; order Ostreida; family Ostreidae; genus Magallana; species Magallana hongkongensis. Next base: position 36,183,263 of record WFKH01011581.1, on the reverse strand, counting down.
ATTTTTTAATGTTTGAATTCGATAGAGACGCGTTTAAAACTTCAGAATATGAAATCCGTTTTAAAATCCTTCCACACATTCTCGAGATTTTAGGCTCCAAAGTCTTGAAGCGAGAGTCCGCGTAGCTCAGTCGCTAGAGTGTTGGCCAGGCGACCCGGGTTCAGTCCCCGAGTGTCGAACGTTTTTTCTTTCTTAATTGTGGTTTGTTTTACGATTTTATCTTGAAAATGGTGGTTTAAAATGTTTCCCGTTTAAATTTTATCATAAACCAAAATTATATCGGGCTTTTTTTTTCAGTACAAATACAGAGCCCGGTTAAAAATACCGTTAATTTCCTGCTTTGTGACAGTCTTGATTTTATCAGCAGCTATCTAAATTCAGACGCTCGTAGCATCGCCGGCATCAAAGACATGCCGCCGAAGCACCCCTGCAATACGACCGCATTGGAGCTCGCCGGCTCGCTTTGCTGGCATCAAAGAAATGCCGCCATCTCAATGACTGTGTGCACACAACAATTAGCGACTGCGGGTAGGAAAAAACCCTAACAATATGCTTCTGTTTCAATTATTATACATGACTTTAAACTGAGGGTTGTTTAATGTTTCTCCACATACGTGGATACAGGCATGCATGTATACATGCGTTTATTGACAAATGTTTTTTTTACAGATTATATACATGTTTGAGTTGTACATTTACTTATCTCTCTCTCTCTCTCTCTCTCTCTCTCTCTCTCTCTCTATCTCTCTCTCTCTCTCGTCATGAGCAGTGAATGTCTGAACTCCGCCTCCACAATGACATGTGGTGATAACGAACTGTGTTCAAACTCAAAATTACAAAGAAAAAAATACAAAACACCGTCAGAGTAAACACGGATCTAAACAATTCGTTGAAACTTTTCTGCAGTTGTAGCCTTGCTTGTGCGTAGTTCTCTAATCTATATTGGATTCAAGGGTCAACCCAGAAAGATGTCGATACTAAATATAAAGTTGTATTCCAATAAGCAAAAAAAAATTGCTTAGCCTAGCTAAAAGCTCTCTCTCTCTCTCTCTCTCTCTCTCTCTCTCTCTCT
>WFKH01011581.1:36128756-36161181 GCA_016163765.1 Magallana hongkongensis | reverse complement strand
GTGTGTGTGTGTGTGTGTGTGTGTGAGAGAGAGAGAGATAGAGAGAGAGAGAGAGAGGGAGAGAGAGAGAATATTTCTAAGTTTAAAAAAATCGTACAAAATACAAAACATATACTTGCTTTCCCCCTAAAATCGTTTTTTACTTTTGAAGAGAATTGAACAGTCTGTAAAACGTAAGTTGTGTTTAATTTGATCAAAAGTGTAAATGAAAAATGTTATTTTTTTTTTGTACCTTGTTGTTATCTGACTTTTTTTCTCGGTTCATAAATTTCGGGATTTTTTTTATTTGTTTATTTTTGCATGCTAAATACATAGGATGTATTCATGCCCCCGGACCCATTTTGTAGATTTTTAATTTCACATTTTCCAATTTAATGATCTGACAATATGTAATTTATATATCTACATGATTTTTTAACTGCTTATATTTCTCTTTAATCATTTTTTATTTAGTTCACACTGACAAGGCTGTATCATTGATAGCAATTTTGCCAAAATATTTTTTAAAATTTATTCCTTTATTTTATTTATTGCATACAAAATAAGCTTAAAATTGGATTGATATGCCTGTAAAGTATAGATGTTGCTTTTATATTTATATAATCTCTCTATCTTTAATTTAAAAAACTAATAGTCTGAGGCAGGTATCGTAGTTTATACTGAAATAGCAAGAACACGAATTACAGATGTTTGATCCACCTGTAAATTTATCGCGGGAAATATAGCGCGAGATCACTGTGACGTCTTACGTTAAAATTTAGAGAGAATTATGGGATGTTGCCAAATTTTTTTTTCTTGATGAATCAAAGGTTTAGCTCTGTCATTCTTTTTCCCGCGCGCACTGGATCTTAGACCTCGCTTAGCTCGCTATTAAGTTTTCAAAATTGAACATATGACAAAAAAATTGTTTCCAAGTGCCAATATTTGATAATATATTACTAAACTTTTTAAAAAACTTTGCTTGTATGCACTAGCTGACTTAGAGGTAAAAAAACCCCAGTAACTTTTGTTACCGATTATTATATATTAGTTCGTTAAATTTTTGAAAATCAAAGAAGATTATTGCCATGCAACTTTGTTTTCTACTTGTTATTTCTGATACTTACACTTTTGAATGCCCAAGTAAGACACTTAAAAAACACATGGTTTTATAAGCCCATTTTACATTCTTAAGACTTTTTTCCTCATATGACTATAACTAACCACGCGTATTTCCAGCCAATAAAAACCCAACTTATCTATGCTTGTAAAATGCCATTCATTTTACTAACTTATTATTTTTATTGTACATTTATAACCTTGCGGTTTGTTTTATCTGATTTGCTTGAAAAACATATCAATCAAATATATAGATATGTGAATATTTAAAAATTTACTTTTTATTCGTTTTTATTGCATAATCAATGCTAGTAGTTCTCATTATCCTCGCTTTTAAACCGTTTCCCATTTTGCCATCGCACCCAGTCTAGATATCAAGAATAAGAGAGGATTTTTTAAAAAAAATTTACAGATTTTACCTCATGATCAAATGAGTGGCTTTTGGTTTAGCTAATGAAAGGGGGATAACAAACATATCTATCCAAATATATAGATATGTAAAGGTTTGAAAACTTATTTTTAATTCGTTTTTAATACATATTTGATACTTGTAGTTCTAATTATCCTCGCTTTTAAACCGTTTCGTTTCTCATCTTATCATTGCACCCAGTCTCTAGATATCAAGAAGAGAGAAATTTTTAATAGATTTTACCTCATGTTCAAATAGATGGCTTTTGGTTTGGGTGATGAAAGGTGTTGATAATTTTGAAATCCTTGACCTTTCTTTTCAAACGATACATACAAGATTTGCCAGGTAGTTTTGAGAGGAGATAACATTTACTACATTTTATTATTAGCAATCAATGTCGTATCAGATATTGCGAAATACATGTATTGCCATGAATGGTCCGCCATAAACATGACCGGAATGGAAGAAATTTATTACTTTACGTTTTTAACTTCGTTAATTTCCGATAGTTTCCGTAATATTTGGTTTACTTCAAGACTGGTTATTTCATGCATGATCGCTTTCGCGCTCAGTATAAATAGATTTACCGGGGAGTATTCGATTAATGCGAAGTTCGTTACAAAGCATTACAGGTTGTGTCTTTGATTTTCCGTACCCGCCCTGACCCAAACATGTTTTTTGAGATAAACTAATATTGAACTATTGAACTAATATAAATAGTGCAAATCAAAATAAGAGCATACAACAGTTTTTTTCAACGAAAATATGATAATTTGTAATTAATTAAGCAAAACAGTTACTTAATGGATAATCTCAATCCATCATTTGCATTTCTCTACAGCATACAACGTTTGTTTACGTTTGAAAGCGGCGTGGGGATACACAGTGTAAGACAGAAAAATCTCACACTGCTGTCTCACACTGGACAAACCGATCTCACACCGGTGATAATGCGAGAAAAACTAATATTTTGAACTATTGAACTAATATTGACAGAATCTACAAATTGTTCGACGTCTAACGGAGATGTTCCTCGAGAATCACAGACTGAGACTAATTCCAACTCTGGACAGGATTTTGATGTTATGGACGCAGTTAGTTTATTCAATAGCAGGTTAGACGCCGCCGTCGAAAAACAAAAAACTTTAATACTTTCAGAAGTACAAGATAAACTGAAGCCTACAAATACTCTTGAGTTTCGAGGAGAAGGAAACACAATTCAGTATAACTTTAACGAGGAAAGGCTGCATGGTTTAGAGCTTCTGTCACAGAAACTTATATCTGGCTACTTCAGCGGAATCACCGATTTAATTTCTTCCGAAAAAGATGCCATTCGTCAGAGAAACAAACTTCTACGCATAGCTGATAAACATGGCTGGGGGACCGTTAAGGAGTATGTTATTTCTGATATTGCTGACAACAGCGAGGACGCCGTCAGTCACTACGTTCTGCAATTTCAAGAGCCGCAAACAAAAAGCGACAATCTCCATACGACAGACCGGTTTTCCCAAGAACTACGGGAGTGTTCGACGGCTTATCCACTCGGCAGCTTTTTCTTGGCAGTTCAAAATTCAACAACCGTCAGCAGTTTGTTACCAGATTCAACTTGCCCAACTACAGAAAACTCTTACAAGCACAGACCGCAAATTAAACATCATCTGCCACTACTATCGACTCCCGGGTCACTTCGCCAGATTCTGCCCGTATACCTAGCAATTTCAGTGCACAGAACCCCCAAGATCTCAATCATTTGCACTCGTCCCAACATCGACAGCAAATCAGCAATGAAGTTGAGTATCATGATGCACATCAATTATTAGATTACAAATCTGACTTTAAGTTAAAATCTAGCACTTCAGTTTAAAATCGATTAAAAAATTCTTTTGAATTTAGGAAAATGTTATAAAGCCTGATAATTATATACTGAATGTTATAAAATTTGGTTACAGGATTGAATTTATGACATATCCTGAAAGCGTGTTTTTGTCTAACAACAAAATCAGCACTGCAGAGCGCCTCTTTTGTTGAAAAGGCCTTTACAGAATTGTTGAATAAAAAGTTAGTCACAGAATGTTTTGAACCGCCCGATATTGTAAACCCATTGACTGTCTCTGCGCCATTGAACAAAAAGCCAAGATTGATTCTTGATCTCAGACACGTTAACGCATGCGGTGTAAAGAGAAAGTTCAAATTTGAAGGTTCTTTAGAGGGTCTTAAATTTCGATTTGACAAGTAGATATCACCACATAAATATTCATCCAGATTTTGTTAGATATTTAGGTTTTTCGTGGAATTTCAATAGTTCAGAGCGTTACTTTTTCTTTACAGTACTCCCATTTGGTCTCAGCAGTGCTGGTTATATATTTTTACAAAAGTTTTGCCCTTTGGTATTGCCCTAAATGTAATTATGTATTTAGATGATGGCTGGGTATGTGATTCTAAAAAAAATTGTATTTTAATGAAAGAGAATATGCAACAAGATTTATATGAAAAAAAAATGACAATAACAAACCGTCAACCATCTCAAAATTCCATAAAACGAAATACAAGTTCAAAGCAGAGCAACACGGACCTCCAAGATAGGGGTAGGATCAGGTGCCATGGAGGAGTGAGCATCCTCTGCTGACCGGTCACACCCACCGTGTGCTCTTTGTCGTAATCGGGAAAATAAAAAACCGCAAAAGTCCGTAGACAATTAGGTAATTAATTATGGTCTAACAATTAGTATGAAAAACGTCAGTCAGCATGCAACTCAGTGGAAGATTGTATTTGCTGACAAGGTCGTTGTATCAACCATAGAACTTACGAAAAGATGACTTTAAACGAGACTGTTGATAGTCCTGTTTTATCAACTTGTTTGTCAGTAGCTTGCCTCGTCTTAGAAACTGTTCATACGAAGAGCATGCCCTTGCGTATCGAACTGAGAGACAAAAACACCATATGCAGGTGATGAAGGTATATTGCTACATAAGTAAGGAAAGTTGACTATAGAAAAATTGAAGTCATCGCGTTTATCATAAAGTTTTGTTGTTAGGTTACCATCAATGTCCATTTCCAGTAAAATATCCAAATATGAAACAGATGACGCAGTATCTGTGGTATCTTTTATTTCAAGTTCACTGGGATATATCGAGTCGACGTAAGTATGGAAATAACGATTGTTAATTGATAATACATCGTCGATATATCTAAATGTTGAATTGAAGGCCACAGCGAGTGATTTATTTTTTCACGTACAAGTATTTGAATAAATTCTGCTTCATAAGAATACAAAAACATGTCTGCTAACAATGGGTCACAATTTGTACCCATGGGAATTCCAACAGATTGTTGGAAGACTTGATTTCCGAAAACTACATAGATGTTGTCTATCAGAAATTCTAGCATCTTTTTAATGTCAACTTCAGAGTACTTGTGTGTGCAATCAGAATGGTTTTTCACAAAATAGTCTTTTAGATTTCCAATGACAAGGGAAGCATTTTTACGACTTCCATTTTTATTGAAGAAACAACTGTCGATGATATCAAAAAATCTAGATTTTAATTTGTCATGGGGAATGGTTGTATAAAGCTTTGAAAAATCGTACGTTTTGATGCTATTGATTTTGGTAAGATTTTGTGACCTCAAAGTTTCTAATAATTCTTTAGAGTTTTTTAGTATCCACATCTGATTCACACCACTACTGGAGTATATTGTTATGCAGTACTCTTGAAGCTTCTCCTTAACTTTTGTAAGAATTTTAGTAAGGAGTAAAGAGAGAGGTTTGGTAGAACATTTACTGGAACCTGCTATATATCTCTGTTTGTAAGGACTTTTGTGAAGCTTTGGAATCCAGTAAAAATAAGGTAAATCAAATTCATTTTGTTTATTGGGGATATTAAAGGTATTCATAACCGATTTATGATTTTGAAGTATTTCCTGCTTGGAAAGGCTGCTATGGGTGTAAGTAGGATTACCATGTGTAGAATCGAAACCTAGTTCTTTGAAAATGCAACTAATATAATGTGCCTTACAAACAAAGACAATGTTATTACTTGCCTTATCAGCAGGAACCAGTACATACTGATCATGCAATCTATCTAGTTCTTTTCTCACTTCTGCATTATTAAAAACAGAATGATATATGGTTTTCATTTGACCTCTCAGTCGTTTAATACGAGATTTTTATATACATCTGATGCTTTTAACCCACTCTGACAAGGTATCAAGGTCTTCTTTTTCAGATTTTGCCCATCGCTTGGCGTAATCTTCAACAGCATTCATGATATGTATAAAATTACGACGCCATGTGAAGGATCTAGGTTCCCTAAATTTTGGTCCTTTCATAATAAGTGATTTTAGGTCATCGTTATTAACTAAATTTACATCACCAGTAATGACGTGTCCGGCAGGACTATAGTTGTAGGTGAAGAAGAACATGAACACGTTGGAGGATTATCTTTCAGATGTTCGATATCAAGGTCTTGTAGAGTTTGTTTGTAATTGAAGAGTTTGGAAGCAACGGTTGAAGTATAATTGTAGGAAATACAAGGAGTTGACTTTATCTTGAAATATGGCGGAATGCAGGACTGAACTTTTTTGTGATTAAGAATATTGCTTATATTAACGGCATCGATTACCTTGTTGGCATACTGCAGTTTGAAAAAATGACGTGGTGCATGAGCAGTATTTTCTGTTAGTGTAGGTTTAAAAAGCCGATGATAAGCAATATCCATAATCATGGATCCGAGTCTGTATTCCGGTGTAGAGAAATTAAAAAGCGGCTTTTCCTTGACTTTTTCAAGAAGATTGTTTAACTTTTTCAAAGGGACAGAGTACAGTTTGGTGCGAATGAAATGGAGACCCAGTTGTTTATTAACATAAGGTAATAATGAATCAAAGCAAACATCGTGTATAATTGGTTTGTTATAAGACCGATGTCCATGACTACGCCGACGTCTCTTTGTGTTGTTAAAAAGTCCCATTACATTAACTTGAGTACACTGTGGACTTGAAAGATTCCCCACACTTTCAACATTATCGTTGCATCCATACGGAATGGCTGTACCAAGTTTTCTTTTCCAAAGTTCTCCTTGTTGTCTACGGAATGGCGTACTCAGCGATGGGCTATTGGTATGATGGTAATTTTTTTCTAGAATTCTAACTTTCATAGACAAAACAGAATGATCAGGGGAATTAAAATGTTTGTATAAAAGTTGTTGACCGCCGTTATTGATTTGAAATCTATGACCTGTTATTCGTTTGTTCAGTGAAACTTTGGTTTCACCAACATAGATGAGTCCACAAAGGGTTCATTCAATTCCGTAGACAACATTAGAGGTTTTACAGTTCAAATTTTTCCACGTTTTGGTATTTAAACTTTTTCCAGTTAGATTACTTGTAAAAGAGGTCTTTGTGATCAAAATGTCACAGGTTTTACAATTTTTGGCAGAACATTTAGAAATAGAACACATGGGATCAGAATCTGCAAATACAATGAAGGAGCTGTTGTTTTTGTACGAAAACTGGGAATCTGTTGACTGTACATATGACATATCTTTAATATCCCTAAGGACAATCCGAGGGACACCAAATGAACTCCTAGAGTCTGTGTCCCTTATAGACTCTGAGAAGTGACGCCTTATTATACTGGGCGACGTGTCTGCCAGTATGGTAGTGTTATATGTCGCACTGCTCATGAAAGAGGTAGTACCGAACGACAAGTATCCTCGGGGACAGACTGTCAGCCAGCAGAGATACATGTTCGGTGGTTAAAATGAAAAAAAAAATGACAATAACAAACCGTCAACCATCTCAAAATTCCATAAAACGAAATACAAGTTCAAAGCGGAGCAACACGGACCTCCAAGATAGAGGTAGGATATTGCGTGCTGGTTTTCTTGTTAATAATGCTCCAGTCACACATTCACGGATCAACTCCACGGTTCTACTACGGAATATTTTCCACGGTTGACACCGGAAAATCTAATGATCGTTAATTGATACGGAGTTAGTACGGATGCACTACGGAATGGATACAAATTGGTACATACGAATTACTTCGGATTTATACGGAGTTAAAACGGACTTCTACGTTCTAAAACGGTTTAGTAAGATTTACTAAGGAAGTACTACGGTGGTTTCATCCGTAGTGGAATTTTGAACATGTTCAAAAATTGTCGCAGCTTTACAAGTATTGCTACGTTTGGATACGATAACAGACGGAAAAGCCACGGGTCAATACATATCGCCACGAATGATGCCGGATCGCTTCCGTAGCTAATCCGGCATTTAATCCGTGAATGTGTGACTGGGGCATAAAGAGAAGAGCATTTGGAATCCAGTTCAAAAGCTTGAGTGGCTCGGTTTTGAATGGAATCTAGAAGTTGGGTATATTAGTATTCCTATACATAAATTAAAAAGTTTGCGCGTCAAGATTAAAAAACTGAAAGAAAATGGTTATGTCTCCGCTAGAGAAATTGCTTCAATAGTAGGAAGTATTATTTCTTTTAAGTTTGCACTTGGGCCTGTTTGTCAAATAACAACCAGACAATTGTCTATGTTAATTGCAAATGCATCATGTTGGGATGAAAAGATTGATATTTCATTTACCGCGTTGTGCGAGCTAGATTTTTGGTGGGATAATATTCTATCGATACCTGCTAGAGTTATTTCCCCATGGTAGCGTATTCCAGAACGCATTGTTTTTACTGATGCTAGTGATTTTGCTGGTGGTGGAGTGATGATAGATTCTACTAATAAAGTTTTTCATGTTATGTGGGAAGAATTAAAAACAGTTCAAAATGTTCATGAAAACTGTGGGCGGTATGTTAGAAAATAAATTTGTAAAACTTTATTCAGATAATCAAACTGGTGTTAGAATTTCGCAGATAGGTAGTATGAAACCGGAACTACAAACTCTTGCTTTTTCTATATACACTATTTGTTTGAGTAGGAATATCGATTTTTCTGTAGCCTGGGTTCCACGAGAACAAAATGTAGAAGCGGATTAATTTTGGTGATCAAAGTCTTTGATTTTGACGATTGGGCTGTGAGCTACCACATATTTTCATTTTTTAATACTGTTTGGGGACCATACACGTGTGATATTTTTGCGAGTTGCAATAATTTCAAAGTAAACACATTTTATTCTTTGTTTTGGACACCTGGAACAAGCGGTGTAGATGCTTTTGCGTTCGATTGGTCACAAGATTTGAATTGGATTGTTCCTCCTATTTCTTTGATAGGGAGGGCAATAAGACAGTAATTAAATTGTGGGGCCAAGGGTACATTAGTTGTTTCGAAATGGAAATCATCAGCGTTTTGGCCTTGATTAATAAAAATAGAAGGTTTCTGTGGTTGTTAAAGATAGCGTAGAATATAAACATCCAACGAATTTTTTTGTTCCAGGTTCTGATAAAAATAGCATTTTTGCAGCTCAGAAATTTAACAGTAATGTTATAGCACTAAAACTGTAAGCTTCGTTTTGAAGTTAAAATGTTGTATATTCATATAAATTCATAAATACATGACTGTGTAGTACATGTCTGTTGCAGGTATAATTTATTATATATTGATACGTATTGTATGTGTGAGATTAAAAGTTGGTACATAAAGGTTGACTGCTGACCAGTGTACTAGAAGTTATTATTATACCTCAATATGATTATTCTATTTAACGCGATATCTGATTGGTTCTAGACAATCACGTGCCAGGGCAATACAACTTCATATTTCCCTGTTATTGTCATATTTTTCATCATATCCCACCCCCACGAATTTTCATTCCATATACTTATGAAAAATCCCGAGGATGCACATATGATGTAATTAAATGATTAATTCTATTAAGCAATCGTTTTAAATCCTCAGGCTTTTTATATCAGAAAACTGACATAAAAAGAAACCGGTAAACATTAACTAAGTTATAAAAATTAATTGCTTTACTAAAATTGAAAACGATTAGAAATCAATGTATTCTAAATTATCACCTGTCGTATAATAAACAATTTATTGCATGAACGTTTGGGAAATATGAAGATTTATTCCCCCAGAAAAATCATATTTCCCTCGGGCGTTGCCCTCTGGAAATATGATTTTCCATGGGGGGATAAATCTTCACATTTCCCTCACAATCATGCAATAAATGTATATTATTGGAATGATTTGTTATGCTTGGATGACTGCTATCCAAAAAGAAGGACTGCTCTCCTATGATTTGAAATAATGCTTTACTGATGAATGACTGCTATTCGATCAGATATGAAAGATTCTGGGAAAAACATTGATATTTGAATATATTGCTGTCCATTATACGGATGACTGCTATCCAATATATGGATAACTGCTCTTTTGTATTGTATATAGTAAGTAACGTTTGAATGCATTATGCTAAATGGATTATATTGCTTGGTTGTTGATATGATTTTCTAATGCGCATTTTTTATATATTACAGAATGTACAGAACTTTCAAGGCCAATGGTTAAATATTGAAAAGTTTAAGAAAGATCGTCATTTACGAGATACAGTAAATTTTTGCCGCATATTGTGAAAAACGCAAAATCTCCATCGACGAACAAGAAATACGACACATATTTCTCAAAATTCAGAGACTGGTGTTTGAAGCATTCTTTTGTACATCTTCCAGCATCAGTGTCTACCGTAGCTCTTTTCATGGGAGGTTTGGTGCAACAGAGGGTTTCAACTTCCGTTTTGGAAGCTTATTTCTACAGTATAAACTGGACTCACGAATTTTCTTCAAGTTCGAACCCATGTGAGGACAAGTTTTTAAAACTTGTGCTTGAAGGAGGGAAACGTATATTATCAAAACCTATACTACCTATATACATGACGTACAGATACACTACGTCAGTTAATGGATTTCTCCTCCAAAGATTCTGCAAATGTTTTGAAATTAAGATCATTTGTGATGTGTTTACTTGGGTTTTCCAGATTTTTTCGATTTAGTGAGTTTTTAAATATTAGAATGTGTGACATTAAGTGGGAAAATGCTTATATCGAAATCAACATTCCTAGGAGTAAAACGGATATTAATTAAAGAGGAAATTCTGTGATTATAGCAAAGACTGGAAACGATCTGTGTCCTTTTTTTTTGGTTGAATAAATACATCTACATGTTAGGGTTAGAAAAAGCTTCCGAATATTATCTTTTTACAGCTATTATTTTTTTAAAATCCCAAAATGTATATATAGCTTCTAACAAATCCAAGCCTCTTTCATACACGAGAGCTAGAGAAATATTGTTATCATCTTTGAAAGAAATTGGCCTTGATAGTTCTAAATTTGCGTTGCATAGTTTACGCAGTGGTGGTGTCACTGCTGCTTTTAATAAAAATGTGTCTGATCGACTGCTGAAAATACATGGTGGTTGGGTCACGGACAAAGCCAAAGACGGATACACACCGTACAACCGCTTTGAATCATTTCATTCAAGTGCCGTGTGATACATTCAAAATTGTTTGTTTACCTGGACAGCAGACGTTCACTGAGGAAAGAAAATTCTTTATTACCAATCTTAAACAAATATTAATCTCATTATATTTGGTTAAAAGTAGAGTTATATAGTTGCTCTTTTATGACCAGTCTTGTTTTTTTAAAAAGCATTGTAACATGAAGAATTTTGAGCCATTTTCTAATGCAATTTTGGGGGGGAAATGCAAACTTTGAGGTTTGGACACTTGACAAATTAAAACGGCGTGTGCTATCGATGTAATACAATATCAGAATATTAGCCTATTATCTAAGCTTTAAATTGATAGTCGCAAAAATTTCTATAATTAACTCCTGTAGCTGCTATTTTAATTTAAGGAACACACCCTCGAAGAAAAATGATACGTTCAACGTCCGTTGGATGATACATTCAAAATATGTTTTTAAACCAGTAATGATACATTAATGTGCTGTGTTTGTTTAGTTAAAATCAGCCAAAATGACAGTGTTTTATCGCCTCAAATGATACATTTTAATTGGAATAGGAAGTATTTGAAAAATAAATAGACAACAGCATTATATTTAGTTAAAATTTAATAAAAGAGTATTTAATAATTATTTATTCCTTTTATTGCCTATTAATAAACGTTCTTTTTTGAAATCTTTATGAAGCCTGACCTCGCGAGATGAATTTAGAAAGTAAACAAGTATGGCTACTGAAAAGCATGGACGGTAGAAAGACAGAGGAAAAAGTGAACAAAGAAAAATCTTTTTTTTTTATTTTAGAAGGTGAGTTTTAATGCAAGCTTCTGTGTAAACAGGTCAGTCGCACAACAATGGATTAAGTTGTTATGGGACACTTACATGTTGTGACGTTTTATTAATCAAAATTAAGTAAAATTTTATGAATAGTTTCTTCACAGTTTTGTCACCAAACAGCGTAGCGCAGTGGTCAGAGGATTCACTACACATCTTTATGTCATGAGTTCGAATCCCTCTAGGAATTTTGATATTGTTACCTTTCCAAACAAATTTTAAACGTTTTTTTTAGCTAAACATAGTAAAATTCGCAAATTTTAATTCGGATCGACAGATGTCGCATACAACCTTAAGTTGACTGTCATCGAGGGGCCCAGAAACAACGCTAGGGTACTTTTGGCTGTTTATTTTATTTAGCTGTAGATAAAGTTTAAAAGAGGGCATTAATGTGTTTGATTTTTAAATTTCAGTACCTACCCTTTCGTAAGGAATGCTGTACAGTAGACTGCTTTAAAATTTAATAAAAACATAGCATTTGACATGCTTCTTTAACTTAAGGAAGGAGTCTTTTCTGGTTTTCTACTTGTCAAAAGTAAATTTGATTAAATGGTCATTAAATCAAGATGAAAGGAAATTAAAATATCATATTTTTCTTTCTTTTTTATAATCATACAACTTTGCACAGAAATAGTAATCAAAGTTTAGAATCTAACAATATGTGTTTATATATGTTTGGCGGAACATTGGTGTATAAAAATATCACATGTTTTTGCAATTCAGAATTAATGTAGATTCATAGGTCTATTTAGCATTTTTAAAACAATAACATTAATGTTGGATTTTTTTTCAACTAATGTGAGCTAATGATAAGGTACTTGGATTTCAGAATATGTTTTTGAAGTATGATTTGCCTATCAATTTACATTTTTATCAGGTTTATAAAGCGCTCACTCTGTAAATAGATTTGTGTGGAAAAAATCAGTAAAATCGGATTTTCTCTCTTATTAAATGGTCAGTATATTTATATTTTTATGTAAGGTCTTCATAATATGTAAAAATCAGAAATATTTTAATATTCGAAGTATAAAAAAATAATCAAAAGATCTTCAAAATTCAAGAAAATTAGAGGAAATGCGGGCTAAGCAATATCATTTTTAGTTTGAATATTAATTCCAATTTATTAGGATAAGCTGATAGGCATTCTAATATTTTATTATTTCATTGAAGAAGAGAAACTCCATATCTTAAACAGATGTATTCATAGCTGCAGATAACAACATTAGGCACCTGATCCTACCTCCATCTTTTTGGAGGTCCGTGTTGCTCTGCTTTGAATTTATATTTCGTGTTATGGATTTTTGAGAAGGTTGACGGATTGTTATTGTCATTTTTTCATTTTATTTATCATCCTTTAAGTTTAAGAAAAAGGTAGTGACCTTGACCTGACATTGATGTGAAAACAGGATGGTCAAATTTGATTAAACTGATAGAATCATTTGTTTACATGATCTGTTTGATTGTGTCAAAATTTTATGATTTTTTTAATATAATAAGGATATCTGATAATGAGAAGACTCCTTCCTTAAACTTGCTTTTCTTGTACAAAAACAAATGTTGTATGACTTCCTAGCTCAATTACCTTTCCCGTACAAATGCTTAGATTCCCAATAATTATGCAATCTGATTAAAATCAGATCCTCGATCCGCTCCTTGTTTTTTATTATAGAAAAACAAGGAGCGAACCGAGAATCTGATTTTATTCAAATTTAATAATTATGAATCCTTTAGTTAGTAAATATGTCCATGAGAAGGTACTATTTTTTCAGACATTAAATTTTTTCTGCATTTTTCAAATCAACAATATTTCGTTTTACTTAAGTTTTGGGCTTTTGATCCGTACACCCCGAGTTAAAACCCCGCAGTGGCTTTTGTTGTTGCTTACTAATTTGAATTTTTAAGATATTCATTTTTTATTCCCCAAACTGCAAATGTTTTGCTTATTTGACATATGTACAGTTTATTTATCATTATTTCTTTTATAATCAAATAATTCACTGTTAATTTGAGTGACTTTATCGAGGTGTGTTATTCCACCATTATTAGAAATCAATTAAACAAGTAAACAACACACCCGTTCATTGTACTCAGTACGTTTATTGCTTTGTAAACGAAAGAAAGAATGCATACATTTATCAGGTTATTGTGAAGTATTTATGTCGCGTTTTATTGAATAATATTTTAAATCCATCAAGTATGATTCCCTCTATATCTTACGGAAATTTATTGTACATGTAGTTCTGTAAAAACTCACAGACGCCACGTTTATCGATTGGTTGTTCAAAACCTTCAGAATCACTGACTGCACGAGATAATTATGCTGATGTCTGGTTAAAATTCCTATAGAAGACATTTGGTTAGATTCATGGCGGTTATGAAGGTAACGATCATCGCAGAAAAAAAATACATAACCACTAATGCATGTTAGGTATATTTTCAGCAATATAATGTCGCCACCTTCATATCCCCGATGAATCACCAACGAAAGCATTAATTTTTTATTGTTTAAATATAAACTTGTCGTTCAATTAATACGGTGATTAAAGGTGTATGAAACGTTTAGTTTCCTTTTGAAACCCTATAGTGTTTTTGTGCAATTTGTCAAAAACACCGAAAATTAATATTTATCTCTGTAAATCAGAACTATTTCACGAAACGTTTAGTCATATCCACTTTTGAATGTATCATCAAACAACTTTTGAATGGATCATTGTAGCAAGGACAACGGACTTTGAACGTATCATTTTTCTTCAAGGGTTTGTTGCTAAAATTAAAATAGCAGCTACAGGTATTAATTATAGAAACTTTTGCGAATATCAATTTAAAGTTTAGATAATAGGCTAATATTCTGATATTGTATAATTTCAAAAGCACACGCCGTTTTAGTTTGTCAAGTGTCCAAACCTCAAAGTTTGCATTTCCCCCCCAAAATTGCATTAGAAAATGGCTCAAAATTCTTCATGCTACAATGCTTTTTAAAAAACAAGACTGGTCATAAAAGAGCAACTATATAACTCTACTTTTAACCAAATATAATGAGATTAATATTTGTTTAAGATTGGATATAAAGAATTTTCTTTCCTCAGTGAACGTCTTCTGTCCAGGTAAACAAACAATTTTGAATGTATCACACGGCACTTGAATGAAATGATTCAAAGCGGTTGTACGGTGTGGGATATATTAAGGACAGCCTCGAACAAAAATTACTTGATTCAATGAATCTTGGCTTGTAAAATTTGTGCATTATATATATACTATACTTCTTTGAATATGCAATTTGTAACGAACGCACCAATCCTAAAAATCTGTTTTATTTTTCAATAAATTAGACAAGAAAATATTTAATTTCGGAGGAGTGAAACGAGGGAGAAAATAAATTAATTTCTTTACGATTTAACTTCGTTCATTTCCGATAGCTTCCATAATATTTGGTTTACTTCAAGACTGGTTATTTCATGCACAAGCGCTTTTGCGCTCAGTATAAATAGATTTATTGGGGAGTATTCGATTAAAGCGACGTTCGTTACAAAGCATAACAGGTTGTTTCTTTGATTTTCCCTACCTGCCCTGACCCAAACATGTTTTTTTGAGATTAACTAATATTGAACTGTTGTTAAGGAGGTTGGCACCTGAAATACTAGTAATGTCAATCATCCAAAAACATCTTGGATATAAAGATGAGGACCTAACATGTTCATTTATTATATTTGTGACCTATGTCACATACCATTTTTTGGAAATATGGGGCCCCATACAGAAATGATAATTTTCCTGAAATCATTGCTTAAATTTGGCATGGAAATTGATTAATTGAAGTCAAACAAATATTTATAGTTTGAACTATTATTTAGTTATGATTTCAAAACAGTATGAATTTGAACACATGTAGTGACTATAAAAATAATATCCAAGTCAGAGTTTAAAAAACCTTGCTTTACTGATGGCATAAAAATGGCCAGTACATAATGAATACAACAGCAAATGTAAAGATTGTTACAAAATTTTGGAGTAATCAAATTGTAAAATCGGCGACATCAATCAACCAAACTTAAAATACACTCAAAACTCAAAATACAATAACGCAAAGAAAAAATATAAAAGTAATGTCATCTTTCAAAAATTTGCATACAAATAGACATACATTTAATGTCTCATTTAAAAGTAAAAAAAGTAGGGGTCACATCTCAAAAAATTGAGATATGACATGAAACAAGCTAATTTTAGGCAAAAATTCGAGTTAATTTTTTCTTGACTTCTATGAAATATAAGCTAAATATGCCAAAATATATCGATAGAAATATCAAAATATTGTTCAAAAATGTTTTTTCAGAACAACATGAATATATCTTAATACACAAACTATCTGGAAGTTTAGTCTGGGCTGAAAATTAGGAGGCTAAAGTAACACTACTCTAAAACTATTGAGTTATGAAAATTGTTCATTTTCTTCTTGAAAACCTTCCACCACAAAATATAGTCCCTTACTAAACTCTGTAAATATAAAATTTTCTTTTAACATTTTTATTAAATATGGTTTATGTGGCATTGTTAAATATAAATATACAAATAGAATTAATATATGATGCAAAATTTTTAGATAAGAAGTGACATAAAATAGTTACCCAAAAAGAGAGGAGCGAACCTCTTTAAATTGTTTTTTGGGGTTTTTTTTGTGTTGTCGTTTACAGTCGCACCTGTTTTAAGCGGCCACTTGTGGGACAATGACAAACTGGCCGCTTAAGACAGGTGGCCTCTTATTCCAGGTTTCAAACTAATGGAAAAAAAACCCACCGAGTATACTATTGCACAGATTTATTAATAGCATCTGTAATGGCGGCGCACACGTAGATGGTGAATGCACAGCTCGGATTGCTGAATAAACAGTTTATATTAATTTTAGATGGCCATTTTAATTCAATTATCTATCAAGGGATTAAGAACAAAACATTTTCCGCTAAATACGCCCAAACAATAATTTTCAATTGATTAAATGCGGTAAACAAACAGATGTACTGTAGCGTTTCCGTACAAAGGCTATGTACTGAACTACGATAGCCAATGTTTAACCTCTTAAAAAAGTGTCAAAATTTCATTGGGATGTATAATAGGCACCCCTTTAATTCTCTCAAAGAAATTTTCTAGAAAAAAGGTGCGTATTATTGGCAAATTGCTGTACATGTTAATAAGCTGTTAAGCGCAAGACTGGCCATTAATAACTTTGTAATGAAGTATATAAGTACATGTAGATATATAACCAACACAAAACAGGTGTTATAATCACTATCTCATTAAATCTCAGCAGACTTCAAATTACACACCCAATTATTTGTCATTAATTCATTATCAGCTGTCGAAGTTTGGCTTCTTTCGATACGGGGTCACATGTCAGAGTCAGAAGTCATGTGACAAAACAGACAAAATGCCCGTTGAAAACAGGCATGTTGAAACCTCGGGACCTAAAAACACTGGCCGCTGGCCGCGTTGGACAGGTGGCCGCTTAAATCAGTTAAAATATAGTGAAAAACTAAACGGGCGGGATTGAAACTGGCCGCTCATGGCGAGCGGCCGCTGATTAAAGGTGGCCGTAACAGCAGGTGCGACTGTATTTGTATGTTGAATGAATATTAAATGCCATTTGTAACGAACGCACCAATCCTACAATTTTTTTTTATTTTTCAATAAATTAGTCAAGAAAATATTTATTTTCGGATGAGTGAAACGAGGGAGAAAATAAGTATAATTATTGTGTTTGGAGCAATAAATGCCGTAATAATTATCATCAAGCTATATAATTTATTTTTCTGCAGAATTTACAATAATTCAATTCAAACTCATTTAAAAGCATTGACAACTTTTTACTATCTAAATTTCATAACCTCAGTACTCTATTAATACCAATTTATTTCCCAGGCGCAAATTAACTACATTTTTAAACTAGCGTACTTAGAAACGTATCGGTGACGTGAATAGGTTACAAACGAATAAATTCTCAAATTGTCCAAACAACTAGCTTCGAGAGAGCTAGACTTACACGAAGGGGAAAATATAAATAATGTTGTTTATTTCATGAAGTTTTGCTTCACGTAAAACAGTACAACACAACATTAATTTAATTTCCTTCTATATTTGAACTGTCTAAATTGTTACAATTTACTATAAAAAGTCCACCTCGACGGCAGTTTCGTCGGTATGGAGCTTGATTGATGTGCTGTATAAAACGGAAGGTGTTCAAAAAGACTTTAATCTTAAAAGAAATGTATTTAAAAAAGTCACGTATATAAACTTATTACCAATTCCAATTTGACCATCATGACGATCGGATAAAAATCAAGACTGACAAAATTCTAGAAACGAATAACTTTTTCATTTTCGAATTCAAATATGTATATACATTAACAACAAAAATTCGTTTTCTCAAAGTATTTTTAAAATTTTTCCAGCATATTTTTTTCCATTCCTTAATATATATCTGGCCTTTAAAAAATACGTGTATTTTTATTTGAACAATGCATTCACAAACAAGAAGTTCGTGAAAAAACACTGAAGTTGATTTATTGAATAAGATATATTTAATAATAAACAGTTTGTTACATAAAGTGTGAATGTGTTTATAGTTCAGCTTAATCAATATATTTCTTTAAACGTTTATATGTTAATTCATGTATTAGAAATGAATGAGGTTTACGGAAATAATTTTTCCGCGCATATTTTTTCTATTGTTAGGCAGCAAGCCAGCTACGTCACATGTTATTTCTAAAGCGCCGTATTTTAGTGCGCCAATTGTAGGCCCAGGTTACTCTTGTTTATATTTGAAGTAAAAAGTTTATCACATAAAGGTTTTCCTAGGTTTCTGTTGTATAAAACCCTAATGATCTCACTAAGTCTGCCCTTTGATAATCTTCATTCATGTTTCAAGATAAATTGATTTTTTTCGGAAAGCAGGTCAAAAGTTACTTTGTATTCAATCTTGTTTGTACAATTGCAAGCAGTCACGTGCAGCTCTGTGTCCCCAAATATCAAAGACTCTTCTATATCTACATTTCTGTCGATCCCATCAAGCGGAATTGTCAACGTCCCAAGCTTTGCACACCCTTCATCGTCCACATACTTTGGATTCTTTTCATTCGAAATGAAGACCCCACAATCAAGCGTCTCTGCATTTGGTCTCAGTGATTTAAATATGTAAGACTTCTTGTCTCCTGGTTTAATTTTATCTCCTTTGGCAACGAATTTGAAAAATACATCTTTGCACCTTGGTCCATCGGCCATTACGACTCGTTTTGATTTGATATGTTTAGTCTCATTGAATGCCGGCCATGTTTGAATTCCATATGTGTACCTGGAGACTCGTTCGGTTATAAGGTCTGGCTGGTGCCCGAAGTAGACTGCTCCTTTGACAACGGCAAGGCCTGCTTGGTTAGGAACAACCACTCTGCATTTTCCTTCGAACTCTTTTTTGATAGCCTCTTGTAAAACGCTGCACTCCGAAAACCCTCCAACCATTAAAATTACTTTTAAATCCTTACCGATCTCTGTGTAAAGCTTTTTCAAATGATTGATAAGGAATTTAATAGTTGGATCAAACATCTGCTTGAAAAAAGTCGACTTCATACAGAGTTTGCCTTTTTCACACGTCAAATCATTCTTGTATTGTGACTTTTTGATTACGTCATTTATGACGGCATCTATTTTTAATTTTTTAAAGTCTTGCTTATTTTGGTTTGCTACAATTACACCAACTGCTACCGGGATCGAAATTGCAAATTTTTCAGATTG
Organism: Magallana hongkongensis; assembly: GCA_016163765.1. NCBI lineage: Eukaryota > Metazoa > Mollusca > Bivalvia > Ostreida > Ostreidae > Magallana > Magallana hongkongensis. The sequence goes on along the minus strand of WFKH01011581.1, from coordinate 36,141,652 downwards.
ATACTTTTCCTTTTGATCATTTTTGTTATCATTTTGTTTGGTTTCAAACGTCCTCTTCTTGACTTCAAATCGTTGCCAAAATTCAAAATAATCTTCCAGGTACTCTTGATCTGTCTGGAAAGTGTTCATAACTTTCTCTCCGGATAGATTTGTCAAAACATCATGGAATGCCTTGTCAATGGATTTACCTCCCCAACTGCCGCCGCTCGCCGGAACGAGTTCTCCCAAGGTACCGTCTTCCTTCAACTGATGAATTGTTATATCAGCTGTTCCTCCTAATAAGAAAACAACGATTGTTTTAATTTTTTGCAAATTATTCTAGACGTTTACATGTACATGATGTGAATAGGAGCAAAGCTAAAAGAATTCTTAAAGTGAAGCAAAGAATTAAAGAATGTTTGATAATACCGGGTATGTCATGATACTTAATACGTATAGGTTTTTTGCTTTCGTGATTTTTTTTTATATCTGCAATTGATTTCCATTTACAAATAGTGTTATTACCTCCCAGATCAAGGACCATGTATTTTGCACCAGATTCTTTTCCCGCTAAGAAAAATCTTTTGTTTTCAGTTGATTCTAAATGCATTAGTTGGCAATATATGGAGGCTGATTCAGGTTCTAATGCGATCAACAATTGGTTGCTTTTTATCCCTGCCTAGAAAAATATTAAAATATACACTCAGCATGCATGCATTAGGATATTGTAAAAATTTAAACGATGTTATTTCTGTGTATAAATAGACATTTGCAGATTTTATAATTTAATAAACACCATGTTTATAACAAAATAAAAAAGTTTTTAATATTGATTTTAAAATAAAACAGAAGAAATCCTGTTCATAATTAACCATCAAATAAAAAGAAATCTGCTTTAACTACTAAATCTGATATACGTGTGTGTGTGTGTGGTGTGTGTGTGTGTGTGTGTGTGTGTGTGTGTGTGTGATATCAGGTGTAGACAAATACACATGGCCTACACCTTGTTTGTAAACTAAAACAAACTTAACTTTATCTCTCCTGTTACTAGATACATGTAATTGTCATTCAGACTTTATCTGACTATAAAACAGACTTTAGTTAGTTTTTTGTTTTTCTATTTAAAGTAAAGAAAAAAAGGGGGGGGGGGAGGACAATTTTCAAGCTTAAATCGCGATCATAACTGTATCAGTTGATGTCCATTAGATAAAGCTGCTTGGTCCGATTTTATATCAAATTTTGTTAACGCTTTTAAACGATGTTTATGCTAAGTATGTGTATGATAAAAGACATTGCAGTAGTTTTCCCGGTCAATTAAGCCATATTTCAATGAAAAAAAAAATGAAGTACAAAATTTGTTTTTAAAACAATATTTACACTCAGTGTTTATTTCCCCTTATGTTTGCATTGGAAAACTGCGACGTTCAATTTTCTGTGAATACACTTAGCCTATGTGTGCGCCATGAGCACAAAAATAGAAGTCATCACGCGTTTTGAGTGTATTTATTATTGTAAGATTAAATGAAAAGTTCAAATTTACATAACTAAAACTTATGAAAAATAATCATTAAATTGTATCTAATCGTTAATAAAAAGATTTTTCTCTACAAAGTTTCTAGCACTATATTTTAGTCGCAGAAGCGAACTAAACAACATGTTAATATGGCTGTTCCATGTATGTTTCATACCCCTGACTAAAAGCGTATATAGAGGGTCTAAAGCGACAATACACGGATACTTCATACAAAATAAAATCAATATGAATATAAATATAAGCATTGAATGCTTATTTTTGGATGTCGTCGGTCCTAAAACACACCAAGGCGGTGCAGACAAATTATCATACCGAGCTAACGCGCGGAATTCAATTTGTCTGCACCGCATTGGTGTGTTATATACATGTAGGACCGATGACATCCAAAAATAAGCATTCAAAAAACGACATAAAAAGGGTATTTCGCTTCATATTAAAAATTACCCCTGACATCGAGGCGGCTATGATTGTATTATGACTTTGACATCGCTATAAATAAAGGTCATAATGTTTTGGCAAATCAAAAATAAACCAGTGTACATTTTGTTCACTAATATTTCTGAAATCTAGGTTAAATAAACCTAATCATTTTGGGGACGAAACCAAACGGTTCCCTTTTCTATACATTCCCATGATGCAGTTTGGTTTGGTTTTTTTGTTTGCCCGTAAAGAAATTATTTACTTTGAATATTTCTAACACTGAAAGGAGACTGATTCTGCTGGTGTAAATGGGCGAAAGTCTATAACTTTCTAAGATAATTGGTTTGTATGGAAAATTATTCGATACTGTAATAGCGAAAAAATCGGACCATGCAGCTTTAATTCATAGTTGAATCTACCTTCTAGTGTATCATGATAGGAATTACTGTATACAGTGATATTTTTGCCCCTGTAAATTTCGCCCGTCTACCCTTGCAAACAGTTTCTCCCGTCTTGAATTCGCTCAGACACAGAATTAATTTAAAACATTGAAATTCGCAGTCTTAAATTTGCCCGCTGACATCAAGAGCGAATGGGGCGAAAATAAAACGAAGACGAATATTTTATGTATACAGTATGTGTCTACCTGGACAGCTGCTTCTCGCATAAACATTTTTGCTGTATCATCCTATATTGCGGGAACTGTTAGAACAAAGTCTATGTCATCCATGGTTATTTTGGCTGTCGTCCTACTTTCTAGGTCTTCCAGAAGATGTTTCCTCATATGATTGATGCAGTGTGTGAATACTTTCATAGCATCGACAGATTTACCATTCTCCGCTATACATTGTGTTTTTCTGTGAACTCTCTTTAAAAGAAATCGGTGAGTTAATTTACTATTAAACAGTGTTGAAAGCGGCACTCCTTTGACAAAAATTTTTAATTACGCATTATAAAGAAGATGGTAGGATAAGGCGTGTCAAATGCCTATATAAGCACGGATAAGATACTAGTACTGTAAAATTAAAACATCAACAAATCTAATGTTTTTTAAAATCATTCACAACAATGTGTATTTAACATTACATCGATTTGTAACCCTTAAATATGTTCGATCCTCGAAATATGTTGATTTAAACTGGGTATGCCTATCAAAACCTCCAAATAGTGAAATTTTTTAGAACTTTAATGCATTTTCATTTAAAGAGTGGGTCTGTGAGTTGTATGAACCTCTAATGATAAAACGCCGCTTAATGATAAAAATATCATTAAGCGTTGTAATTGCAACGCCTAATGCTATAAATTTTTGCATTACAGTATATACTCGCCTATAAGTACGGTTCGACTATAAATCGATTGCCTTTTTCCAGCTTTAATTTGAAGATTTTGCTGTTGACCCCCTTATAAGTCGGGTCACTTTTTCAGGACAACAGACTTACTTTGTAAATAATGGTTAAAGAATAAGTCTGACAAAGTCAGATAGTATTCGACATCGTCAATTTTTTGCGAAAATATTTTAAAAAATTAAATTTTTGTCTTAGCTAGATATTCATTTGCATACATTTTTAATTATATTGCAGCCTGAAAACACTGGCTGTTGACAGTCACCATAAAACATTTATTTGATATTATAGCATGCAAATACTGGCTACTGACATTCACCTTTAAATATTTTTAAAGAACATTAGTCAGATCTCTTTTTTATTTTTATTGTTTACAATGTTCTAGAAAAGCATTTCTAGTGATAAACTAAATTTTGAGTGTCAGAGTTATAAGCAAAAACATAGCGTAAGCTTTGTTATCATGACAAAGAATTGTGAGCTCTGTATCTCGCTTATAACACGGCGACTGAAACTCAAATTTTGGTTGACTATTAGAAATTCCTTACTGAAGTATTGTAAACATTAAATTCGGACAAATCGTTTTTAACCAAAATCGTAACCATGTGTGTAGCTTGCAATTAATGGCTACTGATATTTACCGTTAAACATTTTCAAATAATATTTCAGCATGTAGTACTGGCTGTAAAATCCACCTTTAAATATTTTCTAATAATATAGAAGCCTGCATTACTAGCTGTAGACATATGCTTTCTATAAACGGTATGTATATATTGTATAAACTTCAGAAGCAAAGTCTTTAAGGTAAATCTTTCTTGAATTCATATGTGTATTTTTTATATACATGTATTATTTTATAATGCACGATTATACCAAGCGATGGGCAAAATCTGAAAAAGAAGACCTTGATATCTTGTCAGAGTGTGTTAAAAGCATCAGATGTATATTAAAATCTCGTATTAAACGACTGAGCGGTCAAATGAAAACCATCTATCCTTCTGTTTTCAATAAAGCAGAAGTGAGAAAAGAACTAGAGAGATTGCACGATCAGTATGTACTGGTCCCTGCTGATAAGTCAAGTAACAACATTGTCTTTGTTTGTAAACTTTGAGGTCACAAAATCTTACAAAAATCAATAGCATCAAAACGTACGATTTTTCAACGCTTTATACAACCATTCCCCATGACAAATTAAAATCTAGGCTTTTTTAATATCATCGACAGTTGTTTCTTCAATAAAAATGGAAGTCGTAAAAATGCTTCCCTTGTCATTGGAAATCTAAAAAACTATTTTGTGAAAAACCATTCTGATTGCACACACAAGTACTCTGAAGTTGACATTAAAAAGATGCTTGAGTTTCTGATAGACAACATCATTGTAGTTTTGGGAAATCAAGTCTTCCAACAATATGTTGGAATTCCCATGGGTACCAATTGTGCCCCATTGTTAGCAGACCTATTTTTGTATTCTTATGAAGCAGAATTTATTCAAAAACTTGTACGTGAAAAAAATAAATCACTCGCTGTGGCCTTCAATTCAACATTCAGGTATATCGACGACGTATTATCAATTAACAATTGTTATTTCCATACTTACGTCGACTCGATGTATCCCAGTGAACTTGTAACAAGAGGCCAATAGGCCTTAACGGTCACCTGAGTACCATTGCCCATACACAAACTTGTCGAGGAGTCTCATATATGCATTTATTCAAGTTTTATTCTGGAGTAGAAAAATTATAATATTGTAATGACGATCACCTTCCTGTCTGAAATCTTTAAAAAAGGACTATGAAACCTATAATTTTAGCGAAAAACTTATACAGATCATAATAGAGTGCATGACCTGATATTGAAAAGGTACATGGCTCTGATAGAAAATAATTTTCCCACATTTGTTAACTTTCAAGATAGGTTTTATGTGTATGTGTTTTCATAGATAAACTAAAACAAGGTGGCTAGTAGACATGTTTTATTTAAAACAACCTCTTATCCCCCATCCCCAGGGGCAGACAGAAACTCTCCCTGTGGGCATTTAAACAAAAACAAAAAACAAACAAACAAAAAAACAGCTTTAAAAATATTCCTGACATCATTTGTTACTCGCCTCTGTTTCAATTTTAAACATTCAACTCATAGAAGATTCATGCCACCATCTGGTATATATACCAAAATTAATTTACATGTACTGTTTATCAGTGATTTTGGTTAGCCAATTACTTTACTATTAATGATTCTATTTGTTTAATCAAAAGAGTTCAAAGACTGTTTTTGTTTCAAATAAAAAAAACTTGCATAGTTTTTTGATCATACAACTTCTTAATAACATTATATTTAATTATTAATAACTCTATTATGAGGAAGTAAGGGAAGATAACTCCATTATGAAGAAACAAGGAAAGATAACTAACTTTCACAATATCTGAATTTTGATAGACAGGTTAATTCTCTCTCTTTTCTAAATATCTGAATTAACCCATTTATTTAATTGAAATTCCTGAGCAGAATAAAATAATAAAACAAATATACACCCCCCCCTTCCCAGCAATAACCCTTGCCTTACATGTAGGTGACATGAAATATTATTAAAGATGACAACTTAATGTTTTTTTTCTAAATATGCAGTCAGTTTTTATTCGATGTCAGTAGACCTTTATTAAACATTCTATATACATTAACACTAAATGACCATTTTGGCCACACCCTGCATTAAGAATCCCTACCCTATACACTATATGAGTGTTTTGGCCCTGCCCTAGATTCAAATCCCTACATTGAGAGACATATGAAATTTTAAATTTTGATAGATGGCTTTAATTTCTTTCTATGCAGTCAGTTTTTTATTCAGTATCAGCAGAAGTATAAAAGAAGACAATTTTTTAAAACATTAATTGCATTAACACTATATGACCATTTTGGCCCCGCCGTAGAGTAAGAACCGCTACCTTGGGGGACATGAAATTTATAATTTTGGTAGAGGGCTTCCTGGTCTACAAAATTATGAATTCAGTTTTCCCTAAAGGGGTGTGGGAGTAGAGAAGATAATTTTTAAACATTATATGCATTAACACTATACATCCATTTTAGCCGCGCCAAAACCCATACTCCAGGGGACATAAAATTTACAATTTTAGTAGAGGACTTCCTTTTTAACATAATTATGAGGTCAGTTTTTCTTACAAATGTGTGAGAGTAGAGAAGAAGATTTTTAAACATTATATGCATTAACGTGGGAGTAAAAAAGAAAATGTTCTAAGATTTAATACATTGTTACTATATGGCCATATTGGCCTCACCCTAGAGCCTGAACGTCTGACCCAGGGGCCATGAATTTCACAATTTAGGTAGAGGGCTTCATGGACATCATAACCATGCATTCAGTTTTTTCCTCACATGTGTGGGAGTAGAGAAGAAGATTTTTGAAAATTTGGCTTTTTTTTGCATATTTGGCCCCGCCCATGGCGCCCCGGGGGTGATAGAGCCATGAATTTCACAATTTAGATTCTTCTTACCATAGAGATGCTTCACACCAAAAATGGTAACAATTGGCCTTGTACTTTTTAAGAAGAAGTTAAAAATGTAAAATTGTTAACGCACGACGCACGACGTTCAGACGCACGACGCACGACGACGGACGAAGACCAATTGCAAATAAAAAATACCACAGAGTCTGCGTCATCTGTTTTATATTTGGATATTTTACTGGAAATGGACATTGATGGTAACCTAACAACAAAACTTTATGATAAACGCGATGACTTCAATTTTTCTATAGTCAACTTTCCTTACTTATGTAGCAATATACCTTCATCACCTGCATATGGTGTTTTTGTCTCTCAGTTAATTCGATACGCAAGGGCATGCTCTTCGTATGAACAGTTTCTAAGGCGAGGCAAGCTACTGACAATCAAGTTGATAAAACAGGACTATCAACGGTCTTGTTTGAAGTCATCTTTTCGTAAGTTCTATGGTCGATACAACGACATTGTCAGCAAATACAATCTTCCACTGGGTCGCAAGCTGACTGACGTTTTTCATGCTAATTGTTAGACCATAGTTAATCACCTAATTGTCTACGGACTTTTCCGTTTTTTCCCGATTACGACAAAGAGCACACGGTGGGTGTGACCGGTCAGCAGAGGATGCTCACTCCTCCTAGGCACCTGATCATGCCTCTGAGGTTTTCCAGAGGTTCGTGATTGCTCTGCTCTCGACTGTTGATTGAATACCGAATTTTTCACGGATTTTTCTCCGTTTTTCCCGATCATGATATTTTCCCCAAATTACGACTTTTTTTCCCGATAATGACATTTTTACCAATATGACATTGGGCGCACGGCGGGTGTGACCGGTCAGCAGAGGATGCTTACTCCTCCTATGCACCTGATTCTACCTCTATCTTTTTGGAGGTCCGTGTTGCTCTGCTTTTAATTTGTATTTCGTTTTATGGATTTTTGAGATGGTTGACGGTTTGTTATTGTCATTTTTTCACGATTGTATCTGAAGCATAATGATTAAAAAATACCAAGAAGAAATTTGTTTTGTAATCATTTCCCCTGAGTAATTGACCATAAAAAATTTCATATTTGCACTTTATTTCCCATTCATGGTCTACTAAACTTCGTGACAGGAATTTGACCTAATAGAAAATACTGATAGGTTATACAAAAAGCTCAGATAACATATAGAAACAAAGAAAATAAATATCTAATGTTATACAATTTTTAGCTCACCTGAGCCGAAAGCTCAAGTGTTTTTTTGATAAAAAATTGTCCGTTGTCTGTCGTAGTCGTCGTCGTTGTAAACTTTTTGCATTTTCATCTTCTCCTACAGAATCACTACGTCAATTTCAACCAACTTGGCACAGAGCACCCTTGAGCCAAGGGAATTCAAGTTTGTACGAAAGAATGACCATACCCTATTTCAAGGAAAGATAATTAGTAAATATTGAAAATTTATATAGATTTTTTTCTAATAACCACTAATCCATATCATGATCCCCGTGGGTAGGGTGGGGCCACAAATGTGGGGGGAGAGGGTCAAAGTGTTACATGGTAGTATATCGTGAAAATCTTTAAAAACCTTTTTACCAAGAACCAGTTAAAACTTATGTGGAAACATCTCTATGTAGTTTAGATTCTAGTTTGTTCAAATCAGGACCCCCAGGCGCAGGATGGGGCAGGATGGGCCACAATAGGGTATCAAAATTTTACATATTTGAATAGTGTTGGACTTTGTTGCTCAGGTAAGCAATGTGACCCCTGGACCTCTTATTTCATGATCTTTTGGTGTTTAAAAACTGTTAAAAGCTGTTAAAAGGATTTTGGTTTCCAATATAGAATGTCTTTGAAAAATTAATTTTGTGCAGGAAAAAAATTGTTTATTAGTTTGACAATGATATTAAAAAAACCAAGCATAAAATTTTAAATATAATGCATAAATTCATTCTGAAGGTGCATCAACCCCCCCCCCCCCCCGACATTGATTAAGAAAAAAAAACCAAGAAACGCATAGACCACATCTTACCTGAAGTCCATAAAGCACAGGCAAAAACAGAATACACTGCTAAATAAACGAGATATGCATAGTTTTTTGTATCTGATTTTATTTTAGCACAGAACATTTGTTTATCTTTGAATACCTACCCAGAGGAATTTTTTTAAATCAATATTGGCTATATTCAATTACCAATAAGGATGCTTTAATCAAAATATGATTGAATTTGGCTTATTGGTATTCTTTTGTATTAAGTTTTACAGTTATTTCACTTTTGGAAAGAAATTGGTCTTTCATTTAAACAATTTATATTTTCCTATCCATAATGTTGATTTCTACCAAAAAAGGAGATACAGGACACTGATCACGTGACTATCATTGCTATGATGCTTTGATGTGCTAACTCTGTTATGACGTCATAATTGAATTGATTGTATGATGCTTTGATGCAAATTTATTCATTATGACGTCAACCATGATTTGATAGATCTTTTTCCCGTACTTTACGCCTCTAAAGTAGTCATTGTCACAATTTCACAACTTTCCTTTTCAAATTGTACCAAATAAAGTCCGAATACCTATATTTAATTTAAATCTAACAAAGAAAAGCTTAAGAAGATCTTAAATACTGTTTTAAAGAGACTGCAGGAAATCTGAATTCATTTTATTTGCTCGTAATGGAGAAACATTTTAAAATTTCTAAAGAGGGGGTAGGTGTACTGCTTATCATATATAGTTTTCCCATTAAATGGTAAGAAAGAGGTCCTGAAATTTATGAATATTATAGTGCACATCCTATCAGTTATATATTTAATTTTAGAAAAAAAAATATTGAGATATTTTTTTATGTCGCATTTTGATGAGTTTAAGAGTCTAAAACGGTAATTTTAAAGTATGCGTTTTTATGATTTTTTCATAATATATTTGGCTCGTCATATATGAAAGCAAATATTCTAACTGATTCTATGTATATTGCTATTTCTATATTTATTTTTATTTATTAAATACGCCTTTTAAGTCAGTATATTCAGTCTTTAAACAGCGAAAAAACTAATGTTGTCAAAAAATTCACAATTTCAGTAAAAACAAGACAAGAAAATGGCATTGAAATCGGTATATATTGTGGACGACATCTTGATGTCTTTAAATTGGAAAAATAACAAATAATTTTTGAATAATTGATGAGCTGCACCATCCTGTTCCTCATTAATTGAATTTAACCCAGTGGTTCTAAAGAAGATTCTTCAAAAAACACCCCTAATGTATTGTATCATATGATACGAAATTGTAGAATATGATATGATATTGCATTGAATCATATGAGACGATATTGTGGAATATGATATTGTATTGTATCATGTGATACGATATTGTATCGTATAATATGATATTATATGATATGGTAATGTATTATATGATAAAATATTGTATAATATGTATGATAAGTATTACAAAATCATACTTTTATATCATAAAATATGATATTGTATCATATAATATGATATTGTATCATGATTTGATATTGTATTGTGTAATATATTCCATTATGGTATTGTTAATAAATAAAATATTGTATCGTATAATACAATTTTGTATTATACAATTACGCTTGCAAATAAGTCTAAATATTTAAAAAAAAAATAAAATAAACACAGAAAACCGTAAAATCAACAAAGGTTTAAAGTACTCGTAAATTCCTGTCTATCTTTCCTTCCATCCATCCTTTTGTCTTTCTGTCCTAGATATTTAAAAAAAAATAGCCAGAGTTCTACATTTTGGTATTTTATTATATTATTAAGAGTGCAATTGCAACGCTTAATGATAAAAATGTTTGTATCATTAGGGGTTGACAATGTAGCTTTTTGCTTGTTTCATTAAGCGTTAGGTCTGCTGTGCATTTGCATACTTTTAATGATAAAATTATATCATTAAGCAGCGATTTATCATTAGCGGTTGATTTTGTCAACCATTAATGCAAGAATTGATATCATTAGGCGTTTCAATTGCAATGCTTAATGATATTTTTATCATTAAGCGGCGTTTTATCATTACAGGTTGATACAGTGCTCCATATTTTTGTTGCAGTCTAAATAATGTCTAATGGATAACAAACCGATTTCCCACTATACATTAAAAGTATCATTTTGTTTCCCAACAATTGAACGTTTTAGAAAAATACTACAAGTCCGTAAGTTCCTGGCCAAAGTCACATTATTCATTTAAAGGGACAGTACAGTGCATCTTATTGAACGTTTTCGGAATCTCAGACACCAGACAGAGGACTTCGGACTGCGGACCTTTTAGTTGAGGGGACATGTCAAAAACGAAAATTAAAGAAAATATGTGTTAAAATTTTTTTGTAATTTAACTTAATTTTTGACTTCGGGTGCGTTAAATTCATTGTTTATAAGAATAAGCATGTTGATTTCTTTCAATTATGATATTTTTAAAGATTAATTTCACGTAATTTAAGGTACACGTATATAATGTATAATATTTTTTATGTTTTCGAAGTAATTTCAAGATATTCCATAATGATACTTGACGACATATTTGACTGAAACGTTATCAATGTTTAAAAAAATACCGCAAAATTGTTTATACATATTATAACAAGTAGTGGAAATGTATCCCTTTTTAATGAAATTAAAAAATATACAGGAAACGAGTTCTTAAGGTGTTTTATTAAATTAATCAGACTCGTCAGAGTCAACACCAAGAGCTTTAAGATGTTTTGGTACTTTTTTTGTCATAAAAATGTTATACGCCTCTTGATTTCCCCGCATAACGCTCAGAAGTGGCGGTTTGCGAACTCCTTTTTTGAGATGGTGATGGTCTAGAAGTACCAGGCGTAGATGAAAATCTAGATGAACCGGGCACAGATGAAGATTTTGACCGACCGGGCAAAGATGAAGACGTAGATGTAGACGGACCAGTCAAAGATGCAGATTTTGAAGGAGCAGGCGTAGACGAATCGGAATTGGCCTCATTCAAATCCTCTTCGGAAGAGGACAGATCTTGCATCATTTGAGATCTTACATCCAATTCGTTCAAATCAGTGGTCGCACGTACCCCGGTCTGTTTTTTATGAACAGGTTGTGCTAATTTGATTTCTATGTCCCTTACCTTCTTCAGTTCATTCCTAAAAAAAACTATATTTATAAAATTGAATCTGGTTGAATTTTATATGAACATTTATTTAGAAGTAATTTTGAACATTACAAAGAGTTCTATTTTTCTTTAAACAATATATAAACTACCTGATCGTGATATTCTTTATATCGAGGTCTGATACAGACAGCAATTTAGATAACTTTGTAGAAAGCCTATCTTTTATTTGTTTTGCATTAGAGGCATTGTACAAATTCAGTGTTTCTAATGGAAGCTGATGGATGTTATCAATCATCGATTTGTGTATTTGGACCCAAGCACATGGATAAGTCTGGTAGCTCCTCAACATCAACAAGATTTCTTGATCGCAGAACTTTACCACCCGTTTTCGTTTTACATTTACCAAATGCTGTTGATGTTCGAATTAATTAAAAAATTAAAAAAATGATTGATAGAATTTTGAATGTACTTCAATGCTTATTAATTTTTTATGGTTAAAAATATATTGAAATAAGGAGATGGCTTTCAAAAATTATTATTTATATTTAATCATAGATAAGCATGAAGGGATAACGCCTCCGTCAAGTTTGCACTTGCGAGGGGTGTTCGGGTGGAAGACTTGTCTTAAAAAAAGAGTTATTGGCCTTTTCTCTTGTGAAATCACTTGTATTTTACTGTTGACGAGTTAAGGTCGGTTTTTATGTTATTATCATTTAAACTTAAGCATATGACAATTCACAGTTTTGAATATTTTCGAACAAATTTCATTTTTATGATATATCTCTTTAAATGTATTTAACATGTACTGTGCATGTTTTCACTATAAAAATGAAATGCACGTCGTTTTCAATAGAAAATAAAATACATATATGTATTTAGATATTGATAAAAAAAATTACATGTAAATGAAAGCTTACCATCTTGGATATCTGGCAAATCATCCATATCTAAGTAAGTCCGTGTTCTCGAAAGAAATTGAGCGGAATGAAAAAATAGGAAGAGCGGTACAAAAAAAA
>WFKH01011581.1:36055052-36073126 GCA_016163765.1 Magallana hongkongensis | reverse complement strand
GTTTGACTTTTACATAGCGTTTTAGATATCCGGTATTGGTTTTGCTCTATGTTAAAGAGTTTTAAGAAATGGTAGAAAAGAACAACTCTCTCTATAGTCTTTTTTAAGGTGTATTCAAACGGAAGACCTCTTGTTGCTCGCAACGAGCGTCTAGTTATTATTATTTTTTTTTTCCACAAATTTTGTGCAAGCGTTTTCTCGAAAACTATTTGACCGATTTTGACAATTTTTTCACAGATGATTACAAGTGGTCTGAATTTATTTTGTTTCTAAAATTTCTGCCGTCGTCACTTCCGGTACCGATTTTTTTGCTAATTTTGTAAACTTTTACGACCCATTTTGTGAGCAGTTGATCTCGAAGACTATCAGAGATATGAATATGAAATTTTCAGGATAGGTAGTCCATAGTTTGAAGTTGTGCCTATTGTTTTCGTTTTACGCAAGTGGCGCCATTTCTTGGAGCTCGCTAGGGCTCGAAAATTGGGTACGAATTTCAAATCAAAATTTTCATACATTTTGATCTATATCTTTTTATCAGTTGATATTTTGTTAAGACATATATAACAAAAGTGGTAGAGAATCAAAAGTTCTTTCTAACAAAATTAAAAAAAAAGGGGCTGGCCCCTTTAATTAGGGGCCAATAGACCCGTAAAGTCTATTACAAATACAGCAAAACTCGTTTATAACGAATTTCAAGGGACCATAGAAAAAACTTCGTTATAGCCGTAATTCGCTATACGTTTATAACGAATTCGTAAAACATATTATAGCGAATTCGTTATAAAAAAAATCGGCTAACAGTTTTCCACACTATCTTAAGTTATAAAATTAGTATTACCGTCATTTACAAAAAATGTCAATGTAACCATTTCATTTCAATTTTTCAAAAAATTCCGTATACTATTTGAATTTGAGTATTTTATATATGCATCTTAAAATTGTATGTATCTTCAATGAAATTTGAAATGGAAAAAATTCGTTATAAAAATGATAAAATACGTTAAAATCTTGCCAGCGGGGGTCTTAAAATTACTTCGTCATAGCCGTAAATTCGTTATAACCGTGTTCGTTATATACATCAATTTTCTATATGTTTATATAAGAAATTTGCCGGGACATGAATAATAATTCGTTATAGCCGTAAATTCGCTATATCCGTGTTCGTTATATTCGAGTTTTGCTGTAACTTAAAAACGATAAAGATTTTGTAATGCATTATAGAAGCAAAGTTGTTGATCGTAACAATACCTATTTGAAAAACTCATTGCCACGCCCATTTATTACGTAATTAGGGATTTTAAGGGGCCAGAGTTCTCAAAATTTGACACAATATATCTAAAGAACGAGACATATTTTGTTAAGCATTGTAGAAGAGAAAATGCTTGTATTGATAAGTATAATTGTTTCCAATGTTTTAGACACTAAAGTCTGTCCCCATTAAGGATCTACAGGGTTGGCCCCTAATATATTCAATCATTTGTATCTTAAAAATGAACAACAATTTGAGATGAGTGTAAGAACATAAAATGTTAGTATTTAAGAGATCTCCTGTATGAAATGAACAAAAAGGGGCTGGCCCCTTTAATTAGGGGCCAATAGACCCGTAAAGTCTATTACAATTAACTTAAAAACAATCAAGATTTTGTTATGCATTATAGAAGCAAATTTGTTGATCGTAACAATATCTATTTGAAAAAATCATTGCCACGCCCATTTATGACGTAATTAGGGATTTTTAGGGGCCAAAGTTCTCAAACTTTGACACAATATATCTACAGAACGAGACATATTTTGTTAAGCATTGTAGAAGCGAAAATGCTTGTATTGATAATTATAATCGATTCCAATATTGGATAAACCAATGTCTGTCCCCATTAGGGTTCTACAGGGCTGGCCCCTAAAATATTCAATCATTTGTATCTCAAAAATGAACAACAATTCAAGATAGGTGTAAGAACAAAAAATGTTAGTATTTGTAAGATCTTTCGTATGAAATGAACAAAAAGGGGCTGGCCCCTTTAATTAGGGGCCAAGACCCACGTAAAGTCTATTACAAATAACTTAAAAACGATCACGATTTTGTAATGCATTATAGGAGCAAAGTTGTTGATCGTAACAATATATGTTTGAAAAAATCATTGCCACGCCCATTTATAAATTTATTAGGGGACAACGTCCTTAACTTTTGATGCAATGTATTTAAAATAGGAGACATATTTTGTTAAGCATTGTATAAGAGAAATTGTCTGCATTGATTATTCTAATCGATTCCAATAATTAAAACAGCAATATATGTCCCCATTTAGGATCTACAGGGATGGCCCCTAAAATATTCAGTCATTTATATCCTAAGTTTAATCGATAAATCATCGTATCATTTTAAAAAATCAAACGGAAGACCTACTCGTTACTCGTAACGAGATCGTGTCTAGTTGGTAAACCATTTATAATTTAACAAGAAAATGATGATGTGTTCCGTTTAGAGAGTCTCTTTTACCTCGTTTTCTATGATGACCATCTTCGGGCGAAGATCTTGTACTTTTCAGCAACTGTCTCTTTACAAAACGCAATTTGTTGTGACTGAAATGACTCAGTGGTTAGAGCACCAGACATTCGGTAACCTTATAGAAATAGACGTTTTAGGTTGTGGGTTCGATACCACCAAAACTTTAGGCATCATTTTATTTTTCTTATCGTTTGTTAAAATACTCAAAACTTAATATAGTTAGAAATTGTGCTTTTGTAAACTTGTGTTATAACATTATTAAATAGATGTAATTGGAAAGAACTTTACGATTTAACTAAATGGGCATTTGCGCTATCTTATGACCCCCCCCCCCCATTTTCTTTGTGTTGACGAAAATCACATATTATAGCAGGAAATATGACACTAACTTATATTAATGCTTTTAAATGCAATATATCATTATATGGCTAAATATCATTTGGATAAGCTGATTTTAATCTCAATTATGACAAACGTTTTCTTTTTGATAACTTAAAAGTGTCTATTACCTTTTAAGTTTACTTCAGTAAACATAACTTTGAAGCATCTATATTGAGAGGATACTAGTATGCAATTCATATATTTCTACGGTATTCAAAATTGAAATTTGCAATGCGTAAATTTCATAAAAGAAAAAATCACTCAAACTCGATTCATTTCTTTATTACTTGTATATATTTATAATCATTATCAATAAAAATCATCATCAAAATACATGATTAAAAGAGAAAACACGTAATTTACCTTTTCCAGGGACGACTTCAAAATCATCTTAAAACGTTGAAAGAAGAAATACTTTTTACAATCTTGACCATTGTCTGTCAAATCCGCATAACTCTTCTCAGCATCAAATCCAAATGAATTAAAAGATTGGTCTGGGTTTAACAGCAGGGCGCTCGGTGTCTTGTAGGAAAGAAGATCTCCGCCACTCCATTTGTTAGTCCTAACTATTGGCCAATCCGCTTTAAACGAATAAGCATAACCAGAATAAACAGTTCCAAAGTCTATAGCGGCCACTAACATTCTGGTACATTGTGATGGTCTTTGTTTTACCGACGATCCGAGTTGTTTTTCGGCCATAGCGAAAACTACTTTACTTTCGGTTTGACTATTGATATCTATATATAGATCCTCAAATATATCCTGGATATTTGCCAGTTACTCCTATTGTACGCCCATGCTTCAGTATTTGACATTCAAATGTAAAGGTATAAAATATTTTCTAAAATCCAACAGGTGTGTGTGTGTGTTGTTGGGGGGGGGGGGGGGGGGGGGGGGGGGGCTTCGGCGAGTTTTCACTACACGGTATACCGGAATATTAAAGTAATTTTTACACTTTCCAATGTCATTGAAGGAATACGGAAGCCCGTTGGTGCCACATAGGAAAAATATTTTATCTCGCGGCGGCCCGATAATTCTCTGGCGGCCGCCACATAGGTATTTGGCGGCCGCTACATAATATCTGGCGGCCGCCACATAATTTATCTGGCGGCTGCCAGATAAAACCTGGCTTCCTCATGCGCGCGCATGTTTTAATGGGAGCTTTTGAGGTGGAAAAAAACTTAAGCACGCTTGTACTACGCTGTCGTTTCACAGCAAAACCGACCAACTACTAATTTGTCGTAAGAATCAACATGCCGTAAATAAGGATGACTTCACTTAACGCCGGGTTTTGGGTCTTTTTCGGTCGCTTCTGTTGCGTTCATTTCTTAACCTAATATCACTTTTGTTTATTTTATTAAAGAGTCTTGTCATTTTCCAACTTAAATTAAGATTTTAGACTTTGATACAATAAACTCATTCTATGTTTTTCTCCTTACAACTTTCGAAAAAAAGAGAGTTTTCACTTATCTGTCCTTGATCGAACATAAGATTGATATTAATATGCAGTAGAGGTGGAGCTGACATTATCAGAATGGTACTAATATTAGACTAGTATGAATAACAATGCCATGTATAAAAAAAAATTATGTGATCACTTTTTCACCATAGCCCTTTTTATTCTGTATGGTACAAGTTACTATTCACTATGGTTTAACAATAAGAGCACGCCCATGTAAGTACAGAAGACTTTAAATCAATGCTGACAACTTAACGTGTTCGAAAACATTAGCCTTACACGTCACGTGATTGAATTTTGTATTCACAAAGTAACCTTTGGTGAGAAATCACGTGGTGAATTATAATATTCAACATGTATCAACCCTTGTTTACAACACTGAAAGCGAAAGTAAGAAGAAGCGGATTTTTTTTCTAATTTAAATCATGAGCGCATGTGTGTCTATTAATCTCCCTTTGACATTGCTTAGATAATCCAAATATACAACAACTGTTAAACGGAGAACAATAGACAAACATGCGCTGACTATGTATGAAGTCAGTATAAAAGTGGGCGTCCTAATTACCGTATGGAGATTCAAGAAATCGTGCTGACCCCCGCATATGAAAACAAATTCGTACTTGGTAATAACATACTTTTATTTAACGCAATTACTTAAAGTTGCAGTTTAGATGTTGACCATTTCTGCAATTTAAAGAACAATTCTTCTTTTAAAAGTTTATTTTCTCTCAAACATCGCATGTCCTTAAGTGCAGTCATCCTCTGGACCTTTTGCAAAATATTGTCTTCTTCTCAAACCAAACCAAACTTCCTAATTTTAATGCTTTTGGGATCCAGAATTCGCATTAAACTATAAACCACATTCCTCGAAACTGTCATATCTTCTTTTTTGTACATTTGAGAATAAGAATGTAAAATTTTTTCTTAAACTGGCTGGTTTCTGTTCAAAACAGACCACAACTGTTGCCAACAGATAAAAAAGCAATAAATATGAGTTTCTACATGTTGTTTTTGTATGCAAATTATGCACACAAGAACAGAACAATGCATTTTTTAATCACTTGGAACTGCGCAGCTACAGACTTAAATTTACGATTGAACAATCTGGAAAAAATATTAAAGGAGGTCTGTGTTGTCCTCTCTACAACCATTTGTTGAGGAAAAGGTCTTAGCTTGCTTATTTAGGTTGCAACTATGTCTCAGAAGTAAGGTACCCTATTCTTAAAATGGGTCTAAGAAACTATCAATTCTACGAGATATTTTTGTCTGTGTCTATGGAGGTACATTAATTGAAGTTATATTTTCATTGAAAAATATATGTATATTTTTTATTTAAGACAATCATTTTTTTAACCCTGCCCCACTTGTAAAAAGAATTTACTTAAAGGATGACTGCACTTAAGGAGATTTAAAAATTGCGACAAAATAATTGTTTTAAATGGGCATATTTCTTTAATTGTAGAAATTACCAATGTCTTAACTGCAACTTTATGTAATTACATTAATATAAAGTTCATATTTACAAAGTACGAAGTCGCTTTTATAGGTAGGGGTCATTACATTTTCTTGAATCTCCATAGGATACTGAGGACGCCCACTTTTTTACAGACTTAATACATAGTCAGTGCATGTTTGTCTATTGTTCTCTGTTGTTAACGGTATACTTTGACCTGTTGAATATTAAAATTTACCACGTGATTTCTAACTCCAGGTAACTTTGTGAATACAAGACTCCGTAACGTGACGTGTTAGGTAGCATGCATACTATTAGGCGATATCATTTGTCCATGCATATTTCAATTCATTTCAATCGAGTGATGGTTTCTTCTTTTCTCTGAGATATGTTTAAGAGATTATCGGTTATGTACGTTACTGGTTAATCTACTTATTAATTCATTTCGAACATATAAATTGTTGACATCAGCTACTGGTTTACGATCATCAATGGCTACTTATACTGGTCGATATTATATGTTATATATATATTTTTTTGAAACCTTTCAAATTAAATGGCAACATACAGAGAGAGAGAGAGAGAGAGAGAGAGAGAGAGAGAGAGAGAGGATGCTCAATTGTAGTACCGCTATTCTAATTTTAGATCACTCATTACTACAATATTAGATCAGTCCCCCATACATATTTATGAGTCTTATCTTGAATCAAGGGCAGACAAACCTAAATTCAAAATATTTGCAGAGCAGTAAAGGTAAGAAAACAACGAATTATTTTATTGCAACGCAGTTTTAAACCATTATGACATTAAATATCTATTTGAAAATGACTAAACTATATGACAAATGACTTGAAGTAAAACTGAGAGAGGAATAAACATAACAATAGTGACCGAAAAAGGGCCCTAAACAAGACGTTAAGTGCAGTCATCCTTTATACTTATAGAACTGAAAAAAAAAAACCAAAACCAACTTGGATGATGTATGTCACATTTAACACCGATTGTTTTGAATTGACATTTATTTTTTTGTCTAAGAAAATATAACGTAATGTGTCTCCATAGACACAGGAGTTCTAAGTATAGACTGGATTTTTCTTGTTCTAAAAATAGATCCCATGCCGACTGATAAAAATAGGGTACCCTATTTTGAGGCAAAGTTACAACATTAATGTGCAAAATTTAAACTTTTTCTCAACAAATGGTTGTAGAGAGGACACTACTGAACCCTCATCATATTTGTTCAGATAGTTAAATCTCCAAAATAAGTCTGCAGCTGCGCAGTTCGACAGCTCTTCTGAGTGATTAAAAACACTTTGTTCTATTATTGAATGCATGATTTGCATAAAAAACAACCTGTAGAATCTCATATTTATTGCTTTTTTATCTTTTGGCAACAGTTTTAGTCAGCTTTAGACAGAAACAAACCAGTTCAAGAAATGTTTACATTTTTATCCTGAAAATTGTACAAGATTGCCGCAAACCCCCCTTAAACTGTTAAAGATGTTGTTTACTCATGGTTTGAGTTCTCAAATTCGGATTTTTATAAAGTTCAATGTCATGAGTAAAATTTGTTCTTAAGTATTATTGAAATGAATTATTATTGACATAACATTCTATATTTATTACGAGTTAATTATCTCGTTATTACGAGAAAAGATCTATATAAAATGGTGCGTTTCATTGGTCTACATGTACTCTCTGAGTTTCTTAATGTAAAATGGATGAACATATATTAAGAAATTCCTTAAATTAGTGAAAGAAATTTCACAAGGAGTAGCAAAGCAGATTGATTAATAAATTAATTGACCAATTTTTTAATATAAAGGATAATTTGTTTTCAGACTCCGAAATGTTAATAAACAGAAACAATTATTTTCAATATAGGTTGTGTATGAATATATAAAACAGAATCCAGGATAAATCCCGTATATCCATGATTGAAACTATATAGTTATCTGTAACTAATGGAATTGTGTTTTTATGACTATGACTACCTGGTATTTACTTCGGAGTGGGATTGTAATATATGTTTAAAACGAAAATTACATGAAGTTCTTTCCACTTTTTCATATAACATGAAATGTCAAATCCGATCATTTTATGTAGAAATTAATAATGATCGTTGTTATCTAAAAATTGAATTAACGTTTCTGGAAAGAAAAAAAATAGACTGAAAGGGTGACCCAATTGACTTGCAGGTCTAGATATGATGAACGAAGAACACTTATATATGTATTTTTTCACAATAATAAATCAAATAACAAATACTATGTATTTTATTATAACGAGATATTTTCTCGTAATTATGAGATAATTAACTCGTAATAATGAGATCTTTTCTCGTAATAACGAGATCTTTTCTCACAATAACGAGATATTTCCTCTTTATTTCGAGATCTTTTCTCGCAATAACGAGATAATTAACTCGTAATAACGAAATATTTTCTCGTAATTAATGAGATTTTTCTCGTAATTACGAGATCTTTTTTCGTAATAACGAGATCTTTTCTCGTAATAACGAGATAATTAACTCGTAATAACGAAATCTTTACTCGTAATTACGAGATAAAGATATTTTTTATGTGGCCCTATTCGTCTTTCGTAATTCGTCGTTCGTATTTGGCAGTATTATAATATTAAAATTTAAGATTTTATCTCACCTCTATCTTTTAACAGTTCCGTGTTGCTCTGCTTTAAATTCGTATTTCGCTTTATGGATTTTTGAGATAGTTGACAGTTTGTTATTGTCATTTTTCATTTGTTAGTCAACAAAAATTTGCATATTTTCTGTTGGTTTTATCTCACTTTTTCATTAAAAAAATTGTATGGCACACACTATAACAATTTTGAAAAACGCTTAAAAACGATAAAAGACACCATGTCTCAAAATTTTGATCATTGACCTATTATGAATTTTATGCCAGCAGAATGAGGTCAATATTATTAGTTTAATACTAAGCAGAAACAAGCCAGTTCAAGAAATGTTTACAATTTTATTCTCAAATGTACAAGATGGCCGCACATCCCGCTTAAAGCTGAACACCGCTCGTAAATGGGCAACATCACACAGGTACCTGGTCTATAAACCCTTCGATTTCGTAACACTCGATTGCACACCTGAAACTCGTGGCCGAAATGTAGTATTCCTTTCGTGGTCTTTAGATTTTATGCATTTTTTTTTCTTATTCTATGTGCATATTCTGTTTGTATATAAAGCATTGACCAATTTATTCGATGTTAGCATTCTCCTGGCTTGAAAAAAGTGCGTAAAATTTGATAATTTCATCGCGACCGAGTAACACCGCGAGGCAAGATGTACGTCCACACAGGTGAGACAGCGAAGCACTTAGAACTGTTTAGAGGTCTGCCCCTTATATAAGGCTTGTAGATGAAAGAGAAATATGGCGGACAGTGCCCATTTACGAGCGGTGTTCAGCTTTAAATGAAAAAAGAGACATTGTGATCAAAGGTGTGCTCGTCTGTTTTATGTCCCCAGGCCAGGTGTGAGAGATATAGTATTTAATATAACTAAAACACATACTATGTTTTTGTATTTCATTCGCGTAAATAAAGCAAAATGTGCTTAAATGATCACCATAGAAAGATCCTATCCAAGCTAATTCTTGTTAATTAAAATTCAAAGTTTTTGATGTCAAATATTAAGCTGTCATCCAAACCAACGCGTTAATTAGGTCCAAGACACGATGTAGGATCGATATCGGTGATATCGACGATATTGTTACAATATGAATTCGCCTATATCAACATCTGTATCTGTTGAAACATTTCAATTCTGTACTTTGTACATTTATACTTTATGTCGATAACGACAATATCGTATCGATATTATTTCACATACGCGAAACACAATAACCATTGAAATATTTATTTTTGGTTTAATGACATGTGGTTATAACGAACAGTGATCAAAATCAAAAGTCCAAAGGAAAAATACAAAACAGGAGCAGAGCTAACACGGACTTCAAATAAAATTAAAGGTAGAATCAGGTGCCAAAGAGGAATGAGCAACCTCTGCTGACCGGTCACACCCGCCGTGTGCTCTTTGTCGCAATCGGGAAAATGTTGTATTACCTTGATGTTGATATCGACGAAATCATATCGCTTAGATTTACCTATATGTCAACAATTGTAATTGCCGAAACATTTCAAAATTAAAGTGTGTATCATTTACGTAGATATAACCGATATCGTTTCGATATCGAATCACCAATGTCGACAAATGAAGCTGTTAAGATATTCTCTACTTTAAAGTTCTATACTTAGTGTAACTACAGACAATATCGTATTAATATAGATTTTACTATGTTAACAATTGAATCATTATCCCAAGTCAAGGGTTTCTGAACGGCACCTCTCCTCACAAACCCGAGGATTTGTGGGAGCGGAGTGGACCGAAAACACTTGGCTAGCGAAGATGCAATTGAATATGTTTAAGCACTTTTACAATTAATTTGTACGCATTTTATGTTGAGATCGGCGATATCGTATCGATATTGTATCGAATTTCCAATGTTAACAACTGTAGCTTTTTATACATTTCATATCATCTATACTTTTTCTCGATATCGACGAGATCAGCGATATCGTGTCGATATTTATTCGCCTATGTCATCTACTGTGGTTTATTAAGCATTTCACATTTCAGGTCCTTGTCTTTTACTGAATATTGATTCAAGCAACATTACAACTTATCAGGATCGATATATTGGTGTCGATACTGTAGAGACCTTATTTTATGCGAGAACTTAATTCAGCGATGCTGCCTTTTTTTGTCAAATCGCGATAGCATAAAATCGCGTACACCAAATCATTGTTACAATTTCATATAGTTCTCAACTGTAAGAAAAATAAAAGGGATGTTTAACACGATTTATGAGGACATAAATTCTTCGCTTTTGATTAGAAATCTATACAGCATTGTCATTTTGAGCAGGTCTCCGTTAAAACTTATTTGTAAAGCAAATTATCTGAATCGATATCGTTGCCAAATCGTCATTTTGTATATGAAGTCGTCAATATGGTTTCTCCAGGGATATATCTTTAAAATGTAGTTTAAAAATGGAAAGGTACAATTTTAATTAATCAAACTGCACCCTTACAGTCACAAAAAATAAAAGATTAAAACACATTTTTAATGAAAACAAATATTCTGAAAAAGTTTAAAATCAAATTTAGGTGACGTTATAAAATGACAAAATTCGAGTGAGCTAAATGGACCCATGTAGGTGTCATCACTTTATTGCTGAGGCAAAATAGTTCCTTAATTCGCTTTCTAAATGAGATAAAAAAAAAAAGGCCTCTATTGAAATTTTATCTTTTCTGCCTATTAAGTTTCTGAGAAAAGATTTTTAAGATATTTCTCTATATATTCCTATGTAAAAATTCGACCCCCATTGTGGCCCCATCCTACCCCTGGGATCATGATTTGAACAAACTTGAATCTACCCAACATGAGGATGCTCACACACGTTACATCTTTTCTGGCTGATCAGTTTCAGAAAAGAAGATTTTTAAAGATTTACTCTATATAATCCAATGTAAAAATTCTACCCACATTGTGGCCCTACTCTCTTACGCAGAAAATTAAAAAATTAAATTCAAAATTCAAATGTTTTTATTAGAGAAGTGAAATCTGATGTAAGTAAATATGATGAAAATGTCCAACTTATCACTGACTTTTTAATATTTTTATTAAAATAAATAACGGCATTAATATCTTACATTGTTATAAACAAAATTATCACAATTGATTTGTTTTAAGCCTAGTTATCTTAATTTATTTTTAGCCATGTCGTATATTAATTATATAAGGAAGGAGAGTAACCAATACAGACAAAATAAATGAAAAACAAATGTAGATCACTTAACGTTAATGTTTAAACAGTTAACAGATCATCAACGTGTATCTTAAATATTGTGCAAATGAAAATAAAATTTGCAAATATCAAATCAACACAAATAAACTTTGAGGTAATAACTTCATACTTCTTTGATGCATTAGATACCATACAAATATCGGAAAGTGTAAGTCAGATAGACAAACAAGACCGATTAATCACCTTAATATTATCATTGCAAATCTCTGTAATGCCTTCCCAAATCAGGAACGTACGGACCGTCTTACTTCTACAAGATTTCCTGGTAGGTGTATATTCGGCGAGAGAATATCAAAAGTTTGTTCATGCTCCTCATTTGTCCTACAGTTGTATGCTGTAGCCTTAAAGCTGCTTAGTCCGATTTTATATCAAATTTTGTGTACGCTTTTAAACGATAGTTATGCTTAGTATGTGTATAATAATATACATTGCAGTAGTTTTCCCAGTCAATTAAGCCAAATTTTAATTTAATAAATTATGTACAAAATTTGTTAACAAAACAAACGACATAAAAGGGTATCGCGTTATTACGCCTCATGTTAAAATTCACCCCTGATGTCGAGACGGGTATGGTTGTATTACGACTTTGACACCGCTATAAATAAAGGTAGTAATGTTCAGGCAAATTGCAAATAAACCTGTGTACGTTTTGTTCGCTAATATTTCTGAAGTTTGCTTTGTTTACAATCGATGCATATCATGCTGGTTGAATAACCCCAATCATTCGGGGGACGAAACCAAACGGTTTCCTTTTCTAAACATTCCCGTGATGCATTTTGGTTTGTTTTTTCGTTTGCCCAAAAAGAAATTATTTTTATTTACTTTGAATATTTCTAACTTTGAAAGGAGACCGATTCTGCTGGTGTAAATAGGAGAAAGTTCATAACTTTCTAAGATAAATAGTTTGTATGGAAAATTATTTGATACTGTAATAACAAAAAAATCGGACCAAGCAGCTTTAATATAAGTCTCCCCGAAAATAATCGATTCCTCGATTTCCGCATTCGTTTGGCGTTCGTAGTTTGTTAGTTTGACTTCAAGGGTTCCTAGCTTTACACAACCCGGGTCATCGACGTAGTTTGGATCTTTCTGGTTTTATACAAAAACGCCACACTCGAGCACATTTTCGCCCTGATGAAGTGGTTTAAAAATTTGGGACTTCTTTAAACCTAGTGTGATTGGATCTCCTTTGGAAACACTTTTTAAGAATACGTCTCGACATCTTTCTTCTCCATTCACCATTTTCTATCCTGTAAGCTCGAGCAAATTATGTGTGATGAAAATTTTCTTAAACGATCTTCCAGGAATTGCAAAACTATGTTCGGTTTCTGTAGAAAACAATGTAGTAGATCCAAATGCAGTCAACTTACGCGAAGGAAAATGGTTAATCAACTTCTTCTAAGCCGCTGAACCTTAACGTTAAATGTGGGGGAAAATACAATAGGAAAAAGAGTTAAGAGTCATATACACATCCTGAGTTTGGGACAAGGATGTTCTGGTTTTCATGGATCTTTATTACTTCCCCCGTTCTACAATAAAGAGAATCATTTCAATATGACTGATTCTTTTAAAAATTTTATTGACGAAATTGACACATGCACTCTTTGGGAACCTCTAAATTCAAAATACCCAGAAATAGGATACATTAGTATACCAGACAAACTAAAAGACATCAAAGAGTTTCCTATGAGCACACTTATGGCGGAATTGCCAGTAACTAAATTACAGCCCATGGGATCTTCAAATTGGGTGGAGAGTCCTTTATTTTATGTTGGGTTAATTTTGGCAGTCATTTTTACGTTAGGAATTTGTATAAGGAAGAGAAAAACTGTAAGGAAAATGGGTTGCATTTGCTGTGGTGGTTGTTGGTCACGTTGCCGCAGGAGAGATGGTGACGGAGGTGAAAAGGATTTTTCCAAAGATACGTCCTACTGTTGTGTTAATCCTGAGACACGGACTTCTAATCAGACTATCGAACTGAGGGACATTTCAACCCCAAAGAAACCCCGCCGAAGCGGAAAGTTAGAAGCCCGTAAAACCGTCCATAGCACAGGAACAATATTAGAAACTTTGGCACACCGACTTACAAAAGAAAAGGAAGATGTGAAATCTCCTTGGAGTAAATATTATCAACCGGACCCTGAACTCGCGAGAAGATATTTGAAAGAGAAGGCCGCCATGTCTGTGAATCAGAGGAACGTAGGAGACGTTCCGCGAGAAGCCATCTCGCCATCCACGCCGAATCTCTATCCAATGATACCCACCATGATGTACGAATAGCAGAATCCGGTGAAGACTATGAAAAAGTGTAATGAAATATAACGTGCTATTTTGAATGTGCTAAAATATTACTGTGTGTCCCATGATTCATTTCCGGGAAGGATCCTACTCCGATGTTTGGTAAACTGGAAGAAACCTACGGCAACTGTGTCAACTTGTGTATACAGGATGTGCATTAATAATTTTAATTTTATGTTGATATGCGATTATATGTGTATATTGTTATAATCCTGGTCATTTTCGATTCTAAATCACCATGAACTGTATAATCCTGTTTATGATGAACTATGAAATGTATGACTATGATCATTTGAGATGTATATATTATAATGATTGTTTATTATCCTCATCAAATTTAGTATCCTGGTCACATTTAGTAATTTTGCATCCTGGTCATCTTAATAAATTGTCTTATATTTTTGTTTGACGTCCACAGCCAGAAAAGGAAGTATATCACTTGAGACTACCTCTTAAAGAGATGTTCTGACTGGTATGCCACTGGAAAGTTCATCCGAATTAAGGGAGATCAAGGATGCTTTCCTGCTCTGGGCACCAGGCAGAAGAAATCTCCCTCTGGGATATTTCTTTTGTTTGGGGGACGTGTGTAAACAGATGACTATGTTGTGACTTTGATAAAAGCTATTAATATGAACACGTAAGCAATTATGTATGACTGTGCAATTATTATGAATTTAACCTATTAATCATTATTTTGAAAAATGTCCTTCGGTAATTGCGCAGTAGTATGATCTCATACGTCCAGGTATGGGACAAAAGTACTATATTTGTCATAATTGCGGACTTTGTGGAGCTTTGTTATTGCATGCTTGTCGCAAACTACATGTTTTCTGTTAACCTTTGACATATACTCATGTTTTTACTCATGCTATGTACTGATGCGGGAGACTGTAAGCCCGCATCCCTCGACGCTGTGATGGACAGTTTGACAGTTTTGATACTGCATTTAGAACTAAAATACTACTTTCGAATTTAATCACTGAATCTACACTCATGACCGGCACAGGTGGTCATGACTAACCGAAACTGTCCATCCTGGCCGAAAGGATATATATACTCATGTCATTTTGTTAGAGTTCAGTTCTTGAATTGATACCACTATACGACAATAAAATTGTGAAAACTTTTCACTGGAAGTTGACTTGGTCAATAATAAGCAGACGGGGAGACTTTTGTGCGGTGGACCAAACGTCTTACAGCTTTGTGTCAACTTTGGTTGAAATCGGCGCAGTGGTTCTGGAGAAGAAGATGAAAATGTGAAAAGTTTACGACAACAACGACACTGACGACGAGAGACAACGGACAAATCTTGATCATAAAAGTTCATTTGAGCCTTCAGCTCAGGTGAGCTAACAAGACAAAAGTTGAATGAAATGACCCACGGTCAGTGAGCTATGTTAGCTGGGCTAAAAAAATTGAAAATAAGAATAAGTAAAAAAAAAAAAAAATAATAAGTGTAAAAAAAAAAAATATATCTCCGACTCTCACCTGAATGGCAGCTTCTCGCATAAACATTTTTCCTGTGTCATCCCATATCGCAGGGACGGTTAGGACAAAATCAATGTCATCGACGGTCACTTTATCACCAAGATTACTAGTTAATAGCTTTTCTAAGAGATGGTCCTTTAAATATCGTATACTGTATGAAAAAACAATCATTGCCCTCACTTCCTGTCCTTTTTCGTCTTTACAGTTTGTCTCTCTATGAACTCTCTTCAAAAATATATGTACAGTGTATATTGTTTGGAAACATATTTATATGTGTGCAAAATTCATCGCCAACAAATGAATTCAACAAAGAATATGAAATGATATATATAAATTATTTTATATAATACGAATACAAATATTTGTAACCGCAAAAGTTTCTTCGTTAATTGTATGAGAACACTGCAAAGACTGATATAAGGGTGATTTCACCCTAGTCACAGTGAATATCTTGCTAGATAAGAGTATCATACTACAGGCAAAAGGGAAATGTAATGAGTTTAGATTTCTTTAAGAAGAAATAACATTTCGAAGATCTGTCATCAGCACAGAGGGTTCTTAATTCAAAAAAAAGTGATGGAAAAAAGAATCCTGCAAAAACGTTAATTAATATTCTACACGTATATAAAAAGACACAAAAATAATGTTTTATGGAAAAAAGAAGAAGCTGAGTGTAGCAGAAGAACGCAAAAATAAAGAGAAAGTCGCACTATTAGCAAGAAACAATCAAGAGGAATTGGTCACGTTGTCAGGCTTTACTGTAAACACACGATATGATTGAAAAAACCAATAATTTATAATAGGAGGAAAATATATGAACGTAAGCCTGTCCAGTGAAAAGACTCCTGCATTGAACACCTTACATTCTTATTAAAGACACAGTCGCTATATTGCACAAACCTGCGTTAAGGTTGTTTTTAACATCATTTTGAAACGATGAAAGAAATAGTACTCCGTGCACAATCGACCCTCATCATTGCCGTCTGTAGCAATATCTGCGTACGTTTTCTCGGCTTCATATACAAAAGAATTAAGCGATGTGTCTGGATTCAGCAGGAGAGTCGTTGGGGCTATATGGGATATCAACTGACAGCCTTCCCATTTATTCATCAAAACCTTTGTCCAATCTGATTTGAAAGAATAGGCATATCCAGAATATGTTGTTCCAAAATCTATAGCTGCCACAATCAGTCGGGAAGACGAAGATTTCTTTTTTTTCTGTCATTGTAAATCTTTTTTTTTTTTAAAAGAAGTCTTTTTTAGTTACATGTACGAAAGACGAATAGGGCCACATAAAAAAATATTTTTATCTCGGAATTACGAGAAAATTATCTTATTACGAGAAAAGATCTCGTTATTACGACTTAATTATCTCGTTATTATGAGAAAAGATCTCGTAATTACGAGAAAAGATCCCGTTATTACGAGATAAATATCTCGTTATTACGAGAAAAGATCTCGTAATTACGAGTTAATTATCTCGTTATTACGAGAAAAAAAACCCTCGTAATTACGAGAAAAGATCTCGTTATTACGAGTTAATCATTTCGTTATTACGAGAAAAGATCTCGTAATTACGAGAAAAGATCTATATAAAATGGTGCGTTTCATTGTTCTACATGTACTCTCTGAGTCTCTTTATGTTAAATGAATATACATATGTTAAGAAATTCATTAAATTAGTGAAAGAAATTTTAAGACTCCAAAATGTTAATATACACAAACAATTATTTTCAATATAGGTTGTGTATGAATATATAAAACATAATCCGAGGTAAATACGGTATATCCATGATTGAAATTATATAGTTATCTGTAACTAATATAATTGTGTTTTTAATACTAGGACTACCGAGTTTTTATTTCAGAGTTGGATTGTAATATACGTTGAAAAGTAAAATTACATGAAGTTCTCTCCTCTTATTAATGTAAGATAATATGTAAATCCGATCATTTTATGTAGAAATTAATAAATAATTATCGCTGTTATTTAAAAATATCCAAAACTGTATAAACGTTTCTGAACAGAAAAAATAGATTGAAAGGGTTAACCAATCGACGTGGAGGTAAAGATCTGATGAACAAGGAACACCTGTT
This sequence comes from Magallana hongkongensis, assembly GCA_016163765.1. Taxonomy (NCBI): domain Eukaryota; kingdom Metazoa; phylum Mollusca; class Bivalvia; order Ostreida; family Ostreidae; genus Magallana; species Magallana hongkongensis. The sequence goes on along the minus strand of WFKH01011581.1, from coordinate 36,055,547 downwards.
ATAAATGTATTTTTTCACTATAAAATCAAATAATAACTACTATGTACGGAAACGTATAACCGCCTCTTGTTGTTGCGTTAGAACGCGATATATTTACATAAATATATTGTCAAATATGATTGTTTCAAACTTTAGCAATTTAATTATGACAACAAACTCTATTTAGTGACACTATTTTGACATGTTTTTGACGACTTAAGCACCTTAATTTAGTCGAATTCCGCAATGTCGTACTAAAATAACGCACATAAATTATGCCGCCAAAATTAAATGTCGCAGAACTTATTGCAACATATTGTATATGGCGAATTCACGTAGGCGACTTATCTAAATTAGAGAGGATTATTCACTAAAATTTGAAAGACTAGAATAATTAGTTTACTTAAAGAATGCTATGATATGGAGAGGGGATGGTAAACTCCCCAGATGCTTTGGGGCTTAAGCGATTTGTGTGTGTGTGTGTGTGTGTGTGTGTGTGTGTGTGTGTGTGTGTGT
>WFKH01011581.1:36017234-36053660 GCA_016163765.1 Magallana hongkongensis | reverse complement strand
CGACATCTTTTCCCGTAATTACGAGATCTTTTCTCATAATAACGAGATAATTAATTCGTAATAACGAGATCTTTTCTTGTTATTACGAGATAAAAATATGTTTTTGTTTTTTTATGTGGCCCTATTCGGCTTTCGTACACATTTCACTTACTTACTTTCGTTTTAAATGAAAAAAAAATTGGGCCACTCATTTCTGACAAAAATACGGGTTTGTTTTAGCACTACTTGAAAATTGCTTAGATTATATGCGAAAAGCTTAATGAATTAGAAATCCTATTGTTCGTCTGTCCACATGCGTTAACATATGAGTTAGGGCGCACTACGTTAGTTTTTTTTAGAAAAAACTAAAAAACTAACGTAGTGCTATCTGTTTTCGTCCGTCGCCATGCGTCGTGCGTGAACAATTTTACATTTGTAACATATTCTTAAAAACTACAAGGCCAATTGTTACCATTTTTGTGTGAATCATCTCAATGGTAAAAGGAATCTAAATTGTGAAATTCATGGCTCTACAGCCCCCGGGGCGCCACATGTGGGGCCAAATATGCAAAAAAAAAAACCCAAAATTTTCAAAAATCTTCTTCTCTACTCCCATGTGAGGAAAAAACTGATTGCATAGTTATGATGTCCATGAAGCCCTCTTCCAAAATTGTGAAATTCATGGCCCCTGGGTCAGGGGCTCAGGCTCTAGGGTGGGGCCAATATGGCCATATAGTAAAAATGTATTAAATATTAGAAAACTTTGAAATAAGAAATTGCTTGTCAATCGTCGTGAAATAAATAAGTTCAAATAAAAAAAAATCTTGTAAAAAAAAACCCATAACTTCAGATTAAAGTACATGAATATGTTCTTGTTGATACGGGTCAGTTTCATAAATTTTGAATTATCATGTTTAAAACTGAATGAGACATAAGGAAAATAAATATCCAATTTTTACGTCATTGTGGATTCGGCATATGTGAAAATTTATTCATCGTAATTATGATCCTATAAGGGAATGAAGTAAAATAATACATCCCTTATTTTTAAAGGATATTGAGTTAATGTTTTCAATAGAATAATAGAAAATCGATGCATAAAACGACCTTTGAAATCGCGTCACGCGAGACTTTCGATAGTTGCTAATATGTCCCTGGTTGTAAATAAACTTAATCTATCGTAGTACATGTAGAGTAAATAAACTGAAAAGAAAATGAAAAGAAAATAAAGTAAAAAAGCGTCCATAACTCATACTGCTCGGACAACGACTGTGAAACTTTTTTTTCAATCAGTATACATTATGAGAACTAGATCCTATGAGTTTACTGTGTATGACCTAAACTCAAGAAGGCGAACGGAAATCGATATGCTTTTGTAAAGTCAGAAACCAATACAGGCTTTATAGGTCAATTTTAAGGTCACCTGAGTCACTCAGGTGCCCTATTGCAATTGTTCTTCGTCGTGCGTCGTCCGTCGTGCGTTAACAGTTTTACATTTTTAACTTCTTCTTAAAAACTACAAGGCCAAATGTTACCATTTTTGGTGTGAAGCATCTCTTTGGTAAGTAGCAGTACTTGAAAATTGCTTAAGTTAGATTATATGCGAGAAGCTTCATGAAATAGAAATCCTATTGTTCGTCTGTCCGCGTGCGTTAACATATGAGTAGGGACGCAATACGTTAGTTTTTAGGTCATTTGAGTAAACTCAGGTGACCTATTGATATCTGTTTTCGTCCGTCGCCATGCGTCGTGCGTTAACAATTTTACACTTTTAACATATTTTTAAAATCTACAAGGCCAATTGTTACCATTATTGGTGTGAAGCATCTAAATGGTAAGTGGAATCTAAATTGTGAAATTCATGGCTCTACCACCTCCGCAGTAACATACGCGGGCCAAATATACAAAAAAAAGCCAAATTTTCAAAAATCTTCTCTACTTCCAAAAATGTGGGGAAAAAACTAAATGCATTGTTATCATGTCAATGAAGCCCTCTACCAAAATTGTAAAATTCATGGCTCCTGGGTCTGGGGTTCAGGCCCTAGGGTGGGGCTTATATCCTAGAAAATCTTCTTCTCTACTCCCATATACATTTGAGAAAAACTAAATGCATGGTTATGATGTCCCTGAAGCCTTCTACCTAAATTGTGAAGTTTATGAACCCTGGGACAGGGGTGGGTTCAGGATCTAGGGTGGGACCAATAGGCACTTATAGGAAAAGTATATTAAATCTTAAAAGTCTTCTTCTTTACTCCCATATAAAGTTGAGAAAATGCATTGGGATGATGTCCATGAAACCCTTAGCCAGACTTGTGAAATTTATGGTTCCTGGGTCAGGGGTTCAGGCCCTAGGGTGGGGCAAATGTGGCCACATAGTGAAATTGTACTGATTTATTATTTTTTCTGTACTATCACAGTTGTGGGAGATAAAGTCATGCATTGTTAATATGTTCATCATGTCTTGATGTTAAATGGTGATATCCGTGGTTCCCAGGCCATGGGGCAGTAGTTGAGGCGGAAGGGGTGGGGGGTAAATCTGACAATATATTGAACATGTATTATTATTTAGGGTAAGTGCTGTTTATCATCCATTAACAATTTTAACTTCATCTTGAAAACTACATGGGAAATTGTCTCTTGTCAATATTGAATTGATATGTGTTCTATTTTAGGAAATCTACTTTATTTTCAAAAATCTTCCGTACTCCCACACATCTGTAAGAAAAACAGAATTCATAATTATGTAGACCAGGAAGCCCTCTACCAAAATTTTAGATTTCATCTCCCCATGGAAAGGGGTTTTGACTCAAGGGTAGGGCCAAAATAGTCATATAGTGTTAAATTAATCCATATAATGGGTGTGGGTGGGATGTATATTATGTAAACAAATTGTAATTATTTTATTCGCTCTTGAATTTTGATGAAAGAAATGAGTACATATTTAGAAAAGAGAATGGATGAAGCTGTCTATCAAAATTAAAGATATGATGAAAGCCTTTGGCAAGAGTTTGGGTAGGGGGTGTAACAGTTAATGGAGTTACCATCCCTTGCTTGTTCATATTTAATAATTAATCATTGTAAAATAATGTAAATAGGAAGTTAAAAATATTAAAAGAGTTAAATTAGTTTTTTTTTAATTTATTTAAAACAAAACAACCAAAACAGTTTTTTTAGTTTTAAAATAAACAGTAGACTTGTTAATAGTAAAGTAAAAATTGGCTAGCCAAAAATACTGGTGTGGTATGTGTACAATATTTTTTTAATAAATGCCAGATGGTGTCACTGAATGAATGGTTGATAACTGAACAGTCAGGTAAAACGTGAGAATTGATATAACAAAATATTAGTATACAGTCAAATATTTATTCAATCATATTTTGCTTTAGATGAGTAAAAGTTTTATTCAGAGGTACATTAGCCTCGCCTGAGAGTAAAGATAAGCTATTTTGAAAACAACAAAACATCACAATTAATGCTATAACTTTGAAGCATGGTGTAGTTTCGGAATAACATATGATGCTGACAGTTGATATCATATGTTGATAATTTCTTTAAAAGGAATACTTTGTTTTTGTTCTGTTTACCGACACCTTTATAATCTCAGCGCCTTTGAACTTTCACATGTGTTCATGGCATGGAATCTCCATCTCGATTCCGATAAACGTGTCTTACCCTGGTTCCCTGGCCTATCGGTAATTCCGCACAGAAACCAGCCTAGTTTATGGGCAAGCTAAATTTTCCCCATCGCACCGGTTTTATCTCACTTAAATATTTTCTGCGTGAACCTCAGGGTCCACGCAATTAACATAAAAGCTATCTTAAAAGTTAACAAATATGTAACTATTATTTCCTATCAGTGTCCTTGTTGTAAGATTTCAGGTAGGAAGGTGGTGGTCATTACCATATTTTAGATTTTAATTTACTCCAGAATGAAGCTTACCATAATTAAATGCATATATGCGAATCCTCAAAAGGTCTGTGTATGGTCTATGGTACTCAGGTGACCGTTAAGGCATGTTGGCCTCTCGTTTTGTTATAATACAAGTGATCCTTTGATTAAAATGATACAATAAATTTTGGTAATTTGGTATATTTGACTGTTTCAAAATTTCATGAATATCTCAATAAAAGAAGAATGTCTGAAAACTAGAGGAGTCCTTTCTTCAGTAACAAATATAAAGTAAATATGTATGTTTAGATACAGTTAAGCAAATTTCTACGACAATACAGTGTAATTTTCCATTTTAAAAAAAATGTCGACGAGTGAAAAAACCTTACAGAAAGGGCCAATTAAACTTCTAAAGATAAAGAGACAAAGAAATTACTTTTAAACAAAATATACTCATAGATGTCTTAATATAATGAAGCTACAATTTTTAAACAACTATAAAAATTTTACAATTTTCTAGAATCGTTTCTAAGTAGTATAAAGTGTGAACTTACGTGTTCATATTTATGATGAAATCTCTTCAACTATTAATTAATAGAGTCTCAATGATACATTTTTCTGTTTACAGATTATTAAATAATCATTCTGGCAAAACAAGCATAAATAACAAGATGTAATTATAATCGGGCCGATTATAAAATCTCTCAAACAGAGCGAAGCCATCATTAGGAGTAGGGATGACCCACATGGGTCAAACGTTAACAAAATATATAACTCTTAATATGTTGTGTCGTTGTATTTTTCCGGAATTGTTTTGTCTCTTCATGCTGGTTTTGTTTACTACTCTGTACTTCCGGTTTGTAGAAGGCACGAATTTTAGACAGGAAGTCTCAAAATCAATTTAATTTTGCACAATCATAAAGGCAACCATGTAAGTTTACAAGTGTATTAATCTTTAATACTGGTGTTTATTTTCATAATGTGTCAGTTATTGGTAAGATGTTTTAGTTTATATGTGTAATTACCGGTAACGCTATTTTAGTATCTATCAGCATAATCAGTGCTTCGTGATATTTTTAGCACCCACTTTTCTAGGCCTAGGATTTTTTATGTAAAGCCATAAACAAACACAAATTAATTACTCCATGCTTAACACTGATAGTTATGAACAGCTTTTTTTATTGTTTGTATAAATAATAACATTATTCTTTGATTAAAAAGATAAAACAATATGTATGTATATGTTATATAGTAATAAAAGTGTTCTACACATAACTACGCATGTCTGTGTATTTACTTGTGATGCGAATTTAAAACAAGAGACCCATGGGCCACATCGCCCACCCGAGCAACAATAGACATAATGAAATCAGCTCTATGGAGTCATATACAAAATATCTGGACAATGTAGTTGAATAGATCTTGTATAAAAAGATTTTCAACCATTTTTTTTCTAGATATTCTTATGTTTATCACTGAGCTCCAGTTGTAACAGGATGGCTTTATAGTCAAATCACATATTGAACATTGTCGTTCTCAAAAAATCCTAAACGGGATATGAACCTACATCAAACTTTGAACCCCTTGTGAACCCCAAGAATTATACAGGGGTTAAAGAATCAACTACTGCAAACGTATTATATTTATTGCGTGTACGATATTTTGCAGAATATGTTTTTACAACAAGTTAGCGTGGATTTGATTTAGCGCATTTCTGAATGTACCTAATTATCTACTTATATATTTTACATTTGGCGATGTACATGATTTAGCGGACGCCAAAACGTTAAATAGAATACACAGCCAAATGTAATACGTTTAAAGTATATGTAGAATGCTAGCACAGAAATCAAATGTTTTCCTTTGTAAAATTGGACCCCCAATGTGGCCCCTCCCTACCCCTGAAGATTATGATTTTGACGAAATTAAATCTATTCAATCTAAAGGTGCTTTCACTTAAGTTACAGCTTTTTATAGGCAAATGGTCTTTTGGAAGACTAAAGATTTTTCTCTCTATATATGTATATATTGTACATGTATACATAACGTAAAAAATTGACCCCCCCCCCCCCCTCATTGTGGACCCAACATACCCCCGGGGATCATGATTTGAACATACTTGAATTTATCTTACTTGAGGTTGCTTCCACACATGTTTAGCTTTTCTGGCAAATTCGTTCAGAGATTTTAAAAGATTTTTCTCTTTATATTTCTTTATAAAACCTGGACCCCTCATTGTGGCCCTACTCTGCCCCTGGGGATCATTATTTGAGCAAACTTGAATCTACACTACCTGAGGATGCTTCCACATAAGTTTCATCTTTTCTGGCCGATCTGTTTCTAAGAAGAAGATATTTAAACGTTTAATTTTTATATTCCTATGTAAATATTCGACCCCCAATTGTGGCCCTACCCTACCCCCCGGGATAATGATATGAACAAACTTGAGTCTACCCTATCTAAGGATGCTTCCACACAAGTTCCAGCACTTCTGGCCAAATGGTTTTTGAGAGGAAGATTTTATTTAAAATACTAACAAATTTTCAATATTTTTTTAATTATCCCCCTTTGAAAGAGAGTGTAGCCCTTGATTTTTTATAAATGTGATTTCACTTTACATAATAATATTTTGTGCTTCGTTTGGTTGAAATTGGTCGAGTGGTTCTGGAAAAGAAGTCAAAAATGTAAACCAAAAAAAAACCGACAGACGTACGGACAGACGGACGCCGGACAAAAAGGTGATCAGAAAAACCCATGTGTGTACAGTGTACTTAATATTACACTTTGAAATTAATCAAAAGTACTGATGTAAATATATATCATTATAATTTACTTTTATGAATAGACCCAATACCAAATACCTTGAAAATATTGACAATATGTTTAATTTTCCATGAAAAATAAATGAACTGTGTATATACATTATATCTAAATATAGAACGTATCAATCAAACAAATACTATAGATGTATATGTAAATATTGCAACTATGTATCTATGTGTATGCGCTATGCTTATACTCTGGTAAGTGACTATGTGAGAGTTCAATAAAAAAAGTTGTGTTTTGAACTTGGAGAGAATGATCTGTTGTTCTAGATATTATAAACATTGTACCTAACTGAAGATTCGGAACTTACGTGTATATATAAGCGTTGATTAATCAATTAACAGCAACAAAACGTATTAGAATCCAGAATTTAAACCACAATAAAGTTGAACTTTAAACTGCCAAAACCTGACCTCAGGATCATGGAGCAATTTCAGACTTAAGTCAAAATTTCGATAAGTCATAAAATAATGGTTTATCATAAAATGACGATGGAAATTTATTATTAACAACATTATATCAAGACACTTTTAAGAGCATTTCAATTTTGTCAGTGTTTTCAGTCAAGATACATCAAGACAGTTTACGATTTTTGACTTAAGTCTAAGTTTGCTTCATGATCCTGGGGCCTGACCTTCCGCCTGCCATAGATTTAATGCCGTTTAAAAAAGCTAAAAAAGATTTCAGAGGATCTTGCTGTTCATCAAAGTACATGTATTAAGAACAATGAGAATTTTTATAGAACACATAAAAAGACTAGAATAAAAGCTATGACAGCGCACCAGCAGTGTCACATTTAAAGCAAATAGTGAAAAATACATAAAACAAATCTATTAACCCCAGTACACCTGTGTAGTCACACATATGATGAAAAGTGTGTGGATGGTTTTTCTTTTTGGGAGGGGGGCACCCGGAAATGTATATAGTTAAACAATAACATGCTTTCTTTGGTGTATAATGGGGATATGAAGGGAGCTAGCATTGCATGACATAAGCAGCGTTAGCGGGCTGTTGAATTTTGTTCTGCAATGCAAGCTATCTTCATCGGCAAAAAGTGCATTGTTTATTCAAAATAATATTGCAGAATTATTTGTATTCGTTGGGATCAATGTTCGTGGTTATCTAAAATTGTCCTGGTTCGTGGGGATGTTATTTCGTTGGAAGTGTAGCTGGAATAAATATAATAAATAATAAACAAATGCTTGACGTATATACGTTCACGTTCGTGGGGATGTAAATTCGTGGACAAGGGTTATCCATGAAAGCCAGGAACATTTGACCCAACGAACAATGATGATTCCACAGTATCTTACATATTAAAGTGGTAATAATGACATAATGCATCATGTAGGTGATGCCATATCAATACAGGTGACTATTTTTTTTGTTCATCAAACTACCATCGAGTGATTTATAGTTCATGGTCTTGTTGAATTTTAAGAAAATGAATTATATCCTGAATATTGAAAATTACAGCGTTTCTTTTATTTTTCTACCTTTATTTTGCAATATCTCTCTCCAAACTTATCAAGAGTCTATTTCATGTCACGAGCTCTGTCATCAGAGTGAAATCGCAGTTGCATCACAAAGACTGCATTTACTTTTGTTGAAATCTTGTTAGTAGCTTGTTATCCAATTCACTTGCAAAAATTCGAGTTCAAGAGTTTTTTGAGCTTTATTTTAAGGAAGCTAGATGGTTAACAAATTTAATTTATTGATCTACATGTATATGTACCTTTAATTTAAGATGTTAGTTTTAGCTATAAACTATTATTTAGAGAGGAAATAATCCACATATTTTGGTTAAAAATATGAATATTAACCTTTACATGTATCTATACTTGTATAAAGAGCTTCTCTCAAGGAGATCAATATAGTCTAAATATGGTCACAACCATCCAGCCCTCTTAAGGTGGAATGCTATAGCAATTTTTTTATGGATCGTTAAAATACATGATTTCAATGTTCAAAGAAGGAATAATATGCTGTGAATTATTTTATCCGATCTTTGGGGTATTTTTTATGAGAATGTAGAAAATATGTTTTGGTTGCAAGTAACACACTGTAGCGTTTAAAATTTGGTGTGAATAAATGCATGATATTTATATCTAATAAATCATGTCCAGTTATGTCAATAAGACGTTTACTTTTTTATAAATAAAAAAATATTGATTAAAAATAAAAATCATCTTTTATATCATTATTTTTTTTTATTAGATATCAATATCATGCATTTTTTCATAGCATCGTGCTCGAGTTTTGGCAATTGCATTGATTGATTGATAATTGATAGCAAGAAAGAAAAAACTAATAATCATAGATGCAATATTTGCCATATACTTGTCATGTTAAACATTTATTTTCTATCTTGTATCTAATTTTTAATAACATGCAGGACACCATATTAAATAGGCCTGTCTACTCTGGGACTTCAATTCGCATACGTGGATTTTATCTTGAACCCCCTTATTGAAGTAATGATATATTTATATAAATAAGTTTTGAAATGTTCAAAACAACTTCATAATCATCAAAACTTGAAATAATAAAATGATATTCCTCGCTAAAACACTTTTATTTTGTACATAGAAATAAAATGAAATTCAAAACATAACTTCCTTAAAGTAGATTTTAGAAAATAAAATACGGTGTATCATAGAAGCAAAAAAATATGATTCACTTCAAATTTTTTTTTACATTTTTGCCTTCAATAATCACAATAGCTCAATTTAAAAACTCCTCTAAACACTTTTTATCTCACCCGAGCCAAAGGCTCAAGAGACCTTTTTTAAAATCAAAATTTGTCTGTTGTCTGTCGTCGTCATAAATTTTTCACATTTTCATCTTCTTCAGAAACACTGGATCAATTTCAACCAAACTTGGCACAAGGCATCCTTGGGAAAAGGGCTTGTAAGTTTGTTCAAATGAAGGACCAGGTGCTCTTTGACAGGGTGATAATTTATAATTGTTGAAAGGTGATGTAGATTCGAGTTAGTTTATACCATGAACCCCGGAAGAAAGGTGGGGCCACAATAGGCGTCAGATTTTTACAATGGAATATCTCGAGAAAAATCTTTAAAAATCTTCACAAAAACCCTTTAGCCGAAAGTCTGTAACTTTTGTGGAAGAATCCTCGGATAGTGTAGATTCATGTTTGTTCATATCATGATACCTTGGGGTAGGGCAGGGCCACAATGATGAGTCAAATTTTGACATCAGAGTGTATAGAAAAAAAAATCTTTTAAAATCTTCTAAAAAAAACATTTGGCCCTGTGTGTGGAAGCATCCATAGGTATAATACAGTTTAATCGAAGACTAATTTTTTTTTCCAGTTGTTGATACGACGTATAACCGCGTAAGATTCACCAATGCATGAAAAAAAATCCACGTACTTGTGTATATTGTAAACAAAGAAGTGATGCTAATCAAATATTTAGTTAAAAAAATCCAACCCGGCTCGCTGACAACATAGATAAAACAATGTGACAAATATATAAAAAAAAAAAGTGTCAGATGTCCCCACTACGTCGTATTTGAGTCAATTGTTAGCACAAATAATGATAATCATTGTTTGTTTGTTCTGTTTTTTAGGGGGAGGGGGGTGGGGGTCACATGACTACACAATATGGTATTAAATATCTTCATCTTACGTTATAGCATATAATTTTTCAAATCTGTATTATCAACTCCTTATAAATCTGGAATATCATACACATCTAACACATTTAGTGTACATTTTAGGAATAATCCATTGATTCTGAATTTTGGTCTTCAGGGACGTCCTCCATTATCCGAGAATAAAGAGCCTGAACTTGGCTATTCTCGAAATATTTAACTATTGTCAGATCAAGGTTTTGGAGAATTTGATTAATCTGACAAACAGCCGTTTGTGAATTCATGTGAGCAAACGCAATTCCTAAGGGTCTTAGTGATTTCTTCTTTTCAATCAAGAAAACACCTGCACCAGAATCCCCTTCACTAAAAAAATTCTCAGTGTTTGCATTTTGAATAGAATAACAATTAAAAAATGCAAAGTATCCCCTCGATAAAAAAGATTCGTCTACTCTAACTGTTAGAATTTTGTGTTTTAAAACTCCAACTGTTGCTCCCGTTGTTCTTCCGAACTTTGTAACCATCATACTTCCATCAAAGGTCAAATGGTCATCATCAACAACCTGCATTGTCTCTTTATCTGCAATTATTTGAAAAATATGCACGGTAAAGTTTTCATTAAATGGGAAATAATAATATATACCGGTATATCGAAATATATCTGTCGGGTTTCCTCAAAACTAAACAATTCATAATTGTCGGTTTTATTCCCATCTTTACAAATTATGTCATATTAAATAACCTATTTTGGTGTATGTGCCTCTACAATTTATTAAATGTTAAATTATTTGATGCTAAATTAGTTCCTCTAAATTTGATTCATGCTTTTATGCTACATACACCACACCATTGGAGAATAATAGATATATCTTTGTGCAAGTGCAGTTGTCAAAGACGTATGTAACAGCCATGAACTAAAATTTTAGGCCTATAGTTACGCCGCTTAATGTAATGCAAAATACGCCTGACTTATTTCAAACTATAACGACTCTTTATGAAACGAGCTCCTGCATATGATTGGGCGTAGAATTTTGGTTTAACCAATCCGGCTTCAAGATTCTCCCATTTATGTTACACAATATTCCCGCCAGTCCCGTATTTACACCGGCGTAGCGCGAAGTCCCTTTATGAAACGAGCCTTGAATTGCAATCTTTTATCATTCATTATAACTTCTGTGATTTTTTTTCTAATTATACGAAGGAGACCGCCTTGGGATTTCTTGCGTAAAAACTCAAAAGAATCAAAATTCATGTTTAGGGAATAATTGGATTACTATCCATATTTTAAAACCTATTCACAAATAAGTTTTATTTACTTTTAATTTTAATTAAAAATGTTGTAGATTCAATACAGTATGAAATTTTTGAGAATAGTTTTTAGAAACAAATAACTTTTTAAGGTGAGTCCTCACTCAGCAATTTTTTGGTTAGAGTGATGTTTTTTCTCGTAACATTGTTTGTTTTCCACCTTGTGTAATTACATGTGAATAGTCCTAAAAAATAATTTCGTCACTAATTATTTGAATCCCATAATATGTATAACCCTTTTCATTACATGTTTTCAGCTAATTTCAACGTTTTGTAGTTTCAAATACATTGTTAAAGGGACTTAGACACGATTTAGATCAAAATTTAATTTTCTATTTTTTATGTATAAAATGGTTTACTTGCGCATTTTGAATGACTGACCAAAATTTGAATGTTAGAAGTCAAGTTATAAGAGTGATACATAGGTAAGAATTCATTATTATGTAAACAAAACTCGAGTCTTATATTTGTTTACAAATAATGTAAAGTATTGAATTACCATTTCTTTGACAAAATGACTCGTGGCAAACAAGGTTAACTGATTCAAAGTGTTCATAAATAATATAATCAATAGAAGAAAGCAACATCTGATTGAAACTTATACCAATAAAACACATGTTAACAATAACAAGGCTCGAGCTTTGTTTACAAATAAAAAGAATTCAAAACTCTGTATCCTGCTTTTAACTCAATATTTGACTTTCAAATTTGGACAAAGCATTAAAATTACCCATATTAACCATTCACAACATTAAAAATGGAAAAATAAAATTCAAAACTTTTGAGCTTAAATCGTGTCAAAGTCCCTTTAAAGTAAAACAAGTTTAATACTTACTTTTTATAAATCAAATTCTTGTAAGAAACACATTACACTTGTCATTTTCATTAATAAACTGATAAAAAGACATTTTGTGTGGAAAGAATATCAAATGAAAAAAAAATCCTTATAAAATTTGAAATATCCTGACTTATTCTTGTTATTTGATTTTTCTAGTTAGCCTTTTAAATTTTTATCTGTTTCAGGAGTTAACACGCTTTTTTTTCTTTCTACAAATTTTATACCCCCTATTTCGCTCATTGGGGAAATTTTATTTATTAATTTCGCTTAAGACATTTTCTTAGTGAACTAGTTTGTGTGTTTTGAAAACTAGTGGAAGTTTTTATTAGGCCTGTGATTTAGTTAGTATTTTTGTAAAAACTTTGTGAACAGTACATGTATACTCTGCAATGCATGAACAAATACAATATTTTGAAGCGAAATGTAGTTAAAGATTAAAAACCCCTCTAAACATGCAAACAGTTTCACTTGGTCTGATACTGATGCAGTATTGTTAACTCAAGGTCTACAAAATGATTTTTTTTATCCAGTAATAATTGTTACATATATTTAAATACAGTGTTTACATAACTATCATTAACATCACTCGAGTAGGCACTCATCTGAAGTGTCTAGGATTGTTTTTTTTTAAAAAGTATGGTTTTTATCACGAAACCAAATGTAGAGTAAGTAGTGTTTAGTTTTATAGAATTCTTCGTATTGCAAATACTTGAACAATAAAATGCTTTCTTTAGTGGTTCATACGGGCATGGAGATAGCTAGCATTGAGGAAAATAAATACATAACCCACGTTAGGGGGTTAATACGAAAGACGAATAGGGCCACATAAAAAAATATTTTTATCTCGTAATTACGAGAAAAGACCTCGTTATAACGAGAAAAGATCTCGTTATTACGAGTAAATTATCTCGTAATAACGAGAAAAGATCTCGTTATTAGGAGTTAATCATCTCGTTATTACGAGAAAAGATCTCGTTATAACGAGAAAAGATCTCGTTATAACGAGTTAATTATCTCGTTATTACGAGAAAAGATCTTGATATTACGAGTTAATTATCTCGTTATAACGAGAAAAGATATCGTTTTTACAAGTTAATTATCTCGTAATTACGAGAAAAGATCTCGTTATTACGAGTTAATCATCTCGTTATTACGAGAAAAGATCTCGTAATAACGAGAAAAGATCTCGTTATAACGAGAAAAGAACTCGTTATTACGAGAAAAGATATTGTTATAACGAGAAAAGATCTCGTTTTTACGAGTTAATTATCTCGTTATAACGAGAAAAGATCTCGTTATTACGAGTTAATTATATCGTAATTACGAGAAAAGATCTCGTTATTACGAGTTAATTATCTCGTTTCTACGAGAAAAGATCTCGTAATTACGAGATGTTTATATATATATATATATATATATATATATATATATATATATATATATGCGCAATTATCTTGGAATTTTTTCTTTATAAAAATGTGTGAAGAGGACGAAGTAATTAAACTGTGCTTCGATCTTGGATTAAGTAACAATGAGATCCTGCAATGTTTATTAAGCTGTACAGGCATATCAAAAAGTGTCAGGACATTAAAGAGAAAAATGAAACGTCTAGGATTATTTCGACGGAAAAATTACAGTGAACTTATATCAGAACAGCAAGAGACATCAGGAGCATTACATGGGTATCGATGGATGCATTTAAAGTGTATACAGAGGGGCTTAAAAATTCCCAGAGACACAGTTTATGGGCTTATGAAAGTGCTGGATCGAATTGGTATGAATGTAAATCTGCGACGCAGGGGTAAGTAGCAGGCGTAAGTACAGAAGTCGTGGTCCAAACTTCGTCTGGCATATAGATGGCTATGAAAAACTTAAACCTTACGGTATCGCAATTCATGGCTATATCGATGGGTATTCGCGGTTAATTCTGTGGTTAGAGGCATCGTCAACAAATAATGACCCCAAGGTTGTGGCAAACTATTTCATAAATGCTGTTAGAGAACGAGTTGGGTGTCCATCGAGAGTTAGAGCAGACCTTGGAACGAAAAATGTATACAAAGCGAACATGCAGCATTTCTTACGCAGGAACCACAACGATGAATTTTCTGGGGAACGAAGTTTTTTAACTGGAAAAAGTACACAAAATCAAAGAATTGAATGGTTTTGGGGCCTTTTAAGAAAAGAAATGGCACAATTCTATATGGACTTATTTAGGAACTTAGAAAGAGATGGTAATGACTTTTTCTGTGAAGATATGATTGACAAAAGCATTCTTCAATTCTGCTTCATGAATATTATTCAGGTACGTGTACATCAATGTTTTTTTATTTTATGGTCAGACGACACGTTCCTCAATTTTGTATAACTTTTCCAGGAATTTGTTATTGATTTACTACTACTTTGACAAGCTTTCTTGCAAAAAATTAGGGTACCTTACCGGGCATTTGTGCAAGATACTAGAGTATGCAACTTTCTATATGATTTTATTAAAAATAAACTTGAATTGTTGATAATACGCATGGATAGGGTGTGTCTAATAAATTCTTCCCGTTGTCACAAAAATCTTGTTACATCTATTGCATGTTGGTGGCTTCACTTACTGTTGGGCATTACTCTATGTTTAAAACTTTGTAATAAAATTAAGGTTAAACAAAGTAATAGGTTGACATTTTACTTTTTTTTAACAACATTCAGATAATTACTGTTTTGCAATATTTTGTAGACAAATTTAGATGACGTGCACAACGTTTGGAATACTCATAGACTGCAATCACACGACAAAAATGGGGGGGGGGGGGGGGCAACGACCAATGATGCTATATAGTATTCCACATTTGTATGGATCAACTGACCATCTTTGTCGAGAAGAAGATGTTGAAGTTCAGATTTGCGAGGAGGAAACTACACCAAAAGTATCTTGTGGCGATGAAACAGTATCAGAACTCTGCGCATTATTTATGGAAGAAAACCATATCTATGCACCAAGTAGTGTGATGGAGGCTAATGAACTTTACAAACGATTAAGAGGAATGATTCGTTTTGAATTAGAATGAACTTGAACAGGCATAAAATGGAGTAAAAAAATATATATATATAAGTCGATTGGTTCACCGATCAGTCTATTTTTCTTTCTTTCCAGAAACGTCAATTCAATTTTGATTAGTGTTCAGATAACAACGATAATTATTTATTAATTTCTACATAAAATGATTGGATTTGACATATGATTCTATTATATATGGATAAGTGGAAAGAACTTCACGTTGAAATTTAACTTTTCAACGTATATTACAATCCCACTCCGAAGTACCAGGTAGTCCTACTCATAAAAACCCAATTCTGTTTGGAACTCAGTAGTGCAGATTACTATATAGTTTCAATCATGGATATACGGGATTTACCCCGGATTGTGTTTTATACCGAGCGCAGCGAAAGGCGGGCAAAGCCCGCCTCGCGAAGCAAGGCTAAATGGTAACACGTATATGTAAGAAAATCAGTGAAAAAGAGAGTTGAATCATGGGTACTAGGGGTCAAACATCTATCTTCCAGCCCTGGGCGCCGATATATTGACCGCCAATTGTTTTGAAAAAGTAAGCTCGATCATGAAATGACTTGCGCTTATCGATGTTTAATGCCCCTAAAGTCAATTAAAAACTTTTCAAGATTCATTTTTAAGTAACTTGAATTAAAATAGATGACTAACACGTTATGCAAACCAGATAAGTATCAACAAAAACAAGAAATACGACTAGTTTTACATATATCTTGTCAAATACTGGTAATTAGATGGAAAATAAAAAACATTAACACGAAGGTATCGATATTTTGAACAATAAATGCAGTAGCAAAATTTTCAATATATAAAATTGAAAAGCACTGAGAAATCTCGGAAATATCAAGCTATTTCCGACAAATTATGTTTTACGTGGAAATAATACGTCATAATGTAGATTGAGCACGCGAAGTTTAGTTTAACTTTGGTTTATATGATTTGAAGCAGACAATAAATTGTATTCTCTCTTTTACAAAAATCAAACAGCAATGTCTCTGTTTTAACCAAATATATACATTTGCAAATATGCTTCCTTATATGAATCTATAGACTAGCGAAAACGTTTAATTAATTCTGTGTGAACTTTTTCGTGACGTCACTTTGATCACCGCACGCGCTTATTGCTTGGCGGTTGCAATATTGTAAACGTAAAAACACCATTATATTAATGATTCTGGAACAATTAGCCATTCTCAAACGTAAATATAAGTAATAAACAGCAATTTAAAAAGTTCACTGGGATATAAATGTGGTTGGTCACGTAATCAAATCCTGTGAAGCCCGAAGGGATTCTGAGAAGATCGGATCACGTGCCAACTAAGTTCATATCCCAGTGAACTTTTTAACATTGCTGCTTATTTCTTAAAATATTTTGCGCTCGGCCCAACAGTTACACCGTTTACATATAATCATACACAACGGTTACCTCTATTGAAAATAATTGGTTTTTTTTGTATATTAACATTTTGGAGTCTGAAAACAAATTATCCTTCATACTAATAAATTGGTCAATTAATTATTAATCAATAAAAAAGTTCCATTTTGTAGATCATTAATAAAGGCATTCTAAATCCAAATTATGTTTTTCTAAGTTATCGTATGTTAGACTTTGGAAGTAATATATCATACTGTTGTAAAACTGTTTTTCATATCTTTACCGTAGCACAGTGGGACCGTTATAGTTTGATTTTCCGATTTATATGTATTTCCAGTCCCAATTTAATTACAGTGTGCAGCTAAATTTTAAGTTGTATGCTTTTTCCCATAAAAAAAATGGTCATTACGTCATTTTATAACTGTTCATTTCTTTTGTTCTAATTAATAGCGAAAACAGCAAGGCGTGAGCGAATAGAAAATTCAGACAAGCTGCACATTCATTCAACGGATTTTATGGTGTATGTTTTATACTTGAATCAGCGGTTTCTGTTTTCATAGGACCAGCAGTTACCTTTAAAAATGGTTTTCAATTTTATGCTCTAACGAGAACCAGTAAGATAAAAATAATTAATGACTAATGCACATTGTAAATATACTGCTGACACAACATACAGTGATACACCATATGGAGAAATAAGCCCGGCGGGTTTATTATATACCCATCAATTTTCCTTTCTTGATACTGTCAATTTTACAGAGTGTGCATGCGCGGATCTAGAGGGGGGATGAGGGGGGTCTAGACCCCCCTTTAAACTTCAAATTTATTTAAATTACATTATAAAATTACCAAAAATATGCCCCAGACCCCCTTTTCCTGGCAAACTCAAATAACCGTCGGAAAAATTTTCTGGATCCGCGCATGGTGTGATCCGATATTTTGGAAATGAACTTTGCGCAAAATTGAATTAGTGAATAGTATGTTGAGCTGAGAAAATTACGGCGATCTGTTTTCAAATCCTTTCTTAAATTTGGTTTGTTTCTTAATATAACAAAACAAATGTTGATTGTGTTTTCGGGCAGCATTGATTATATTAGCCCCCTTGGGACGAATATATTGCTATCCGCTTCGCGCCGGGCAATAGTTTGTCCATCGGGGGCTAATATTATCAATATTGCCCTCAACCCCAGTCAATATTTGTATAATACAACATTAACCTCGGTACACTTTATTAAAATACAATCAAGTTACGGAACAATGGTTTTGCACATTGATCCGTCAGATTTTTTTTTTTTTTGGCATCAGTAAATTTCGACCTACAATCCAATATTCCAAGCATTGCATGTGGCGTTCTTGTGAGAATCAAATTAAATCTTTTGAGAACCAGTTAAAATGTATAATTTTAAGAACGTCATTGTTTTAGGTAAATATTTACATTTGCAATGTCTTTTTCTGTGATAACACTACGTATCGATTTGCAAGATGTGTGTAGTTCTTGTTGCGCACGCCTGAACGATGGCGCCGTATAACATTATATTTTGTGGTTTAATAATAAAAGCGGCTGATTTGTTGTGGCTGTGATAGGAAGTGCGTATGGGGAAATAAGAAGTCATTTTTTCTATTGGATCGAGATCGGAGCTATTTTAATCGGGATCGGATTGGCATTTTCCCCTTTATTTTTCGTGATTTTTTAATTTTCTTTTTTAATTATGATTTCAAAGCATTTCTTTTACTCGATGTATTGTAAATAATTCATTTAAAAAATTATGTTAAAAAATATTCATAAAAGATACCTTTATTTTAATTAAAATATATGGCGCCTTTTTTTTTACTTATCAATATCGGACACTTTTTAAAAGTGATTTTAAAACTTTACAAATCTCATTTGCAATCAAAACGATTTTCCATTTTCTCTGAAAATATACTTTTATAAAATAATTGAAAGCATGTGTCCGTTTTTGAACACTAAAATATTAATACTATAACAACTCATGAAGCAAAAATTTGGTGTCTCAATCTCAATACATTTGTGACTTTTTCGTATACAAAATTCTTTTGAAGAACCACAGTCCAAAGTCGTGCAAATATTTCGATTGTTCTACACACTTTTAATTTGACTTCTTACAAACAAAGATCTGATTGATGTTTTTAATATTTACTCGAAATGAATCATTTACTGAATCAGATACAAATGCATGCACTGTAAACGACGTAATAAGCAATACAAGTAGCTTATCAACAAAAATAAACGAAACAAAATAAAGTCAGGGGTTAACAATAGAAATGTTCGTGCATTATTGTAACATCCTCCTCCCCAAGGATACGATAAAGAAAAAAAAAACAACAATGAAAATAACAAATCATAGGCCATGTATAATGATTATTATATCTCCGACTACATTAACTCGAAAAATAGATAACATAGATTGTTGCAGCAAGGAAAAAAATAAACAAGCAAACAAACAAACAAAACGACAGTCATGGTGATATCGCACTAATTATTTAAATCATCCGTTCGATTTAGATAAAATCTATCTCCCAATAGTTTGATTCCAATACAGCGTTAAATTCCGACCGAAATTGAGGAAAACTGTCATACACTTTAGGAAGCTCTAGTAAAGAGCTGCATGTGTGTGCCACTGGGCGTTTTGCAAGCCCACTGACATTTACAAAGCTTACAGTGATTTTTTCACTGAGCAAAAGGTCGGATCAAGTACAAAACCGTAAAAAAACGTCCCAATTTTTCGGACAAAAGTTCCTTGACATAACGTTTAAGATGATTTGAAGTGTTAATTTCTTCGACATTCAACGCTTCTGGAAATTACAATATTTTCATTATGTTCTTTCCCGATGGAACGAGCTTTTGGTACACTTTGTTAAGCTCTGGAACCTCCATCATATTTTTCAATACTGGTTGCAGGCAATCGCAGACAAACATCGCGGCCTGGATAAGTTCCTTATGGGCCATTTCTTCGATCATCTGAGGTAATGTATTCTTCGTTGGCAGCTTTCGAGCATCATGGAGAACCATAACATCCAAAAGCTCTTCAAAATCAGTTTCATCAAAATCTTGCAAGGCAGACTTTACGGTTGCAGCTTCTGACTCGGACACATGCAAAAGGAAATGTTCTTGCAGAGAGGAATGGATCCTTCCATATAGACACTGTTCTATAAACGGCTGAGCAAAACGAATCGGGAAATACTTTTGTGTTTGCCATCCAAACAGCAAAATTTTCCCAACTGCGTTCCATTCCTTTTCTCCGAAGTCATGTCGAAGACAAGGTACTTTGGCCATCGTTCCCAAAGTGCACTGATCGTAAAACGTATTCCAAAACTCTGACAGTGTATCTCTAGTGACGCCTCCGTTATCTTTAGCAATTTCTACATTGACCATTTCAAATGAAATAATCGCAATTGTAATGTCCAATCCAGTAAAGGCGTCGATCAAATCCTTTAGGACTTGTCCTCTGTGAACTTTAAATTTTAATTCTTTGACTGTGACTGGAATAGTTCCGGTGTTCAAGAGATCAGGTATTTCTCCAAGATCGAGAAAAGGATAGGTGTTAAATGCATCATCATTCATCATTATTTCGTTGTTACTTTTAGGGTAACTTGATACCGTTGCAGTTTCCGAATTTTCATCCATCTGATTCTTTTGATTTTCCACTGAGTTATGATAATTATCTTCTTTCGCATTGGACACCGTTGCTTGATCATCACGTATGATATTTATTTCAGGAAGATCGTCATCCTCTATTACTTCACTGAGTTTCATCGCTTTGGCAACAATATCGTTTATTGTGTCGCTTGTGACATGGTAATCTCAGCGAGATTCGTCGAGACTGAAAAATTTTTGACGGACGTCTCTTCCGAATCTCAGACCAGTGCCACACAAAGTGATTCGGGAAAATTTGCCCCAACTTCGGCCGGTTGTTATGATAAAAATACGCTGAATTAAATCAACTGCCCGCTTCAACTTTTTACTTTGAACATCCTTTTAACTCCCTATCAACATAAAATGTTAGGTTCTTACCGTTAAAAGATTTAAATCCCACAAAATATGAACTTGTTTATTTTTCAATTCATTTCCACACTCATTCACATCTCCAATGCTGAAGAGTTCCAGTCAAGGTCATAAATAGCCTGTTTCAAAATATGTCGTACTCGTAGTTTTACATAGAAAACTATACTTTATGGCAAACAGAAACTTAATAAATGCATTTAGATGTCAAGTTATTTGCCAAAAAACTAAAAGATGGAATTTATAAGAAATAAAAAGGAAAAATCGGTATTTATAACTAAACCTTTTGATTTTATAATGTAATATTCATAAAATGATAAGGTTGAAATCTTTGAGGACGACATATTTTGAAACAGGCTATTTATGACCTTGACTGGAACTCTTCAGCATTGGAGATGTGAATGAGTGTGGAAATGAATTGAAAAATAAACAAGTTCATATTTTGTGGGATTTAAACCTTTTAACGGTAAGAACCTAACATTTTATGTTGATAGGGAGTTAAAAGGATGTTCAAAGTAAAACGTTGAAGCGGGCAGTTGATTTAATTCAGCGTATTTTTATCATAACAACCGGCCGAAGTTGGGGCAAATTTTCCCGAATCACTTTGTGTGGCACTGGTCTGAGATTCGGAAGAGACGTCCGTCAAAAATTTTTCAGTCTCGACGAATCTCGCTGAGATTAGTGACATGGTCGTTATTGTTTTTCGCTTTTGATGAAAGGTAGAACCGCAAAATTGGCATTTTTGTGTTTTCGTACAATTGTTGAAGAGTCACAGAATTTTCGACTATTCTCTCCGAAAAATCCCATAGATCAATGTCAAAATCACTTTGCCTTTAGGACTCTCTCTATTAGGAAAGAAGAGCTTTATCGCCTCCTGCAGAATATCTTGCTTTGTTGAGTCTTTCTTAACGCATACTTTTCGGGTACCGCCTCCTGTCCTTGATCGGACCTGCTTTGCCCGGAGATAAGTTTTGTGAATCCAACCGAGTTCAATATAACGCCTATCTTTATAAGCATTCTTGTTTCCGTACTGTCGCCGCATTTCTTCTTCTTCTAAAATTTCTCTCTTACTTTTCGATTTAGCTTTATCTAATTTCTCCTGAAGAATTTGCAAGAGTTTTTTTCTTTTTACCCCCATGTTCGCTTTTCAACAGCTGTCTTAAACGAATTCTGTCTCCGTGAATGGGTAAGTACGTTGTCAGTTCGGTGTCAGTCATAAGATGGACAAGGTCTGGTGTAATCTAAATTATAAAAAAGCCAAAATAATCATTTTATTAAAAAAAATTTAAGTCCAACTATAAAACGTCTTTTGTACGTTGCGCAGTTAGCAACATGTAACGTTGTTTTAAATGAAATTTTAAATTAAAAAATATTTATTTTTATTGTACATAATTAGGGTTTTTGAAATATAGACATTGTTTAAAAAATTACAAACGAGGTAAAGAAAGAAATAATGGTCTTTATTTCGTTTTTTTTCTTGAAATGGAAAGGGAGATAATCCGATTTTTACTTAACATTAAATGTCTAATCCTTCTGATAATTTAGATTTTAATAAAATTAAAAAACGTTTTAAATCTTACCAAAATTCTGTAGAATTCAAATTAAGTGGAAATCAGTTCATGTTTGAAATATTCTAGTTTTCTTTCCATTCTCAAAAAAATGTCAGATATTTAAAACAACAAAACAAAGTAATCATATACACAAGCTTATAGTTTTTATTTATGGTTAACACACAAGATATTTCTTTAAAACGCTTTTTTTTTATTGTATCTAGACAATAGGTGTTATTTCATATAATGTAAATATTCTTTATTGAATTAATTAGTTAACATATGTTTCTGTTTTTTGTTTGTTTGCTTGTTTGTTCGTTTGTTTTTTTTTTTTTTTTGGGGGGGGGGGGGGGTTTACAATGTATGCTAAAAACCGACTATAAAGTTGACAAAAAATCAAAGTTTAACTACATGACTAGGATAAATCATGTGAATAAAACAATCTCTCGTGGGTTGCAAAGGCTCGGGGATAAAAAACATACAACACGTTATATAAATTCATATACCATCGCAAACCATAAGAGATTCTATATTTATTGCTTAGTAATAAAAAATAAGGGTATCAAAAAATGACATTTTATACAAGTGTAGATTCGATGGAGTTACTGTAAATGCATTGAAGAATTAATAAACAGCACCCACCTTTTCTTTTTCCATCTGCTTTGCTCCTTCTTCTGATATTTCTTTTACTAATTTAATGAATTCCGTAGGTTCATCCATTTTACATTAAGAGAGAGTAGAACAAAGAAATGCACCATTTTATATAGATCTTTTCTCGTAATTACGAGATAATTAACTCGTCATAACGAGATCTTTTCTCGTTATAACGAGATCTTTTCTCATAATTACGAGATAATTAATTCGTAATAACGAGATCTTTTCTCATAATTACGAGATAATTAATTCGTAATAACGAGATCTTTTCTCGTTATTTCGAGATAGTTAACTCGTAATAGAGAGATCTTTTCTCGTAATAACGAGATAATTAACTCGTAATAACGAGATCTTTTCTCGTTATTACGAGTTCTTTTCTCGTAATAACGAGATAACTAACTCGTAATAAAGAGATCTTTTCTCGTTATAACGAGATCTTTTCTCGTAATTACGAGATAATGAACTCGTAATAACGAGATCTTTTCTCGTAATTACGAGATATTTTTTCGTAATAACGAGATAAATTACTCGTAATAACGAGATCTTTTCTCGTAATAACGAGATAAAAATATTTTTTTATGTGGCCCTATTCGTCTTTCATAGGGTTAAGCATTATTTCTGCAATACCTATTGCCTTCATAAATCACCAAGAAGAATTTTAATGTTTATATTTACATCTGTCTCAAAATTATGTGACCAGTGAAAATTGAGTAAATGTATATAAATTATCATTATTGACGATCAGAACATTACACAAAAGGAACAATCAGTTTACCATATATGTGAAGGTTACTATGGCAACTACAACTAATTGGAAATTAATCTGAGATTAGCCCGATCAAGTCCGTGGAGTTCATGCTCTTAATGGAACTTTAGTAAATAACCCTCGCAAAGTCAAATACATCAATGAACGATGTTACGTTAAAGGAATGCGTCCATTCATCATGTAGTAATCTGTTACTTGCATAACGTAAGGTCCATGTTACAAATATTTCTTTGGTTGTACATTGACAATGTATATAGATATTTTGGTGTTTCCTGGAACAAAAAATTGTTTTAAGTAATTCAAGCAGTTAAAAAAGGAAGGAAAACATACATACTTTCTCGTCTATCATTATTGATCATAACGAGGGCCAAATCCATCCCTATTTTTTCTAATCCATAGTTTCCGCAGAATGATTCAACAACTTCTCCAACATAATGGTCAACGTGTTCGTTATCTTGCCATGATGGATGCACAACGAAATGTTTTTTAAGTGCAAGCTGATGCATGGACAGTAGTGATTTATGATGGTATAATTCATGAAACTGTTTAATTGCAACATGCGATGCTGTCAGAAATCCGCATCTTAATTTATTTATCGGATTTGTCGACTCAACCAAAAATCCAACAGATCCAGCAGAGTCGACTGAAGGTATCCCAATACTACAGCCGAGCTCGGGAAAGTCTTGGCTAGATGATGGACAAGAACTCGGACACATTCCAAATATTACGAAGTCTTCTCTTACATCGCAAGGCCAACCAGCAAGAGTTTCCGGCAATGGTTTTTCTCCAAATGGTATAAGAGTTTTGTCTAGACAATACAAAACAATGCAGGGTTGTTCCTGTATTTTACTTCCAACATGCTTCACTTGACTTATTCCAATTCCGATGACATTTGAGTATCTGGCATAAATCTTCTCCCCGTGTTCCTGAATAATTTCCCCCAACTTTTTTATGGCTGATTTATCAAAAGCCGGTGCTTTCTTTTCATGAAGATTTATTTTCTCTACTTCCTTTGATATCTTTTTGGAGTTTTCAGTAACATTAACAAATTCAAACTGAGTGTCTTCCGATACACTACAACAGTTTTTGAAAAACTGTTTGGCCTTTTTATCGTTATTACGAAGATAAACTTTTAAAACCGGTTTTTTATCACCTCTGTGACCAGCTATGAATTGTACAATTGATGGATGTTTGTGCAAAATCGATCTGTCTTGTATGACTTCCCTCTTACACCACTCTTCAATCACTGAAAAGTATATGTAAAGTAAACTATCTGAATCTTTTGACGAAAAGCTACAAATAAGTACAGATTTTTTGTATGAAATGCAATGTGAATGATAATTTTCAGTAGGGAGAACAACTAAGCATTAAAAATATTGCTGGTGAGTCTTTAAAAATAGTTTATATTCATGATCAAAGAGTAATGTACACAAAGTTGTAGCACTTTTTCAGTTTCATTTACTTTATTTATCGAACTTTTAATAAATAAAGAAAAACATATGTATAAAAACGTGTAGAGTTACTTTATATATTCCTTAAAAATTTTCACAAATTATAAATCTCATGTTTTATTTGCAGAGGGATGCTACCCTATATTCTACGTAGAATTGGTCTGAACACCTTCCCTTCGAAACTTGTCCTATTTTGATCCCGAGAACTGTGGTATAAGAAAAATCTGAAACATTTTTATGCAAGAATTTTTTTCTAAGAAACGTTTAAATAAACGCTCTTGCAATCCAATCCTGACAAACAAACAGCAATACAAATAGCCTAATTTTTTTTTCAGCATACTAGTCTTTCAATACTACATGTATCATACAACTAAATACCCCACTCATATATTAGTGTTAACATCAACGAGAGAGAGAGAGAGAGAGAGAGAGAGAGAGAGAGAGAGAGAGAGAGGTTTATTCTCTTATCATTTGAAGATTTCCTGCTGTGAAACCCTTTTTCAGTTGTTTGTAGGTGTGGACAATATCGAGTTCCATTTTTCAAACAAATTTTGAATTAAAAATGAGCTTGTTATTTAAAGGTAGAACTCTTGAACTACCCGTGTATTTAATCAATTAAATGCGCAAAGAAATCAAAATTTTTGCGCAATACATTGTTTTAGTAAACTTATAGGGCCCTTAAGGTATCCGATCCATAATAGCCCCAGTTTTAATGAATCTGGATGCATATCATATATTTATGGGCTTAATACTCAGTATACTTGGATATAATTTTCATGTTTAAGTATCAGTATGTAGGAGTGGAATGTGTCCTGATAAATGACCTTTTCCTGTTCTTGAAGAGTTGTCCCCCTTTGATTTTAATCTATAAAAATCAATTTAAAAAAATTATATACGGTATAAAATTTATTTTAAATAGTTTTTCTACTCCTAAGGATTAAATTCATCTTTTCACCAAAGCATTTATTGATATTCTTAGCATTTACTTTTTTATTTAAAAAAATGTGCTTGTCCCCATAGACCTTAATGCAATTTTCATTAAATAATTACTGCTTAGTTAATAATATTTTTGAAAATTTCTCTCGGTAAATCTTTTTCTACTCTAAAAAGCTTTGAATTAATATCAGAGTATTTAATACATGATGGATATTCAGGGTTAGAAAATTTAGGTCTTAATATGGGTCGGATACCTTAAGAGAATACAGGGTGTCAACTAAAAAAATGTTCTAGTAGTGACACCTATGTGTGAGTTAGTCAAATTGGATTTGAAGCACAAAAGAATTAAGTCCTGAGTAAATGATGCTTCAGGGGTGGAATTAAAAGGGCACGAAACAATACATACTGTATAAAAGGTTATTTTCGCCCCGTATAATTTTCGCCCTTCTACGCTTGTGTTAAGAGAGAGATATTTTGAGACATTGGAATTCGCCCAGTCTTAAAGGCCGAACATTTTACAAACGCCCCTTTTTTTAACCTGTACAAACTTCAAAATGATGCCGCTTGTCAATCAAGTTTGAAACAATAGCATCCAGTTTGATTAACGTAATCGTCCGACCGTGAATTGGCCAGGTCTGTAGAATTATGTATGCTAGCAATTAACACCATTATCTTCGATATCTTCCGTCCCGGATTTAAAGGGGAAAATAAAAATTCGATTTTTAACATTATTGAAATTGATTCTGAAAATTAATCATTTAGTAATTGAAATTGCACAATTTATATTTGAATTTTCGTGACCTAATAAATACCACAAACATGAGCAGCTCCAAAACATATTTATTTTTCTTTTTAAGACAAACTTATGAGCTACAAAAGCTTTATTTATTGGTAATACAGGCAATTGGAACTTTTTGCAGGAGTTGGGACACGAACTCCATCATCATCGTTAAAACGGCTGCCTCTTCATTCCACATTCTTCCCGTTTGCATAGTTTTCTTATACAATTATTTGTTGAGATTAACTACATTTTACAATGTCAATTGCTAAACACAATGTACTGAGCTATGTTTTAAAACAGTATTAATTTACTGCATTTATTTACTTGTGCTTTACACACGTGTGTTTAGAGAAAATTCGGACGACACAGACTTCGATGTAGATTTCAGAACATTAAGATATTCCAACTAAGATCAATTCTGACTAATTATTTATTTCCTGTGTATCAATTTGCTTCCTGTTTTTAGAGATTAGCAGCGTTCACGACCGCAGGTAGACTGCAAGCCCCAGAGGCTTTCACACCTTTAAAATTTAAGCCCCGCCCTCACCTGTGATTTACCTCTTGGTAAAAATGTCCGACCTTTAATTCGCCCGCTGACAACGAGGGCGAAAGGGGAAAAAATCCCCGGGGCGAATATTTCTACTGTATGTAATACAAAAAAATACCGTGATTGTAAATCGTAATTATTTTTCATTTAAAACCCCATAACAATGAATTAATCAAGAGATCGATTCTTTAAATTTTCTGCTGCCATTTAAACTTTAATCTACTAGTATGATGTCATTCTGATTTGTTTATCAACATAACATCAGTACAAGCTTATCTTTTAAAAAGATTGGTGAGCTAGCGCTGTAGCCATCATAAAAGACAAAGGGAGATTTCTCAACCATTGGTTTAATTTTCTGAATCGATTTATTATTAATAGGAAGGCTAAACGGTGCACTGGAATTGTGTTGGAGTGAAGTGGGGGTCTATTTTTATAGAATTGTGAATCTAGAGTGGGCTTCACATCGGGGATGGCGTAGATCATTAACTGTGCTTTAAGTATTCTGTATTTACTGGAATTTCAATTTCGAGGTGAAATGTTTCAAGATCTGTAGAACATTGGTACTGTTTTGTAGCAATCGTATCTTCTCCGGTCTTTCCGGCAAGCTCGAAAAACATATCCGAGATTGTTCTCCGAGGTTGAAGGTAGTTAAGATAAAGCTAGCTATTTATAATAATTTTTAAAATAGCTTGGCATTATAAGATCTAAGCTACTGTTACTTTTTGGCATTTACTATAAAACACTTCAGATCACTTCAGATAATATGTAGATGATAAAACGAAATTTACATGGTACAGTAGTACAGTATTCCCAGAATGCCCTACTATGAAGTCGAGCATGCTTATTCCAGTAAAAAAGACCAACGTAGTTGCTAGCGCTCGAGAGCACTAGCAATTACCTAATTATGATATTCGCCCTAAACTGACAAGTTCTGGAAAAATTTGGAACAATATCCATTTGAGACTGTTCTTTTGCCATTTATTTTCCGCTTAATTACAAACCAATGACAAACAGAGCATGTTCGTGGACTTGATAATCTACAAGCGGATGGTTAGTGTCAGAGGTGTGGGAATTGTCAGCATTATAGAAAATGTCTGTTTTCGTTATTTCGACAAGGTAATTGGAAAGTAGAAAACTGTGATCTTATTTTAAAGCATCCCAATTACAATTCAAAATTTTAATTAACTTTCTTCTAACTTAACGATCCTGGTTAAACATTTATTCGGGGTTCATTTTTCAACATTGAATATTGAAACCAATTAATGTGTTGAATTTTCTTTAGACCGGTTTTAAAATCAACAGCATATAAAAACGCGTATCAATGTAAACTTACAGATTAACAGCTATTA
Organism: Magallana hongkongensis; assembly: GCA_016163765.1. Classification (NCBI taxonomy): domain Eukaryota; kingdom Metazoa; phylum Mollusca; class Bivalvia; order Ostreida; family Ostreidae; genus Magallana; species Magallana hongkongensis. Next base: position 36,024,726 of record WFKH01011581.1, on the reverse strand, counting down.
TTTATTCAATAAAATTGTACCGTATTCTTTATATTGAAATGTGTACCTAAACATCATCAATTTGGTTTAGATGATTACATGAGTAACAGAAAGACATTAACAATTGTTTAACCCAGCACTACATGTATGTACATTCTATATGTAAACTGGAAATAGAGGGTGAGACGTCAAACTTTTTTGGTTTTCAATACAAAAGAGTTCTAAATCATGTCAGCTTCTACCAAATGGCGGGGAATTAGACTTTTTCTATTTTTCAAACTTGCTTTAAAAATTCTCGTCAAAACAACTTGACTAACTGTAATCTATTAAACCACTATATTAGTTCCAATATAAATTTTCTATGACTTTCCTTCTTCTTTAAGAAAATATATCTATTTTTCTGTTGTTTGTTTGCTGCGAATTTTTTATCGAGATGAAAACCCTATTTTGAGTCATACTTATAGATCAGAGTAAAGAGCTTTTAATTAATAATGTAGCATTCTTAATGTAAACTCTTTCCAAAACCGAAAAATAAGTCGCAACCCGCCACAACATATACAGATGCAATAAATGAGATATGTAAGAACCAAGCGATTTGGAAAGAACAAAGATGGTTAATTGTACATTTCATCTTTATAGATTTGTACGTTTATAAAGAGGCCCTGTGATACCATCGACATGTGGTAACACAACTTATTTGTGTTTGTCATTTCAAGAAAGTAAAGTATGAGAAGTATATTATTTTTAGGGGGTCGAACATCACTCATTATCGGACTTACAACGGATACAACAAACAGAACAATTTGCAATATGCCTAAATGCTGTTTTGTGTTCCACAGTTTGGGAATATCAGCGCACTGATATTATCTTTTTTTTCTGTTTTACACAAGGGGAGAAAAACAATATATATTCAATTTAATTTTGCGCCAAAACTAACATTTCTTTATTTATCATTCGAACAGCTATCGTTAACTGATGTTAACTATTACAAAACTAGAATATAGGACAAAAAAAAAAAAAAAACCACACAAGAATTCTCACTTATTCAATGCTTCACATCAGGGAAACATTTTAGTCTGTATATCATTGTGTCTGTAAGAAAAAAAGTATATACATTCAGCCCTAAGATGCGCCGGTCCATATGATTAGAATTATAAGCAACTTTAATCTATGTTTTTAACTATTTTTTCTTTAAATAAAAAAAAATCAGAACTCTGTACGCTGCAATTGTTATCTAAAACAGTATTTGAAGTGGTGTAGTTGCAAAAAAGGTGTTTAAATTGTTTTGGGGGGAGAGAGGTGGGGTTTACACCTAAAATGTCTATACAAAGAAATGAAAGGACGATAGACATTTGTTTGGGGAAAATCAATTTATAGCTTGCTTTGAAGTGTGAGTAAAGTCGGCTGTAAATAGGAAAACAAATATATCACATACGCACAAAATTTACTTATTTGAGCCATATGAAAAGAATATCCAGGGAGACCATTCACCCAAGGAAATCGGGCAATCTTTTCTATGATCATTGCCAATAATGACTAAGAGAATGATCTCTTGGAGAGGAAGAGTGGTATAGAAATAGCATTAATTTGGCAATATTGTAAGTAAGTCCTTTATTCAAACTGAATTTGACTCGATGAACTCTAGCATGCTGATTATGAAAAAATAGAGGGTATTTAGCAACGAAGTCATTATGGTTGAGCCATCTGAAAAGTAAACAGTAGTGTTGCAGGAATCAATGTTAGTGCAAATGTTACCGTATATCCGATTTTTTAGCATGTCACAAAATTTGCGAAAATAGGGTAAATATGTAACGTTTTATATTGAATTAAATATTTTGCAAGGTAAAGCGAATTGCGAAAGTTAGGACCATGGGCCACATCGCTCACCTGAGCAACAATATCCATAATATAATCAGCTTTATGGAGTCAAAAATAAATATCTGAACAATGTAGTCGAAAAGATCCTGTATGATAAGCTTTTATTACATATTTTTCTCCCGATATTCTTATGTAAAACATTGAATCCCTTTTGTAACAGGCTGTTTTTAAAATCATTTTTTTTCCTAGGTACAAATTTGACCCTCCAATGTGGCCTCACCCTACTCATTAAGATAACAACTTCTGACCAATTTGTTTTTGAAAAGATTTTTCTCTATATACATTATTATGTAAAAATTCGAATTCCCATAGTCATAAGTGGCCGGCCCCACCCTACCCTCAGTGATCAGGATTTGAACAAACGTGAATCTACACTACCTAAGGATGCGTCAACACAAATATTAGCTTTTCTAGCCAATTAGTTTTTGAGAAGAAGATTTTAAAAAGATTTTTTCTCTATATATTCCTTTTTTTAAAAATAGATCGCCCGTGGTTGCCCAACCCTATCCCCAGGGATCATGAAATGAGCAAACTTGAATCTACACTACCTGAGGATGTTTCCAAACAAGTTTTAGCTTTCCTGGTTGATTGGTTTTTGAGAAGAAGATTTTTGAAAGATACCAACAAATTTTCAATAATTCCTAATTATCTCCCTTTGAAAGAGGGCATTACCCATCATTTTTATAAATGTGCATTGCCTTCACCTAAGGGTGCTTTGTGCCAAGTTTGGTGGAAATCAACCCAGTGGCTCTTGAGAAGTTTACAGACAGACGGACAGACGCCGGACAAAAAGTGATCATAATAGCTCACTTGAGCTTTCAGCTTAGGTGAGCTAAAAAAACGAAAATAAGATCATCGCAAAAATTACCGGATATACGGTATACCTGATTTAAAAAACATGAATTGTACTTTACATCTGAAACATATTTAAAAATATGATTTGTATTCTTACATTTGTTTTGATCAACTGGCATTATTTTCATTTGGAATTCTTCAAGTCCTTTTAAAATACCATTTAAGTCTTCTACTGTTTTCCGACAAATAGTTTTAATTTTATTCAATACACCAACACATTCTAGTTCTACTTTTTGCGAGAATTGTTTTTGGATTCTATCGGCAACCGATCTTCTCCAATTTCTGAAATAAACGTTTACATTGTGAAATAAAAAAGTCCTTAAAAAGGTTTCAATATGTGTTGTCGTTACTTTCAGGCCTTGGTTTTTCGAGAAAAAAAATCAAATCTTGGACTTCAGCGTACCTCAAAAAATCTTAAGTTTTGTTTTTACTCAAGCAGACTTTAATCAAAACTCAAACACAGATATTACCAAAAAAAATTGCATGAGCATTATTGACTATAAGTAAAATATTCCATTTAGAGTTTATTCACTTCGCTTAGAAAAATGCAATTTGAGTAAAATCTCTGAATATGGAATTTCTTAAGATTTGATTTATAACTTAGGTAAAAACAATTTTGAGAAATCCTGGCCTCTTTAATATGAATCCTAAATAAATTCGTGTTACGTTTTAAATTTAAAAAAATGACGACATAAATACCTTTTGCTCTCCGAAGATGTGACCGTTTCGTCGTCTTTTATTGTTTTAAAAAAAACATCAATGCACAGTTCTCCTATTTTCTCTGGTGTCAATGGTTTGTCAAAAGATTTACTAAAGACTTTAAGAAGGTCAGTTGTAAAAGTATTTCTCACTGATTCAACATAAACACAGAAAAACGATAATCTGTGATGTGCACTTAACTTTGCAACTTCGTCAAATTCTTCGTACACATGCTGCAAGAAGATTTTTCTTTTGTTGATTACATGTCGGTATTTTCTGTAAACTAACAGTTTTGCTTCAACGACAGGGAGAGACTCGCTACTAATTAAAATCACCTTGGCTACGTCGTCATCATTCGCATTGAAAAACTCATGTCTGTAAATATCCTACAATATATAAGAATTTTTGATTTATTAAAAAATGTAAAGTTTAACTTGATTTGAAACTAATTCTTTGAAAACATACTTTAGTCTTTAGGTATATAAATTTGAGTGACTTTTAGGGCATATGTTATTTAAAGTGAAATATAAAGATTAACTTAATATATGAAATTGTACTTTAAGATGAACACCCGATTGCACACCTGAAACTCATGGCCGATTTGTAGTATTCCTTTCGACGTGGTCTTTGAATTATATGCATTTATTTTTAATTTTATGGGTTTATTCTGTTCATAAACAAGCATTCTGAGAGTATTGCATAAGCAATACACTTCCCCTACCGGTTGGTATTATTTTATGAAAGCTTCGAAGCATACAACTACTGTGGTTTCATTAATATTCAAGGGCATCAATTTTCGTGGATAAAGTGAAAATCACAGTTTCAAGGATATGTAAATTAGTGGCCAATGACTCTATCAATACAAAATGTTAATAGAAAATGCACTTCAATGAACATTTAATTTCGTTGATCAACTTAATAACGAAATCCACGAAAATTAGTATTCCACGAATATTGATGAAACCACAGTAATTAAATACTAAACGTGGGGTAGGGGCAGGGGGACGGGACTACCCCCCCCCCCCCACAGATAAGGATTTTCAAATTTTTGAGAATTATTTTTTTTTTTATGTCAAGATTGTTTGGATGAGTCTGCCCCCACCCCACTTTGCTTCGATGCTCCGTGCCTGAGCAAAATATTATGGTTTCATTACATACATGTATACTAGGATAAAGACTTGAGATTATATAAACCAATATAATCTCATGCACTGTGTCATTCACAAGGTTCTACAAAACACCTTAGCCCAGATTCAATTACAAAAATCCCAGGTAAGGAGGGGGAGAAAGGAAACATTTATTTTGCTTTTCTTTTTTTCGGGAGTTATCTGAGGGGGGATATTAGGGGTGATCAAGTCACCGATCCCTTGTAGATCTATCAATGACCCATCACCAGGGTCTGTGTGCCCATCACCAGGGTTTGTATACAGATAACCAGGGTCAGTATACGTTTCACCATGGTCTGTAAATCTATCACCAGGGTCATTACATCCATCACTATAGCCTGTGTGTCCATCACCAGATTCTGTATACCAATAACCAGGTTCTGTTTAAACATTACCAGGGTCTCAATACTTATCACCAGGGAATGTGTACGTATCACAAGGGTCTTTGTGCCCATCACCAGGGTCAGAATATCCATTACCAGGGCCAGACTATCACCTGGGTCTGTAAACCTATCACCAGGGACATTATACCAATCACTAGAGCCTGTGTGCCCGTCATCAGGGTCTGTACACCAGGGTAAGTATGCCCGTCACCAGGGTTTCAATACCTATCACCAGGGTAAAAGTACGTATCACCATGGTCTGTGTGCCCATCACCAGGGTCTGTATACACATAACCAGAGTCGGTATACGTATCATCAAGGTCTAAATCTATCACCAGGGACAGAGTACGTATTAATAGGGTCTGTAAATCTATCACTAGATTCAGTAAACCCATCACCAGGGTCAGCGTACCTATCACCAAGCTATGTATGTCCATCACCAGGGTCTGAATACGTATCACCAGGTTCTGTAAATCTATCACCAGGGTCATTATGCCCATCACTAGAGTCTGTGTGCCCATCACCAGGATCTGTACACCAATAACCAGGGTCAGTATGCCAATCACCAGGGTCTCAGTACCTAACACCAGTGTCAGTGTACGTATAACCAGGGTCTGTGTGCCCATCACCAGGGTCAGTATACCTATTACCAGGGTAAGAGTACTTATCACCAGGGTCTATTAACCTATCACCGGGGTTAGAATACCTACATGTATCACTAGGGGCAGCGTTAGTATCAGCAGGGTCAGTTTACCCATTACCATTGTCTGTATATACCCATAACCAGAGTCAGTATACCCATTACTAGGGCTCAATACCTGTCACCAGGGACAGTGTATACATCACTAGGGGCAGCGTACATATCACCATGGTCTCTATACCTATTACCTATCTTCAGGGTCAGTTAACCTATCCTCGGGGTCAGTGTACGTATCACTAGGGTCTGTATGCCCACTACCAGGGTCAGTATATATCCATCACCAGAGTCAGTAATCACATGCATGTTTATATACTAAAAGTCAGCATACGTATCACCAGGGTCTCAAAACCTATAACCAGTGTCAGTATATCCATCACCTGGGTCGGTATACATGTATCTATCACAAGGGTCAGTGTACGTTTCACCAAGGTCTGTGTACCCATCACCAGGGTTAGTATACCTATCACCAGGGTCAGTATATATCCATCACCAGGGTCACTTTACCTATCAACAGGGTCAGTATACTGTAGATTCCTAATTAAACGCGAGGAATTAATATCCACGTAAAATCCCGAGAAGCACGTCTTGCGGATTTTAAAATCTCGCTTTTATTTTTCGGACATATATAAACTAAATGAAACTATGCTAACAATTAGGCGTTTGTGATTTTATATTCTCGTGCTTTGAAGCAAACTGGTTGAATCGCGGAATTAAGTACTCGCGTAAATTAAGGAGTCTACAGTACCCATCACCAGGGCCTCAATACCTATCAACGGGATAGTTATACCTATCACTAGGGTCAGTGTACGTATCAGCAGGGTAAGTATTCTGACCTTAGTGATGGGTATACAGATCCTGCTAATGAATATACAGACCCTGGTGATAGTTACGGAGACCTTCGTGAGGTGTATACTGCCCTGGTGGTGAGTATACTGATCCTATTGATAGGGATTCAGGTCCTGTGTATGAGTATACTAACCCAACTGATGGGCACACAGACCATGGTGATATGAACACTTACACTGGTGATAGATGTCTGGACACTGGTGATGGGTTTATTTATCCTTGTAATAGATTTAGAGACCCTGGTGACACGTTTACTGACCCTAATTATGGGTTTCCAGGCCTTTGTGATGGAAATCAAACCATGATGATGGTTATTTAGATCATGGTAAAGAGCAAACAGACCCTGGTGAAACGTCCACTGACCCTTGTAATAAGTATTGTGACCCTGATGTTGAATATACTGACCCAATTAATGAGCACCCAGACCTTAGTGATACGTACAATAACCCTGGTGATAAGGATTGAGACAATAGTGATGCGTATACAGACCCTGTTGATGGATATTCAGACCCTGATGATACGTGTACTGACACTTATGATAGGTATACTTGTCCCGTTGATAGGTTGATGAGCACCCATTCCCTAGTGATATATACACTAAATCGAATGATATAGGTATTGAGACCTTGGTGGTGGTTATACAGACCTTGGTGATAGGTATTTAGACCCTTTTTATGGATAAACTGACCCAGATGATGGGCATCAAGACCCTTGTGATACGTAAATTAACCCTAGTGATATGTATTGAGACTCTGGTGATATATATACTGACCCTCTTCATTGGTATTCTGACCCTAATTATGGGTAAACAGACCAAGGTGAAACGTATACTGACCCTGGTAATTGTATGCTGACCCTGGTGATTAGAATACTGACCCTGCTGATGGTATGCAGATCCTGGTGATACGTACACATACCCTGGTTATGGGTATACTGACCATGGTGATAGATATACAGAACCTGGTGATACGTACATTGACCTTGGT
>WFKH01011581.1:35990318-36014437 GCA_016163765.1 Magallana hongkongensis | reverse complement strand
CCCCCCCCCCCACCCCCCGATGCTATGTGCATGTTGTTTTCCTGTAACATTGTTTTTTTTATTGTATTCTTAACAAATATTTTATTAACTTTTTTGTGTAAAACTTCATGTACATAACATTTTTATCCCTTTTAATGAACATATGATATAAGAATCGCATTTTCCTGTTCCTTTTTATTGCACATATATCAGTTCAATGTTCCTCCAAATAGCTTTCGAATTTCCTGACAAACGTGTACCGATTCCGATGGAAAGAAGGTTCAAGAATGCGCACATCCTGGTTATAGTGTCTGGTTACATCTATGATTATAAATTAAGACATTTTGCTAATGAACTACGAACTGCCTGCACCAGAGTATCTGCTTACACATTTGGTATTTCAACACGTGTGAGATGATGTCCGTAAACTATAATTGAATTTTACATGATAAGAATTTAGTGTGAAATTAAAAACCTACTTTCATTTTCGATAAACCAGCCCGAAATAGCAAAAATGAGAGTTAGGTGGTTGACACGCTTTGGCGGATCTACATGTAAGTCAGTGGGAGTTTGCATCAAAATATATACTTGCATTGTAATCATATTGGATTATTTTATATATATATATATATATATATATATATATATATATATGCCGGGAACTATTTATAGTATGACATAGAAAATAAGATTTGACGAATGTTGAATAATTCGTTTCTTGATGTGCGATTATAGTTTTGATAGAAAGAACTTTCCAGAACGGGGTAACCAAGAACGCGGGTTGACTAATTGACACAATGGCGAAAAAAGTATAGGACGAGCTCAACATGCATCGGACAGAACTGTGGTTTAAAATATACCAATAATGCATGCACTCGCGTTTTTAGATTACATACATTTTTATGTCACTGATAGGATTGGAAGTAAACTTTAAATATTTTATTAAAAATTGTAAACCATGAATAGATTGTGTTGACAACTCTACGTCTATAAGAGTAAATTATGTAAGCATAAAACGGAGAAGTTGTATCGTAGAAGGGGGGATTATTTTTGTTTACATTTTCATCCCCGCCCGCTCCAACCATTTGTCTATAAATTCCAATTTAAAAAAAATAGGTTAAGAAAAACAAGAGGCCAATAGGCCTTAACGGTCACCTGAGTACCATTGCCCATACACAAACTTGTCGAGGAGTCTCATATATGCATTTAATTAAGTTTCATTCCGGAGTAGAAAAATTAAAATATTGTAATGATGACCACCCCCCTGTCTGAAATCTTTCAAAAAGGACTATGAAACCTATAATATTTTAGCGAAAAACTTAAAGATCATAATAGAGCATGACCTAATATGGAAAAGGTGCAAGACTGATAGAAAATAATTTTCCCATATTTGTCAATTTTCAAGATAGGTTTTATGTGTATATGTTTTTATAGATAAACTAAAACAAGGTGGCTAGTATACATGTTTTATTTAAAACAACCTCACATCCCCAGGAGCAGACAGAAACTCTCCCTGTGGGCATTTAAACAAAAAAAGCTATAAAAAGTTATTTAGTGTTACTCACTTCTCCTGTTCTAGCTTCTCAATATTTTATATCACCATCTGGCATTTATACCAAAATCATTTTACATGTACTGCTTATCGGGGATTTTGGTTAGCCAATTATTACTTTACTATTAACAAATCTATTTGTTTATTTAGAAAGTTCAAAAACTGTTTTTGTTTCTAATGTTAAAAAGACTTGCATAACTCTTTTGATCATACAACTTCTTAATTACATTATATTCAATGATTAATTACTTAATATGAACAAGCAAAGGAAGATAACTTCATTATGAAGAAGCAAGGGAAGATAACTCCATTAACTCCCCCTGAACTCTTTCCAAATGGTTTCACAATATTTTAAACTTTGATAGACAGCTTCATTCTTTCTCTTTGCTAAATATGTGAATTTACTAAATTCTTTCATTGAAATTCCTGAGCAGAATAAAAAAATAAGACAAATATATAACCCCCCCCCCCCCCCCATTAGCCGTAACCCTTGCCTTAGATGTAGGTGACATGAAATATTATTAAAGATGACAGCTTAATGCTTTTTTTTCTAAATATGCAGTCAGTTTTTATTCTGTGTCAGTAGACGTTGTTTAAACATTATATACATTAACACTAAATGACCATTTTGGCCACACCCTGCATTAAGAACCCCTAACCTATACACTATATGAGTGTTTTGGTCGCGCCCTAGTTTCAAATCCCTACATTGGGAGACATGAAATTTAAAATTTTGATAATGGCTTTATTTTCTTTTTTTATATGCAGTCAGTTTTTATTCAGTATCAGCAGAAGTAAAGAAGACGATTTTTTAAAACATTAAATGCATTAACACTATATGATTATTTTCGTCCCGCCCTAGAGTCAGAACACCTACCTCGGGGGACATGAAATTTATAATTTTGTTAGAAAGCTTCCTGGTCTACAAAATTATGAATTCAGTTTTTCTTACAGGTGTGTGTGAGTTGAGAAGATAATTTTTAAACATTATATGCATTAACACTATACATCCATTTTTGCCCCACCCTAGAGTCAAAACCTATACTCCAGGGGACATGAAATTTACAATTTTAGTATAGGACTTCCTGACAATTTAGGTAGAGGAGTTCAAGGACATTATACCATGCATTCAGTATTTTTCCCACATGTGTGGGAGAACAGAAGAAGATTTTCTAAGATTTAATACATTTTCACTATATTGCTATATTGGTCCCGCCCTAGGGCCTAAACCCCTGACCCAGGGGTCATGAATTTCACAAATTAGGTAGAGAACTTCATGCACATCATAGCCATTCATTTAGTTTTTCTCAAATATATATGGGAGTAGAGAAGATTATCTAAGAGTTAATACATTTTTACTATATGGCCATATTAGCCCCATCCTAGAGCCTGAACCCCTGACCCAGGGGCCATGAATTTCACAATTTTGGCAGAGGGCTTCATAGACATCATAACTATGCATTCAGTTTTTCCCTCACATATGTGGGAGTAGAGAAGATTTTTGATAAATTTGCTTTTTTGCATATTTGGCCCTGCCTGTGGCGCCTCGGGGGTGGTAGGTCCATGAATTTCACAATTTACATTCCTCTTACCATAGAGATGCTTCACGTCAAAAATGGTAACAATTGGCCTTGTATTTTTCAAGAAGAAGTTAAAAATGTAAAATTGTTAACGCATGACGCGTCGTATGACGCACGACGACGGACGAAAACAGATAGCAATAGGTCACCTAAGTTTACTCAGGTGACCTAAAAATTAAGAAAAAAATTTGGACATAGTATATTAAAAAAATGAACAAAATTTTTTGTTTCAACATAATTGTTATTTCCCGCGCTTGCGCGGGATATCATCTAGTTATATAAAAAAAAGCCTATTCTATACCTCTCGCAATAGATCCTTTATATTCGTAAATCAAGCTTTCGACTTACATTGATTATGAGCTGTTTTGTACTGAAAACGGTAAACTCAAAACAGTTTCCCTGCTATTGGCAATGCACTTGTCATGTCATCTGCATCACACGATCATACAAGGTGACTGATGATAAATGTAAGCAGATGTAATTTTTCACTTAACCTATATGTGAATTGAATATCTCTCTCTTTAATTGATCATAACTGTCCAAGTGTTAAACATTTGCAGTAAAAGATTTGCAATAATGGATAATCGAAATGTAATTGATATTTTGGATTAATGTATCTTTAAGATTTATAGGTAGCAATTGGCAAGTCAAGTGGGTAAACAAAAGAATTCTGAAAAGGGCATGTTTTTCATCACCACACTTACATGCGTATGGACAACTATGTATTTGTTGGTATGCCCATGGTTGTTTTAGATTATTGCGATATGTATATAGAAAAGTAAAAGGCAGCTTAACTACAAATTTTTTTTCTTCAAAGAATTGAATACAGAATGCACTAATTAAGGAATAAGAAATCATTCTTTGAGTATTATGAGGTGATAATTTTGGTTGGGGTGTGATCAAATCCAATAAAGTCCAAAGGGCTTTATGATAGATTTGATCATGCCTTGACCGAAATTATTCAAAGAATGATTCCTTATTACTTATATTTATATAGTTTTCAGCAATGGTACGATTAAATATTTGAATGTAAAAAGCAAACCCTGCTTGCGCCCCAATTATACGTCATTTGAATTTATCTGACTGCATAGTACAAAATCAATATGTAGTGTTATCGCAGGCAAAGACACTAAAAATGTGAATGTTCAAAAATATAATCTATCAGATTCAAACATTATTATAAGCCCTACCGACCTTATATCTACATATTTAGCATAAACTTCTTAATATTTTTTAATGGTTTTTTTTTTATTTATTAGGAAATTGGTATCAAGATATTTGAGACCAGTTGAATTAAAGAAAGATACATGTAACTCTTAAATAGGATCTCTCATACCAAGATTTTTCTGAAAATATGTATTTCTTTTGAATGTTCAATTTCTTTAAGTTTCTTTTGTTTTTCTTATTCACCCATGAATATTGTTTATAGTTTTACATTTTTGTGAGATTTCATCCAGCGGTTTGCTTTAAAAATTTAAATTATTTTCTTATGTTTCCGTTTCATATTTTGGTGGTTTCAAAAAGATGCAAACTTTTTTTCAATTTTTCATTTTAAAATTTTAAAATATTTCACTTCATGAGACTTTAAAAGCAGAAAAGTTTGAAAATTAGAAAAATGAGGGGTTATCTGAAACAAGATTGTTAATTTAAATATTTTTAAAGAAATAGAGCTTTTGGGGTCTTATTGCCTATTGGGACTACTATTTGTAGCAAATGCATGCCGCAAGAATATCCTACACTTAATTGGTGTAGAGAACCACTTAAATTGAATTTGTTAGTTGAATAGCATTGTCCTTCCATCCCCATTGTATATTTTTTTTTATTACTTTGATATTTTATTTATTTGCTTCATTTACGACGTTTGATAAATATTAACTTGCATTTTATAACATCGATATCACAATTCAAAAGCTTCATGGAAATCATAATCATGCATTTAGATTTGTTTCACAAGCGTGGAATTAGAGGGGTGGAAATTACAATTTAGATTCTTCTTATCATAGAGATGCTTCAATCAAAAAATGATAACAATTGTCCTTGTAGTTTTCAAGAAGAAATAAAAACGTAAAATTGTAAACAAACGTCGCACGACGACAGACGAAGACCAATGCCAATAGGTTACAGAGTACATGTAACTGTGACTCAGGCGACGTAATAATATGATTATGATAATTAATATTTACCTTTATAACCACACTGTACTGGTCATCGCCACTAAAAACATCTATTTCAAATACACCTGCTGCCATGTTTCCATGTTCATATTGGTTTTTTTCATGAATATCTTTAATAAGCACAATCCCGTCCGAAAGTGATTTAATTTCAGTAACTAAATTTTCATTTAGTATTTCGCGAACGAATGACTCATTTAGAGGATCCTCTTGAAACTCAATTTTAAACGATTTAAACAAGTCTTTCAAGTTTACTGATAAGATCGGTTCAGACCAGAAAATCTTTCGATCCGTTTTTTCTTGTGGTACTGCTCTATATGTTTGGGGAATCTGGATGTTTTTGGGCTTATAGACCTCCGCAACTTCTTCGAATATATGTCCCATATGTTCTTTTGATGCCATACAAGAAGAACAAACAACTTTGTCGCAATTTTTGCACTGCAAAACACACTTTTTGTTTTGATGTCTTCCACAATTTGGAAAAACCAAAGTCGATTGTTGATGTTTAATAGGGACAATTTCATGTTCAACATTTTCATCCGATAGATGTTTTCCTATGCAGGGCTTGCAGAGGTAGACATGACAAGTGTCACAGTAGCAATACACTATGACGCTTTGACTTTTACAAAGGTAACATAGGATCACGTCCTGATGGCTGTCCATATTTATTTGTATCTAGAAGAAACAAGTAAGTGTAAGCTTAGGTTATTAAATGTGAATAAATAATTGTTTTCCAGTAGTACATAATAGTTTAAAGGGGCATGGTCACGATTTGGGCTACATTTTATTTTTTTTTTTCATTTTTATTGGTTAATTTGCTTAAGGGGGATGTGCGGCCATCTACATTTGTGCATAAAAATGTAGACATGTCTTGAACTGGCTTGTTTCTGCCCAAAACTGACTAAACTGTTGTCAAAAGATAAAAAAGCAATAAATGTGACGTTCTACATGTTTTGTATGCAAATTACGCATACAAGAGCAGAACAGTGCCCATTTTTAGGTCACCTGAGTAAACTCAGGTGACCTATTGCTATCTGTTTTCGTCCGTCGTCGTGCGTCGTGCGTTAACAATTTACATTTTTAACTTCTTAAAAACTACAAGGCCAATTGTTTCCATTTTTGGTGTGAAGCATCTCTATGGTAAGAGAAATCTAAATTGTGAAATTGGTGGCTCTACCACCCCCAGGGTGCCACAGGTGGGGCCAAATATGCAAAAAAACAGCCAAATTTTCAAAAATCTTCTTCTCTACTCCCACACATGTGAGGAAAAAACTGATTCCATGGTTATGATGTCCATGAAGCCCTCTACCAAAATTGTGAAATTCATGGCCCCTGGGTCAGGGGTTCGGGCTCTAGGGTGGGGCCAATATGGCCATATAGTAAAAATGTATTAAATCTTAGAAAATCTTCTTGTCTACTCCAATAGATATTTGTTAAAAACTAAATACATGGTTATGATGTCAATAAAGTCCTTTACCAAAATTGTGAAATTTATGGTCTCTGGGTCAGGGGTTCAGGCTCTAGGATGGGGCCAATATGGCCATATAGTAAAAATGTATTAAATCTTAGAAAATCTTCTTCTGTACTCCCATAGATATTTGTTAAAAACTAAATGCATGGATATGATGTCCATGAAGACCTCTACCAAAATTGTGAAATTTATGGTCCCTGGGTCAGGGGTTCAGGCTCAAGGGTTGGGCCAAATGGCCATATAGTAAAAATGTATTAGATTTTAGAAAATCTTCTTCTCTACTCCCATATATATTTGTGTAAAACTAAATGCATGGATATGATGTACATAAAGTCTTTTACCTAAATTGATAAATTTATGACCCCTAGAACAGGTGTTTAGGCCCTAGGGTTGGGCCAATATGGCAATATAGTAAAAATGTATTAAATCTTAGAAAATCTTCTTCTCTACTCCCATAGATATTTGTGAAAACCCAAATGCATGGATATGATGTCCATGAAGTATTCTACCTAAATTTTGAAATTCATGACCCCTTGGACAGGGGTTTAGGCCTTAGGGTGGGGCCAATATAGCCATATAGTAAAAATGTATTAGATCTTAAAAATCTTTACTCCCACATATGTAGTCAAAAAAATGAATGCATGGTTAAGAACTCCTCTACCTAAATTGTGAAATTCATGACCCCAAAGTCAGGGTTCAGGACCTAGCATTTGGAGAGCATTTGGAAAGAGTTGAAAGGGGGGGGGGGTTAAACAGTTAATGGAGTTATTTTCCCTTGCTTCTTCCTAATGGAGTTATCTTCCTTAGCTTGTTCATATTTAGTAATTGATCATTGAATATAATGTAATTATAAAGAAGTTGTATGATCAAAAGAGTTATGCAAGGCTTTTTATCATTTGAAACAAAAACAGTTTTTGAACTTTCAAAATAAACAAATAGACTTGTTAATAGTAAAGTAATAATTGGCTAACTAAAATCACTGATATAAAGGTAAAATGATTTTGGTATTAATGCCAGATGGCGATTCTCAACGAAGGTTGAAGATTCAAAAACTGGAACAGGAGAAGTGAGTAACTCATGATGGCTTGTAAAGCTGGTGTTTTTTTTCGTTTGTTTAAATGCCCACAGGGAGAGTTTCTGTCTGCCCCGGGGGGATGGGGGATGGGAGGTTGTTTTAGATAAAGCATGAATAATAGCCACCTTGTTTGTTCTTAAGATTTGTTTAACTATGTCAGTGTATGTTATGCTACAATTTTTTAATAATTTTTTTTAGAATTTAGAAAGTTTATTGGATTAAACAGTCCTGGAATATTACAAATGATTTCATTAGCCCTGTAATTATAATGCACATGAATATACATTGCAAAAGCCATACTGCAGTTACTCAGGTGACCAATAAGGTCCATAGGCCTCTTGTAATCACTTAGAACTGCGCAGTACAGACTTAAATTCAAGATTTAAAAATCTGCAAAAATGTGAAAGGAGGTCATAGTGTCCACTCTAAAACCATTTGTTGAGAAAAAGGTCTAAACTTGCTTGTTTAAGTTGTAACTTTGTCTCAAAATAGGACACCCTTTTCTTAAAATGGGTCTAAAAAACCTTCAATTCGCACGAGATATTTTTGTCTCTGGGAGTACATTGAAGTTATATTTTCATTGAAAAAGAAATGTATATTTTTCATTTAAGACAATTAATTTTTTGGACCTCTACCCTACTTCTAAAAAGAAAGAAATTTAATTTATACTTATATAACTGAAATATGAAAATATAGCGTCAATGTGCCTCCATAGACACAGGAGTTCTTAGTATAGACTGGATCCGACTGAAAAAATAGGGTACCCTATTTTGATGCAAAGTTACTAAAATAATGTGCAAGATTCAACTTTTTCTCAACAAATGGTTGTAGAGAGGACACCAATGAACCCCTTTCTAATTTTTTGAGATTTTTAAACCTTCAAAATAAGTCTGTAGCTGCGCAGTTCTTTTTTTGCATGCAAAACAACATGAAGAACCTCATATTTATTGCTTTTTCATCTTTTGGCCAGTTTTGGGCAGAAAAAAGCAAGTTCAAGATATGTTTACTTTTTTATTCTCAAATGTATAAGATGGCTGCACATCCCCCTTAACTAAGCTAAATTAAATTGTAAGCCAAAATTTGAATATAGTTATAGCAATGTTTGTGCTTATAATATGTAAATATATTTGCATTGTGTATCGCTGCGATTTTCTCAGATTGTCGATTAACAGCTGTTTAACTGTATTCCACCTCAATCTAAAAGACCTTGTAGTGCGCGGAAAGCGCGCTAGGTTCCATTCTTCATCGAAAGCAAGATATTTTGTTTTGTCTAGATGGCCAAGTCGTTAGTGCGATTAGTCTATCAAATAAATTAATCGAAAATATAGTTTTTTTCTTTAAAAACAAGAAATGTTTGTGAAACACTTATGCCCCCCCCATTTGAGACCATCTGCGAAGAAAATGAACGGAAACTGCAAACAATTGGAATTTTTCTAAGTCCAAGGGACATAATTCTGTCAAAAAATGATCGATCGTATCCAAAATCGATCTTGACATAGATATTCTTATGATAAATTTGTATTCCATATTTCATTTCAGTATGTGCAACCTCTGCGAAGTAAATGAACGGAAACTGCAAATAATTGGAATTTTTGGAAGTCTAAGGGGCATAATTCTGTTAAAAATTGCTCGATCGTACCCAAAATCAAAGTTGACCTTAATATTCTTATGATAAATCTACATACTAAATTTCGTTTCAGTACGTGCATCCCCTGCAAAGAAAATAAACGAAAACCGCAAAAAATGGTTTTTTTCTAAGTCTTAGGGGCATAACTCTTCCCAAAATTACTTGATCGTACCCAAAATCGAACTTGACCTAGATAAATCTGTATACCAAATTTCATTTCAGTACGCGCAACCTCTGCGAAGAAAATTAATGGAAACTGTTGGTGGACCGACCGACCGACAGATCTACCGACAGACAGACGGACAGCAGCAAAGATAACTGCTCCTCCCCACCCCCTTCTTCAAAGGGGGGCATAAAAATGATACATATCTATTATAAGTAGTTTATTCATATCAAAAGGTACATTATAATGCTCCAACTGTAAGAAGCTTGATTTTAATGTAAAAGTTTTCAGACCCCTTGTATTTGAGTTGAGATTTAACAAGATGTCTATAAGCCAATGCTCACTACCGATACCCCCGCTCTGATGTGAATGTACAAAATAAGCAAAGTCGATATATAACAGGAACTTGACATCGAATTTGTTGAAAAATGAATCTCATCATATGACATGCCTTAAAAAGAGTGTGTTAAAATTTTAAGCATCTGTGATTGATAGTTGATGAGATATCTTTGACGAAAATTTGTTAAAAAATTTAGGCTAAAAATAAACAAAGTCGTCATTTAACAAGAAGTTGACGTCCGATTTGTTCAAAAATGAATCCCACCATATGGCATGCCTAAACAAGGAGTGTTTAAAAATTTCAAGCATCTGCGATTAATAGTTGCTGAGAAATCTCTGACGAAAATTTGTTACGGACAGACAGACGGACAGACACACAGACAAGGGTAAAACAGTTTACTCCTTTCTCCTTCGGAGCGGGGGTATACTTAAACAAAGCTAAACATTGCATTTTAATCATTTACTGCTCTTCATGAACCCTTCTTTTCAGTACGTAAAACTTTACATGAAAATCCAATGGATATTTTCATATATACCAGTGTTAAGTGTATGGACGGGATTAAAATGTTACCGTATTAAGTCCTTTATATGTACCAGTAAAGTGAAAGATGACTTTTACAATATGTATAAATTGTCTTCAAATAAAGAAACACTCAAAATTTAAAGAAAAAGAACATACCGTATTATGAATGTAATCGATGTTATTCTAATGCCTGGAATCCCTTACATGACTTGTTCTGTGCGGAATGTGATCGATTGACATAGTTTGATAAACAAAAAGGTTTAAAGTGCAACATTTAAATGGGCTGCGTGGATGATCGTGGCTATTTCTATACTCTATTATTTCCTTTAGATAAAAGAGCTTTGTATAAAGATATGGGAAAATATTTAAACTTTAAATCTAAAATATTTGGATTATTATTTGACTTCTTTCCAGACCTAATCTACTAAACAGTTTATGGCCGAAAATATCGTATGCAAGATTTCATTGCAGATCTAATATGTAATTTGTTGACCATCCAGCCTCTTGAGAAAAATTTCATGTAGCTAGACATACGAACTACTTTTTCTTATTTGATGTTGGCAAGAACTGAGCAGATTCTGTGTCATGTTTTTGGCAAAATGGGTAGAGCAATAGTTTAAGTATGTTTTATACTGTTAAGATGTTTAACCTGATAGTAAAGAGTAAAAATTCTTTTGCCCACGTGTTTGCATATTCGCAATGTATGAAATTAGTCATAAAAATAGCTAGACATCCAGGGCTGACGGCTAATAAAAGTTGTCAGCCCTGCCAAATATCTACAAGTCATGAGGAAATGGTTGCCATATTTTATTATATTTGTTATTCATGTTATTAAATAACATGTGTGGACATCAGACACACTACAACTCAGTATCACTATTACTAGACAGACTATTATCTAAATCTGAAAAGTTTGAATCATAATCAGAGTTATCTGATCCCTCCTTTCTGTATGTGCCTGCTTCATTGGTATCTTCACTTTTTTCACCCTTTTCTGCTATTTGGATATCTTGCTGTATTTTCTCAACATTATCACATCTTTGAAAGAAAAATTTGGAAAAAATGGTTCTTTTTAAAAATTTATGTTAAACTATGTATCAACTCAAGATCAATCATTATATCAATCATCAGGAAATTCAATGGCATCAATGCTTT
This sequence comes from Magallana hongkongensis, assembly GCA_016163765.1. NCBI lineage: Eukaryota > Metazoa > Mollusca > Bivalvia > Ostreida > Ostreidae > Magallana > Magallana hongkongensis. The sequence goes on along the minus strand of WFKH01011581.1, from coordinate 36,002,802 downwards.
AAAATCTATTCTACAAACTAGGCTTGCAACCTCCTGTGCTTAAGAAACTCTGGGTTTTTTAATTCCATAAATGTATAGCAAGACAAGGATTAAAGTCAGCTACGTGGGAGAATGCAGCTCTTTAGTCATTAGCCAAATGCAGCCTAAATCTGTACTTTGATTTGACAATAGCCATCTGAGAGAAGCCTCTTTGGCATTCTGAAGTACCAGCTGGCAAAGGCGTCAACAAATCAAATACAGCAAGCAAGAATATTGGGGCAACGACTATGAAAGAGTCCATTAATCCATTGTATCTATACTTATAAATTAAGACATTATGATTGAATTTTAACTGATAAGTTATTATTGTGAAACTAATTAAAAACCTACTTTCATTTTCGATAAACAAGCCCGAAATAGCAGAAATGAGATTAATTAAGGTGGTCGACACGCTTTGGCGGATCCAAGCCAGGGGTAGTTTGCATCAAAATATATGCTTGCAATGAAATAATATTGAATAATTACAAAAAGATTGAATATATCTACTGGGAACTTATTTAGAGTATACATAGACGTTAAGATTTGACAAGTGTTGAATAAATGAAATTAAACAATTCGTTTCTTGAATGGGCGATTTTAGTTTTCATACTCATTCGTTTGCGAAGCGAGACCACTGGTGAGAGAATGGGATATAACTTTCCAGAAAGGGGTAGCCAAGAACGCGGGTTGACCAATTAACAAAAAGTGTGGACGAGTACATCATGCACCGCGGGCAGAAACCTTGGATCGAACTTCCATTAATACAAAAAGTTAATAAATAAAATTGAACAGTTTAATGCGACTAAAGTTTTGATGGAAAGAACTTTCCATAACTGGGTGCCCTGAAACGGGTTGACCAATTAAAGCTGACATGAATTAATATAAGCATTTGGTCGCCATATTAGTTTCGATCGCTCCTGAACTGCCACTAGGATATATCTACGGCCGAGAAAGTTACAATCGGTTGCTTTCCGATCGAGGTTGCACGGACTTCTAATTGCATGAACTACACATTGTAGTTATATGTTTGTTAAAAAAAGAATAAAGGAAATTACAATCAATAAAACATAAAAAATGGCTTATTCTTTGAAAGAATTTCCAAGGTATCTGCATTATCTTGCACAGACAGTGCTGCCTTACTTCGCGTACACATTGAACACGTGTGTCGTTCATACAAAGTGCATAACGTCTGCATCTTATTGTAGAACCCGGCTGCACTACATCTACTATAGTAAATAAGTGATAGTAATTCCAAGAAAGTAGCAGCGTAACATCGTTTTTATAAGTTTCTACAAAAACACTCCGTTTACTAAGTCCATGCTGTCACTGGACGATCTCGGCTACTAAGGTGTATGGTTTGCGCATGTGCGATGATATAGCAGAACGACACGATGAAACGTACTACAATGATCAAGGACTTTTAAAATATGTGTGCCTGGATTTAAGTATCTTTTGTTTCGACTTTCATTGGATATTCCTTACCATTGCAGTGATTGTCATTCAAAACGCGTTTCTACAAATCTTTCCGTCCAATGTAACGTGTTCGGGTGAATGAAATACCTGCAGTGATGCATGATTATGGAGTGTGTAGCGATGAGCGTAACAATAGAAATCGGCGGTAGTCGGAGATAAATATAATTTATTTTGGCTGAACTCGCTGTATTAGAATGAAATTATTTTCTTTCGTGGAAACGCCAATAAGAGTAAGGGGCGGGGCTTAAGGTTTTGTCGGTTAGTCGTGTTCGAATTGTATTCATTCAGGCGTTCAAACTTTGCACGGGAAAGTTGCTCCAAGTGACTGAGTAGACTTCGGCATGGAGGAACCCTCAATATCGGACTTAATGGCAGAGTTAAAGTCTCAAAAAGAGGAAATTAAGGAATTCGTTAATTCAAAAGTGTCGGGCTTGAGAGAAGAAATCCAAGGCGCAAGTGCTTCTGCGACTTCTGAGTTGGAAAAATTCAAAGATCAGAACGAAATTACCTTGAGGTCAAAGGACAAAAAATCCAATACAATTTTAATACAGATATTCAAGATTCTTTGGATTCTATAAGTTGGGCGATTGATAAGTGAAAAGTAGACTACGGGAAGGAAGTGATAAAAGAAGCAGTTCAGATAATTAAGGAGCGTAACAAGCATCTTCGAATCGCCGATTCTTCATCTTTAGTGGGTGGGAGACGGTTAACCAGTACGTGACGAACCCGGTGGCAAGCGACTTAGATGATGAAAGCAAGATCTATAAAGCTGAAAACAGAGCTTTCAAGAAGCGTTAGACGGACAAGGATAGCCGTTCGGGTACCGGGAGGGATTCGAAACCCAAACCTCCTGCTACCGCACCAAATCCGTTTCGAACTATGTTGCATCCGTTCCTGCTGTTCCTTATGTTCCACGTGCCGTTACACAGCCTAAACAACAAACCGAGACCTTTCCCTTTCGATTCGGTGGGTGCTAGGTCTGCGGGGATTTCACCCACTTACAACGGGAATGCCCACTTATCGTCAGGACAAGATCGCCCCTAGTTCAACCGGAGGACAGTCAGAGGAAAAACAGAATGCAGTCTGACGCTTTAAGTTTTGTTAAAAATAAGTATTTTTTACTTGACAATTATAAATTTGAAAGTCAAAGTTTCACTGATTGCAGTATTAAAGGTAGATTAAAATCTAATGTAAAAGTTTGGGAAAAATTGGTGATTATGATAGTGTTTAGATATTATCAAACATGGTTATAAAGTTCCTTTTTATAGTATGCCTTGTAGGAATTTTTAGAAAAATAATAATTCCTCATTGATGCATAGGGAATTTGTTGATACTGCAATTTCAGAATTGTTAAATTGAACAATGGAATACTGCTTCTTATATTGTTAATCCTCTGACAGTTTCTGTTCAGTCTAACAACAAAAAGATACTTTTTTCGGATTTAAGATGTGTGAATTTACATGTACTAAGACAAGTGTAAAGTATAAGGATATCAGAACGGCGCTAGTATATCTTAAATCAAATTCGTTTATGTTCAGTTTTGATTTATATTCTGCTTTTCATCATATTGAAATGTTTTATCCACATACAGAATTTTTGGGATTTTTTTATGGATTAGGGATGGTGAACAACAATTTTTTTAATTTTTGGTTCTTCCTTTTGGTTTGAAATCGGCTCCGTATGTTTTTACTAGTTACTAGGCCACTAATTAAGAAGTGGAGGGGAGAGAACAAGTGTGTTATTATGTATTTGGATGATGGTATCGGTATTGGTAGTGATTTACAGGCAACTAGTTCAATGCCAGAGAGTGTTCGGAAAGATTTACGGTCACCAGTGCAGGACCTAGTGTGGTTAGGCTTTTGTATTGATACAGTGAGGTTTGTTTTAAAAGTCCCAGAAAGGAGATTAAGGAAAGTTCGGGATACAGGTACAGATATTATTTCAACAGAATAGAATAACAAACAAGTGTGTTAACAGTTGTTTGTCATGGCTTTACTTTAGTAGCATAATAAATGGCAACGAATACAATATATACAATAAGACCTTAATGAAACAATGAATTGAAGTATCAATAGTTAAACAACGGTCACAACAAAGATGATCAATGAAGTTTGATAAATTTTCAATATGGTTAAATGATACAAATTCAATGTCAATCAGTGGATTATGCACAATGGTCTGCGTCGACTTTTTCAATAGTATATGATGTAGAAAAACAACGACAATGACAAAATGACGGAAGCCCATATTATTGGCCAGAGACACTGGAAATAAACAGAATCTGCGGCGGGGCTTCGTGCAAAATTCGGCCATATGTCCAAAAGCATCAAGACAGCTTACATGATGCTTATGGACATCCGCCACAAGCGGGAAAATTTTGCCCATGCCATGACAAAACTGCTCTATGAATGTAAAGGAGGAAAAGTGTCCAGGTTTTCACGCAATATTTTGTACAAGCCATATTGAATACCATTCAAAAATAAGGTTTGAGCACAATCAGAGAGATGAGTGCCTTCAGGGTATAATTTGGGGTTGCATTTTTGTAAATCTTGGTAACTGATATAGCCCCCATTTCTAGCAATGAAAAAAAGTTTGACATGGAGCTATTGATTCTAACACGTGCTTTTTTCGCAGCTATGTGCGAGAGCATATGACGGTAATATGTTCTTGGTAAGATCTGTGACCAAATAATTCTACAATTGGGCCGCATAGAGTGATTAGTGGCAACTGTGAGTTTCATGTATTTTTGAAGGCGAGGCAAAGACATAGTACCAATACTGTTACCCCAACAATGAATCATTAGTACATCTGGATAACCAAACTGATGGACTAGATCACGAAACCCTGGCTCAACGTCCTCCCACACCATGTCTTTCTTGCCAAACCACCTTATGGAGATACTGTGAGGCTCCAGATGTAGGTGTTGATTTTTGTAATTGGTAAATGTGTGCTGGTAGGCGTAGCAAATCAAGGATGAGCCCATTATCCATACTGTAGTAAGGGTACCTGCAAACTTAGCATATTATTAGAAACAGTTTTTGTGTTGCAAGGTACTTATATTAGTATGTATGAATAAACGGCATTTGATTTCCAACGGCCTTTGATCTTAATTTCTTCTTCTGGTATACCCTGTAGAAACATAATTATGTGTTGCGCTACCAGTTCGAAATGAATGGGATTTGAAGGATGTGGTATCCAGACCAATGAATTTCATTGTTTTGTGGAGAATTGTAGTAAACTGATATGATGTTAGGAGTTTTGCATGCAAGTGGCAGAAGAATGGGCCTGAAAAATGAGGTCTTATTGATGGGTATTGGTTCAAATAGGTAAACAATGTTGTTGTTTGTGTGTTTAGAGGTATTTGTATTGTGGCACCCTTGCCCAGTTGGTCAGTTTTAGACCCCTTAATATGAACTTGGATTTCAGAGTCTGATAAATGAATGTCAGTCTCATGTAACACCACTGTATTCCTACTCGACCCAGTAAATTCACTTCATCGCAGCAATGCAAAGAAGGCTAGTTCAAATGCAGTAGCAAACTGTAGTTTCATCAGAGTTTGAGCAAACTAAAAACAATGCAGTAACAAGTTGGCCTAACAAGGGTAAGTTTATTGGTGCTGTAATGTCTTTGAATGGATTCAAACGATGCATTCCTTCAAGCAGTTTTTTGACGATAAATGTTTTTGTATGGTCAGTGTGGCCTTGCAACTAATAGCTTATATCACTAATATAACATTTTGCAGTGGAAAAATTATAATATACCTATTAATTATATATTGTTTATAATGTAATTAATTAACTGGTGGACTGGTGGTGGCCAAAGCAGTTGCAAGGAAAATTTATTACGAAATGTGCCAAATGACTCGAGACCGCGCTGGTATGTATGAGCTGTGTTTTTTGCTATGGCAGCAGATAAAATGGCATCTATGTGGAGTCTAAGAGGTTGAATAATTCCGGCGGGATCTGGGTAGGCTGATTGTCTGCAAGTGTTCTGAACTTTGTCCACTGAAAACGAGAGATAGAATCTGCTATAGAATTATAATACCCTTGAATATGAACAGATTTTATTTGAATGTTGCGACTGATACAATTTAACACTAGCGGCCTGAGTGGGCGCATGACACGCTGGGAATTGATAATATGGACTAAAGCCAAATTATTTGTATTTATGATTAATTTTTTTGCTTACAAAGTAACCCTGCCATAACCAGATAGCAACAACTATTGGTTTATCTCACAGTTATGTATCCAACCAATGTAATGATTTTATCATGTGTTACGTAATTAAGGGTTTTTAGGGGCCGAAAGTCCAAAATTTCGATCACCCATATCTCAGAAAGGAAAAATATTTTGAAATGCAGTACAGAAGAAAAGTTGTTGAAAATGATGTTCTTAACAATATGCAACCTTCAAAATTTCGTTAAACGGCTCCTAAAAGGAGATAAGGGATCGGCCCCTAAAACGTTCTTTCTCATATATCTCCAGAACGGTAACAAATTTCAAAACACTTGTTGAACAAAATGTGTTTAGAATTAAGTGACCTATTATTTGATATCAAGAAAAAGGGGCTGGCCCCTTAAATTATGGAATCAAAGGGCTCTAAAGTCTTTTATCTATAGCCTTTTACTGAGGGATATTTTGTGAAAGGTTATAGAAGCAAATATGTTTATCTCACAGTGATTTATCCAAGCAATGTGATGATTTTTCATGCGTTACGTAATTAGGGGTTTTTAGGGGTCAAAAGTCCAAAATTTTGATCACTCATATCTCAGAAAGGAAAAATATTTTGAAATGCAGTATAGAAGAAAAGATGCTCAAAATGATGTACTTAAGGTATCCGACCCATATTAGGACCTAATTTTTCTAACCTTGAATATCCATCATGAATTAAATACTCTGATATTAATTCAAAGCATTTTAGAGTAGAAAAAGATTAACCGAGAGAAATTTTCAAAAATATTGTTAACTAAGCAGTAATTAATTAATGAAGATTGCATTAAGGTCTATGGAGACAAACATTTTTTTTTAATAAAAAAGTAAATACAAAGAAGATCAATAAATGCTTTGGTGGAAAGATGTATTTAATCATTACAAATACAAATACTATTGAAAATAAATTTTATACCGAATACAATTTTTTAGAATAAATTTTTTTAGATTAATATCAAAGGGGGACAACTCTTCAAGAAAAGGAAAAGGTCATTTATTAGGACACATTACTCTCTTACATATTGATTCTTAAACATGAAAATTATGTCCAAGTATACAGAGTATTAAACAATACACATCTTTTTTGCAACCAGATTCATCGAATCTGGTGCTATTATGGATCGGATACCTTAACAATATGCAACCTTCAAAATTTCGTTAAACGGCCCCTAAAAGGAAATAAGGGATCGGCCCCTAAAACGTTCTTTCTCGTATATCTCCAGAACGGTAACGAATTTCTAAACACTTGTTGAACAAAATTTGTTTAGAATTAAGTGACCAATTATTTGATATCAAGAAAAAGGGGCTGGCCCCTTAAATTATGGAATCAAAGGGCTCTAAAGTCTTTTAAATATAGCCCTTTACTGAGGGATATTTTGTGAAAGGTTATAGAAGCAAATATGTTTTTCTCACAGTGATTTATCCAAGCAATGTGATGATTTTATCATGCGTTACGTAATTAGGGATTTTTAGGGGTCAAAAGTCCAAAATTTTGATCACTCATATCTCAGAAAGGAAAAATATTTTGAAATGCAGTATAGAAGAAAAGATGCTCAAAATGATGTACTTAACAATATGCAACCTTCAAAATTTCGTTAAACGGCCTCTGAAAGGAAATAAGGGATCGGCCCCTAAAACGTTCTTTCTCGTATATCTCCAGAACGGTAACGAATTTCTAAACACTTGTTGAACAAAATGTGTTTAGAATTAAAGGACCTTTTATTTGATATCAAGAAAAAGGGGCTGGCCCCTAAAATTAGGGGACCAAAGGGCTCTAAAGTTTTTTATCTGTAGCTCTTTACTGATGGATATTTTGGGAAAAATATAGAAGAAAATATGTTTTTCCCTCAGTTATTTATCCAAGCAATGTATTGATTTTATCATGCGTTACGTAATTAGGGGATTTTAGGGGCCAAAAGTCCAAACTTTTGATCACCCATATCTCAGAAAGGAAAAATGTTTTGAAATATGGTATAGAAGAAAAGATGCTCAAAACGATGTACTTAACATTATGCAACCTTTAAACTTTCGTTAAACGGCCCCTATAAGGAGATAAGGGGCCGGCCCCTAAAATGTTTTTTCCCATATATCTCAAGGACGATAACGATTTTGTAAACACTTGTTGAACAAAATGTGTTTAGAATTAAAGGACCTTTCATTTGATATCAAGAAAAAGGGGCTGGCCCCTAAAATTAGGGGACCAGAGGGCTCTAAAGTTTTTTTTATCTGTAGCCCTTTACTGAGTGATATTTTGTGAAAAATTATTAAAGCAAATATGTTTATCTTACAGTTATTTATCCAAGCAATGTAATGATTTTATCAATTGTTAAGTAATTAGGGGCTTTTAGGGGCCAAAAGTCCAAAATTTTGATCACCCATATCTCAGAAAAGAAAAATATTTTGAAATGAAGTATAGAAGAAAAGATGCTCAAAATGATGTACTTAACAATATGCAACCTTCAAAATTTCGTTAATCGCCCCCTATAAGGAGATAAGGGGTCAGCCCCTAAAATGTTTTTCCCATATATCTCAAGAACGGTAACGATTTTTTAAATACTTGTTGAACAAAATGTGTTTAGAATTAAATGACCTTTAATTTGATATCAAGAAAAAGGGGCTGGTCCCTACAATTAGGGGTCCAGACGGCTTTAAAGTTTTTTATATGTAGCCCTTCACTGAGAGATATTTTGTGATTTTTATAGAAGCAAATATGTTTATCTCACAGTGATTTATTCTAGCAATGTAATGATTTTATCATGTGTTACTTAATAAGGGGTTTTTAGGGGTCAAAAGTCCTAAGTTTTGATCACCTATATCTCAGAAAGAAAAAATATTTTGAGATGCAGTATAGAAGGAAAGATGCTCAAAATGATGTACTTAACAATATGCAACCTTCAAAATTTCGTTAAACGGCCCTATAAGGAGATAAGGGGTCGGCCCCTAAAACGTTCTTTGCCGTATACATTAAAAACGGTAACGATTTTCTAAGCACTTGCTGAACAAAATGAGTTTAGAGTTAAATGACCTTTCATTTGATATCAAGAAAAAGGGACTGGTCCCTCAAATTAGGGGCCAAATGATTCACTTATCTAATTAGGGGGTTTTAGGGGCCAGAAGTAAAAAGTGTAATCGTTTCTATCTCAATTGGAAGAAATGCTAGTATTTAAAAAAGCAACATATGAGAACTTATAAAAAGCGATGCAGAAAAGCATAAGTACTCAACTCCTTTTTACAGATCATGTTTTCTTGTCGAAAATCAAAGTCAATGATGTCATATCACCTTCATAAAATCGGACGGAAGACCTCCTCGTTGCTCGCAACGAGATCGTGTCTAGTTATTATTAAGGTCTTCCGTTTCCAACGGAAGACCTTATTGTTATTGCTTTGTTTCTTTTTCCCTATTCTTCTATATTATTATTTTTTTTTCTTACAAATTTTGTGCACGCGAGATCTCAAAAACTACTCGATGGATTTTCATTTGATCTTTGCGATCAAATAGATAATGATCTGAACCTTATTGCAAAATTTTTTTATTGATGACGTCACTTCCGGTTTTGAGATTACGTCATTTTAGCGATTTTCAGAGGGGTATTTTGTCGGCAGTACTCCTCCTAAAGTATAGCAGATATAAACTTGAAATTTTCAGTGATAGTAGACGAAAGGCTAAAATTGTGCATGAAGGTTTAAAATCATATCTATCGCCAAAAACGTCGAAGCTCGCCTGGACCCGAAAAGTGAGATATAAAGGACGTCATAATTTTTCGATGTTTTCTTTGTTTGTCTCTTTTCTGAAAAATATTTTGTTAAAACATGTAATGTAAAAAAAGTTTATATTTAAAAGACCTTTCATTTGATATAAAAAAAAAGGGGGCTGGCCCCTCAAATTAGGGGACCAAAAGGCTCTAAAATCTTTCATCTGTAACCCTTTATTGAGAGATATTTTGTTAAAGGTTATAGAAGCAAATATGTTTATCTTACAGTTATGTATCCAAGCAATGTAATGATTTTATAATGTATTATGTAATTAGGGATTTTTAGGGGTAAAAAGTCCAACATTTTGATTACCGATATCTCAGAAAGGAAACATATTTTGAAATGCAGTATAGAAGAAAAGATGCTCAAAATGATGTAATAAGCAGTGTGCAATCTTCAAAATTTCGTTAAACGGCCCCTGTAAGAAGATAAGGGATCGGCCCCTAAAACGTTATTTTCCATATATCTCAAGAACGGTAACGAATTTCTAAACACTTGTTGAACAAAATGTGTTTAGAATTAAAAAAACCTTTCATTTGATATCAAAAAAGGGGCTGGCCCCTCAAATTAGGGGACCAAAAGGCTCTTAAGTCTTTCATCTGTAACCCTTTACTGAGAGATACTTTGTGAAAGGTTATAGAAGCAAATATGTTTAACTTACAGTTATGTATACAAGCAATGTAAAGATTTTATCATGTGTTGCGTAATTAGGGATTTTTAGGGGTCAAAAGTCCAAAATTTTGATTACCGATATCTCAGAAAGGAAACATATTTTGAAATGCAGGATAGAAGAAAAGATGAAATAACAATATGCAATCCTCAAAATTTCGTTAAACGGCCCCTATAAGGAGATAAGGGATCGGCCCCTAAAACGTTATTTCCCATATATCTCAAGAACGGTATCGAATTTCTAAACACTTGTTGAACAAAATATGTTTAAAACTAAAAAACCTTTCATTTGATATCAAGAAAAAGGGGCTGGTCCCTCAAATTAGGGGGCCAAAGGGCTCTAAAGTCTTTCATCTGTAGCCTTTTAATGAGAGATATTTTGTGAAAGGTTATAGAAGCAAAATTAGGTATAATACGTTTATATATCCTAACAATGTAATGGTTTTCTCATGCGTTTACCTTATTAGGGTTTTAAGGGGCTAGAGTTAATAAAGTTAATTTTTTTTCTATATCGATTGGAAGAGATGCAAGTATTTTAAAAAGCAACGTAAGAGAACTTATAAAAGGACGATACACAAAAGCATTATTAATCCACTCCTTTTTCCAAATCACGTTTTTTTTTAATCGAAAATCAAAGTCGATGATGTCATATCACCTTCTAAAAATCGAACGGAAGACCTTCTCGTTGCTCGCAACGAGATCGTTTCTAGTTATTATTATTTTCCCACTTTTTGGCCACAAGATTTCTCAGAGATTCCTTGACAGATTTTCCTGAAATTTTCAGGAATAATAGAAAATGATAATACCTCGAGACGAATTTTTCATTTTTTCAAAATTCACTTCCTGTCGTCCGTTTCCTGTCCCGTGACAAAAAGCTTGTCACATCGAGATCTCAGAAACGAAAAAGACTTAAGCATTCAAACTTTGCAGGATGATAGACCTATATTTGTAGATGTGTTTAAATTATTTTGTTTTGTTCGTCGTAACTTCCTGTCGTCACCTAGCATTTCAAAAATTATTTTTTTTTACGCATTTAATTTTTTTCACATAGAATTGAAATATAAGTATAAATGCTTACTTATATCATCTATCCGATGATAAGTAAACAAAAAAATTCTACTTCCGGTGAGATATCTCAAATATCTCAGGTTGTTTTTTTTAAACAAATTTTGTAACAACGAGATCTCAGAAACTGTAAGTGACTTGAAACTTACATGGATGATAGACATTTGATAGAAAATGTGTTTAACAGTTTTCATTTTCTCATCCGTCACTTCCGGTCCACACCGGAAGAGTTGAAAAAAATCAAGAATTTTTTAAGTTTCACTGTTTTTCTTCAATATTTTTAGACAAAATGTTAGGCAATAAAGTCACGTTGTGTAGTTTTTATAAAAATCTAACTTTTATTTTCATTGAATACTTCCGTTTGTCCGTTTCCTGTCCCGAGGTAAAATACCTTGACTCCTCAAAATCTCAAATAAGGTAATAACTTGAACAACTAAACTTTGTGGGATGATAGACCTTTGCATGTAGACAAGTATACACAATTTTGTTTTTGTCGGCGTAACTTCCGGTCGGCACCGGAAGCACTTTAAAATATTTTTTTTTAACTTTATTTTTTATTTCACAAAGAATATTTATTTAGGTATTAATGCTTACATAAGTCATTTATGCGATGTGAAATCAACAAAAAAGATCTACTTCCGGCGAGATATATCAAATATCTCAAGTAGTTTATCTTATTATGCAGATCTTAGAAACTGTAAGTGATGAAAGCACACAATTTACATAGATGATATATATTTGAAAGAAGTTTGGTGGGTTTTTTTTTGTTTTGTTTTTTTTTTTTACACAATAATACGTTTATATAAGAACGGAAGACCTTTTTGTTGCTATAGCAACAAGAGTCTGGTTATTATTATTTTTTTCCCCTTTTATGTCGGCAGAATTTCTCAGAGATGAGTGGATAGATTTTCCTGAAATTTTTAGGAATGGTAGATAATGATAATATCTCGAGGCGGTTTTTTTTTATTTTTTAAAAATTCATTTCCGGTCGTCCGTTTCCTGTCCCGCGACAATGAAGCTTGTCACCTCGAGATCTCAAAAACGACAAAGACTTTTAAATTCAAACTTTGTAGGATGATAGACCTGTATGTGTAGATGTGCTTAAACTATTTTGTTTTGTTCGTCGTAACGTCCGGTCGTCAGCGGAAGCACTTCAAAAATTATTTTTTTTACGTATTTAATTTAATTTACATAGAATGAATCTTTTATATAAATCTTTATATATGTCATCTAAGCGATGTTCAATCAACAAAAAAATTCCACTTCCGGTGAGATATCTCAAATATCTCAGGTAGCTT
>WFKH01011581.1:35962444-35979334 GCA_016163765.1 Magallana hongkongensis | reverse complement strand
GCCCCTAATCTAAGGGACCAGCCCTTTTTTCTTTAGTTCATTCGAAAGGTCTCACGAACACTAACATTAATTGCTCTTACACAGCTATCTTAAATTGTTCATTTTTTAGATACAAATTATATTTATTTATATTTTAGGAGCCAGCCCTTTAGATCCTTAATGGGGACAAATATTGGTGCTTTGATTAGTGGAATAGATTTTAATCATTAATACAGACATTTTCTCTTCTACATTGCTTAACAAAATATGACTTCTTTTCTAGATATATCGCGTCACAGTTTAATTACATTGGCCCCTTAAAATCCCTAATTACGTCATAATTGGGCGTGACAATGATTTTTGCTGATAGATATTGTTAAGATCAACAACTTTGCTTCTATAATGCATTACAAATTCTTTATCGTTTTTAAGTTATTTGTAATAGACTTTACGAGTGTCTTGGCCCTTTATTTAAGGGGCTAGCCCCTTTTTCTTGATTTTGTTGAAAAGGTCTTATGAATACTTACATTTTTTGCTCATACACCTATCTAAAATTGTTGTTCATTTTTGAGATACAAATGATTAAATATTTTAATGGCCAGCCCTCTAGATCCTTAATGGGGACAGGCATTAGTGTTTTGATTAGTGGAATCGATTAGTTTCATCAATGCGAACATTTTCTCTTCTAAATTGCTTAACAAAATATATCTCCATCTTTAGATATATTGCGTCAAAGTTTCAGTATTTTAGCCCCTAAAAATCCCTAATTACGTCATAAATGGGTGTGGTAATGATTTTTCCTGATGTATATTGTTACGATGAACAACTTTGCTTCAATAATGCGTTACAAAATCTTTATCGTTTTTAAGTAATTTGTAATAGACTTTACGAGTGTCTTAGCCCCTAATTTAAGGGGCCAGCCCCTTTTTCTTGACTTTGTTGGAAAGGTCTTACGAATACTTACATTTTTTGTTCATAAACCTATTCAAAATTGTTGTTCATTTTTTAGATACAAATGATTAAATATTTTAGGGGCCAGCCCTCTAGATCCTTAATGGGGACAGGCATTGGTATTTTGATTAGTGGAATCGATTAGTTTCATCAATGCAAAAATTTTCTCATCTACATTGCTTAACAAAATATGTCTCCATCTCTAAATATATTGCATCAAAGTTTCAGTATTTTGGCCCCTAAAAATCCCTAATTACGTCATAAATGGGCGTGGCATTAATTTTTTCCTGATATATATTGGTACGATCAACAACTTTGCTTCTATAATGCATTACAAAATCTTTATCGTTTTTAAGTTATTTGTAATAGACTTTACGAGTGTCTTGGCCCCTAATTTAAGGGGCCAGCCCCTTTTTCATGATTTTGTTGGAAAGAACTTTTAATTCTCTACCATTTTTGTTATATATGTCTTAACAAAATATCAGCTGATAGAAAGATATAGATCAAAACGTGTGAAAATTTTGATTCGAAATTCGTAGCCAATTTTCGTGCCTAGGCGAGCTCCAAGAAATGGCGCCACAGGCGCCAAAAAACTACATTCTGCACAACTTCCAACTATGGTCTACCTATCCTGAAAATTTCATATTTATATCTCTGATAGTCTCGGAGTTTATGTCTGCTCAAAATTGGTCGAAAAAACTTACAAAATCGGCCGTATATCGGAACCGTAAGTGACGATTTCAAAATTTCAAAAAACTTCTAGAATTATGACCACTGGCAATCATCTGTGAAAAAATGGTCGAAATCGGTCGAATAGTTTTCGAGAAATCGCGTGCACAAAATTTGTGGAAAAAAATAATAATAATAATAAGAAACAGTACGAAAACAATAAGGTCCTCCGTTGGAAACGGAAGACCTTAACTAGATACGATCTCGTTACGAGTAACGAGTAGGTCTTCCGTTCAATATTTTAAACGATACGATTAAAATATTAATGCAATTTCAAAATTCCCTCTTAACCCCTCCCTTTCAGATAATGTATACGATTGTCAATATCCTTAACAATGCTTAACAAAATGTTCTGCTTTTTCACATCCAGCACATTAAAGATCTAAGATTTTAGTTCTTAAAATCCCTAATTATGTCATCAATGGTTGTGGCAATGACTTTTACAAACTGATATTGTTACGATCAACAACTTTGCATTTATAATGCATTACAAAATCTTGATCGTTTTTAAGTTATGTGTACAAACCTTTACGAGTGTCTTGGCCCCTAATTTAAGGGGCCAACCCCTTATTCTTGAATTCATTCAAAAGGTCTCACAAATACTAACATTTTTTGTTCTTATACCTATCTTAAATTGTTGTTCATTTTTGAGATGAAAAGGATTGAATATTTAAGGAGCAAGCCCTCTAGATCCTTAATGGGGACAGACATTGGTGTTTTGATTAGTGGAATCGATTAGTATCATCAATACAGACATTTTCTCTTCTACAATGCTTAACAAAATATGTCTCATTCTCTAGATATATCGCGTCAAAGTTTGAGAACCTTGGCTCCTAAAAATCACTAATTACGTAATAAATGGGCGTGGCAATGATTTTTTCTGATAGATATTATTACGATCAACAACTTTGCTTCTATAATGCAATACAAAATCTTTATCATTTTTAAGTTATGTGTAAGAGACTTTACGAGTGTATTGGCCCCTAATTAAAGGGGCCAGCCCCTTTTTATTGATTTTGTTGAAAAGACCTTTCAAATACTAACATATTTTGTTCTTACACTTATCAGAAATTGTTGTTCATTTTTGAGATACAAATGATTGAATATTTAAGGGCCAGCCCTCTAGATCCTTAATGGGGACAGACATTGGTGTTTTGATTCGTGGAATCGATTAGAATCATTAATGCAAACATTTTCTCTTCTACAATGCCTAACAAAATATGTCTCCTTCTCTAGATATATTGCATCAAAGTTTAAGTACTTTGACCCCTAAAAATTCCTAATTACGTAATAAATGGGCGTGGCAATGATTTTTTCTGATAGATATTATTACGATCAACAACTTTGCTTCTATAATGCAATACAAAATCTTTATCATTTTTAAGTTATGTGTAAGAGACTTTACGAGTGTATTGGCCCCTAATTAAAGGGGCCAGCCCCTTTTTATTGATTTTGTTGAAAAGACCTTTCAAATACTAACATATTTTTTTCTTACATTTATCAGAAATTGTTGTTCATTTTTGAGATACAAATGATTGAATATTTTAGGGGCCAGCCCTCTAGATCCTTAATGGGGACAGACATTGGTGTTTTGATTGGTGGAATCAATTAGAATCATTAATGCAAACATTTTCTCTTCTACAATGCTTAACAAAATATGTCTCCTTCTCTAGATATATTGCATCAAAGTTTAAGTACTTTGGCCCTTAAAAATCCCAAATTACGTAATACATGGGCGTGGCAATAATTTTTTCTGATAGAAATTGTCACGATCAACGACTTTGCTTCTATAATGCAATACAAAATCTTTATCGTTTTTAAGTTATGTGTAAGAGACTTTACGAGTGTCTTGGCCCCTAATTTAAGGGCCAGCCCCTTTTTCTTGATTTTGTTGGAAAGAACTTTTGATTCCCTACCACTTTTGTTATATATGTCTTAACAAAATATCAAGTGATAAAAAGATACAGATCAAAACGTGCGAAAATTTTGAAAAAAAATTCGTACCTGATTTTCGGGCCTAGGCGAGCTCCAAGAAATGGCGCCACTGGCGTAAAACAAATAAATAGGGCACAACTTCAGACTATAGACTACATATCCTGAAAATTTCATAGTCATATCTCTGATAGTTTCTGAGATCAGCTCTGCACAAAATAGGTCGTAAAAAACTACAAAATGGCCGATAAATCGGTACCGGAAGTGACGACAACAAAAGTTTCAAAAACATATAAAATTCAGATCATGCCTTATCATCTGTGAAAAAATGGTTGAAATCGGCCGAATAGTTTTTGAGAAATCGCGTGCACAAAATCTGGAAAAAAAAAATAATAATAATAACTAGATCTCGTTACGAGTAACGAGTAGGTCTTCCGTCCGATTTGTTTTATATGATACGAAGAAATATCGATACTCTCTGCCAAATCTGAGATCACGTTGAAAGTATGTTTTTGTCTCGGGACAGGAAACGGACGAACGGAAGTGATTAATGAAAATAAAAGCTGGTATTTCTTGTTCATTGTATTTGCCTAGTGAACATCACTGTATATCAGGCTAGATGAAACACCTAAGAAAGTCTGTTAAACTTGTTAAAAACATGAATTGTTTGTGAACCCTTCCGGTAAGAACCGGAAGTAACGGTTGACAAAACCCGTTAAACACATTTTCAATCAAATGTCTATCATTCATAAAAGTTTCCTGTCTCAATCACTTACAGTGACTAAATCTCGCGAGTATCAAATCTGTAAAAAGGAAAGCTACCTAAGATATTTGATATATGAAGTAAAATGTTTGCTTATTTAACATTGTATAGACAACATATATAAGAATTTATACTGATTTAATCATTCCATGTATAATAAATAAAATAAGATAAAAAAAAATTTGAAGTGCTTCCGGTGACGACCGGATGTTACGACGAATCAAACAAAATAATGTAAACACAGATACATACATAGGACTATCATCCCGCAAAGTTTGGTTGTTCAAATCGTAACCGTTTTTGAGATCTCGTGGAGTCAATGTTTTTTGTCTCTGGACAGGAAACGGACGAACGGAAGTGCTCAGTGAAAATGAAGGTTTGTATTTTTTATACATTGGATAACTGTACTTTATTGTTTATCAATTTTACTAAAATTGTTACACAAAAACAGTTCAACTTTCAAACAACTTAATCTGTTTAAACATTTCCGGTGAGGACCGGAAGTGACGGTTGACAAAATAAAAGTGGTTAAAGGCATTTTCTATTAAATTTCTATCATCCATGTAAGTTTCGTGTATTGATCACTTGCACTTTATGAAATCTTGCGGGTGAACATTTGTTTAAAAATGGCTATCTGAGATATTTGAGATATCTCACCGGAAGTAGATTTTTTTTTGCTTCTTTAACATCGGATAGATGACATGTGTAAAGATATATACTTATATTTCATTTCTATGTGAAACTAAATTAAATGCATAAAAAATGATTTAATTAAAGTGCTTCCGGTGACAACCGGAAGTACCACGGACAAAACAAAATAGTTTAAAGACATCTACAACTATAGATCTATAATCCTACAAAGTCTAAATGCTCAAGTCCTTATTATTTTTGAGATCTCGATGTCACAAGCTTATTGTCGCGGGACAGGAAACTGACGACAGGAAATAAATTTTTCAAAAATGAAAAAAGATTCCTCGAGATATTATTATTCTCAATCATTCCTGAAAATTTCAAGAAAATCTATCAAGCCATCTCTGAGAAATCTTGTAGACAAAAAATGGGGAAAAAAATTTCCAAATTCGTCCCCAATTTTCGCGCCCAGGCGAGATCCAAGAAATGGCGCCACTGGCGTAAAACAACATAATAGTGCACAACTTCAAACTATAGTCTACCTATCCTAAAAATTTCGTAGTCATATCTCTGATAGTTTCTGAGATCAACTCTGCACAAAATAGGTCGTAAAAATTACAAAATCGGCCGTAAATCCGGACCGGAAGTGACGACGACAAAAATTTCAAAAACATATTAAATTCAGATAATGTCCCATCATCTGTGAAAAAATTGTCGAGATCGGTTGAGTAGTTTCCGAGAAATCGCGTGCACAAAATTTGGGAAAAAAAAATAATAATAAACAGTACGAAAACAATAAGGTCTTCCGTTGGAAACGGAAGACCTTAATAATAATAAGAAACAGTACGAAAACAATAAGGTCTTCCGTTGGAAACGGAAGACCTTAATAATAACTAGACACGATCTCGTTACGAGTAACGATTAGGTCTTCGTTCAATTTTTTCAAACAATACGATTGAAATAATAATGAAATTTCAGAATTCCCAACCAACCCCTCCATTTCAGATAATGTATGCATTTGTCAATATGCTTTTCAATGTTTAACAGAGTGTTTTGATTTTAAACATACAGCACATTAGAAAATTTTTTCAAAATGATATTGTTACGATCAACAACCTTTCTTCTATAATGCATTACAAAATCTTTATCGTTTTTAAGTTACGTGTAGGAGACTTAACGAGTGTCTTGGTTCCTAATTAAAGGGGCCTGCCCCTTTGTCTTGAGTTCATACTGAAGGTCTTACGAATACTAACATTTTTTGTTCTTACACCTATCTAAAATTGCTGTTCATTTTTGATATACAAATGATTGGATATTTTAGGGGCCAGTCCTCTAGATCCTTCATGGGGACATACATTGTTGTTTTGATTGATCAACAACTTTGCTTCTATAATGCATTACAAAATCTTTATCGTTTTTAAGTTATCTGTAATAGAGTTTATGAGTGTCTTGGTCCCTAATTAAAGGGGCCAGCACCTTTTTCTTGAATTCATTTGCAAAGTCGTACGAATACTTACAATTTTTGTTCTTACACCTATCTTAAATTGTTGTTCATTTTTGAGATACAAATGATTGAATATTTTAGGGGCCGGCCCTCTAGATCCTTCATGGGGACAAATATTAGTTTTTTGATTAGTGGAATCGATTTAGATTATCAATGGAAGCATTTCCTCTTCTACAATGCCTAAAAAAATATGTTTCCTTCACTAGATATATTCCGTCAAAGTTTAAGTAATTTGGCCCCTAAAAATTCCTAATTACGTAATAAATGGGCGTAGCAATGTTTTTTTCTGTTAGATATTGTTACGATCAACAACTTTGCTTCTATAATGCATTACAAAATCTTTATCGTTTTTAAGTTATTTGTAATACGTCTATTGACCCCAAATTTAAGGGGCCAGCCCCATTTTCTTGATTTTATACGAAAGGTCTTATTAATACTTACATTTTTTGTTCTTACGCATATCTAAAATTGTTGTTCATTTTTGAGATACAAATGATTGTATATTTTAGGGGCCAGCCCTCTAGATCCTTAATGGGGACATACATTGGTGTTTTGATTAGTGGAACATTGGTGTTTTGATTAGTGGAATCGATTAGAATCATAACTGCAAGCATTTTCTCTTCTACAATGCCTAACAAAATATGTTTACTTCTCTAGTTATATTGCTTCAAAGTTTAAGTACTTTGGCCCCTAAAAATCCCTAATTACGTAATAAATGGGCGTGGCAATGGTTTTTCCTGTTATAATATTGTTACGATCAACAACTTTGCTTCTATAATGCATTACAAAATCTTTATCGTTTTTAAGTTATTTGTAATACATTTTACGAGTCTCTTGGCCCCTAATTAAAGGGGCCAGCACCTTTTTCTTGATTTTATACGAAAGGTCTTATGAATACTTACATTTTTTGTTCTTACACCTATCTTAAATTGTTGTACATTTTTGAGATAGAAATGATTGACTATTTTAGGGGCCAGCCATCTAGATCCTTAATGGGGACATACATTGGTGTTTTGATTAGTGGATCCGATTAGAATCATCATTGTAAGCATTTTCTCTTCTACAATGCCTAACAAAATATGTTTCGTTTTCTTGATATATTCCGTCAAAGTTTAAGTACTTTGGCCCCTAAAAATCCCTAATTACGTAATAAATGGGCGCGGCAATGGTTTTTTCTGTTAGATATTGTTACGATCAACAACTTTGCTTCTATAATGCATTACAAAATCTTTATCGTATTTAAGTTATTTGCAATAGAGTTTGCGAGTCTCTTGGCCCCTAATTTAAGGGGCCAGCCCCTTTTTCTTTATTTTATACGAAAGGTCTTATGAATACTAACATTTTTTGTTCTTACACCTATCTAAAATTGTTGTTCATTTTTGAGATACAAATGATTGACTATTTTAAGGGCCAGCCCTCTAGATCCTTAATGGGGACATACATTGGTGTTTAAATTAATGGAATCGATTAGAATCATAACTGCAAGCATTTTCTCTTCTACAATGCCTTACAAAATATGTTTCCTTTTCTTGATATATTGCGTCAAAGTTTAAGTACGTTGGCCCCTAAAAATCCCTAATTATGTTATCAATGGGCGTGGCAATGATTTTTTCTGTTAGATATTGTTACGATCAACAACTTTGCTTCTATAATGCATTACAGAATCTTTATCGATTTTTAGTTATATGTAATAGACTTTACGAGTCTCTTGGCCCCTAATTTAAGGGGCCAGCCCCATTTTCTAGATTTCGTTGAAAAGAACTTTTAATTCTCTACCACTTTTGTTATATATGTCATAACAAAATACTGTAAAACGAGAAAATTTGGCGCATACGTATTTTAGTGCAAACGCAAGTGCCAATACATTGGCGCAATTAAATTTTAGCGCACCTTT
The DNA here is from genome assembly GCA_016163765.1 of Magallana hongkongensis. Lineage (NCBI taxonomy): Eukaryota > Metazoa > Mollusca > Bivalvia > Ostreida > Ostreidae > Magallana > Magallana hongkongensis. The sequence continues at coordinate 35,970,952 of WFKH01011581.1, read as the reverse complement.
TATTTTAAAAAGGTTAAATAAAATGTTTTTGTTTGATCAACGGTTACGCTTAAATCTAATTCTGTGTCACTTAAGCACGTAAATACAGCGATTTTGATTTCTTACTTGCTAAACGGTAAAATGCCGATGAGGACAATACACACTTAGTTATGTCCAAATCGTCAATAGATATATATATATAATACTTCATTTATTGCCGATGATGTGTAAGTTTTTGTTGGTAAACAAGTTTGAGTTATCGGAATTTCAATTTAACGTACCAATAAGCGAATCTTTTCCACAGTAGTTTTACATTAAAATAACACAAACAGGGGAATCGTCTAATTATTTTTAAATCCGCTAATCAGAGAGCTACAAATTAATCAATCATGGATTGTCAGCGTGGACGATGGACACGCTTGGTCACATTTTCACCTCGAGGCACAAAATGGAAGTGACACGGGGATTCAGTTCAATTCAATTCAATTCAATTCAATTCAATGGGAGAAGCCCAGTTTTAAAGGTTCTAAAGACAGATATTAATAAGCAATAAAACTGTATTAATTAATTCTTGTTTTGGCAAAGCTTACTCGATTACCCATGCTGTTTACCTGGGCAATTGTGTAGTGTAAACAAGCAGAATTTACCGTTCATAATTACGTCAGCGCATACTTTTAGGATTAGAAGGACTGGAGATATTGTTTTATAACTTGAAGATGTTTAATACACATAGAAAATCGTTGGCGCACTACTTATTTTAGCGCTCAAGAGCAGTTGCGCCAAAGGCGCTAAAATTTGTTGTGCGCCATATTTTCTAGTTTTACAGTATCAACTGTTAAAAAGATACAGATCAAAACGTATGAAAAATTTTGAATAAAAATTCGTACCCAATTTTCGTGCCTATGCGAGCTCCAAGAAATGGCGCCACTGGCGTAAAACAAAATAATAGTGCACAACTTCAGACTATACACAACCAATCCTGAAAATTTCAATGTCATATCTCTGATAGTTTCTGAGATCAGCTCTGCACAAAATAGGTCGTAAAAAACTACAAAAAGGCCGATAAATCGGTACCGGAAGTAACGACAACAAAAATTTCAAAAACATATAAAATTCATATCATGACTCATCATCTGTGAAAAAATGGTTGAAATCGGCTGACTATTTTTCGAGAAATCGCGTGCACAAAATTTGGAAAAAAAAAAAATAATAACTAGACACGATCTCGTTGCGAGCAACGGGGAGGTCTTCCGTCCGATTTTTAGAATGTGATATGATATCATCGGCTTTGATTTTCGACAACAAAACATGATTTGGAAAGAGGAGTGGAGCATAATGCTTTTCTGTATTGTTTTTATTAAGTTCTCTTACGTTGCTTTTTTAAATACTTGCATTTCTTCCAATTGAGATAGAAAAGATTAAACTGTTTTACATCTGGGCCCTAAAAACTCTAATAAGGTAACGCATGAGAAAATCATTATATTGTTAGGATATATAAACGTATTATACCTAATTTTGCTTTATAACCTTTCACAAAATATCCCTCAGTAAAGGGCTACAGATAAAAGACTTTAGAGCACTCTGGTCCCTTAATTTGAGGGGCCAGCCCCTTTTTCATGATATCAAATAAAAGGTCATTTAATTCTAAACACATTTTGTTCAACAAGTGTTTAGAAATCCGTTATTATTTTTAAGATATACGGGAAAGAACGTTTTAGGGGCCAATCCCTTATCCCCTTATTTGGGCCGTTTAACAAAATTTGGAAGATTACATATTGTTTAGTACATCATTTTGATCATCTTTCCTTCTAGACTGCATTTCAAAATATTTTTCCTTTCTGAGATATGGGTGATCAAAATTTTAGACTTTTGACCCCTAAAAACCCCTAATTAGGTAACACATGATAAAAGCATTGCATTGCTTGGATAAATAACTGTAAGACAAACATATTTGCTTCTATAACCTATAATGCATTACAAAATTTTTATCATTTTTAAGTTATTTGTAACAGAGTTTACGAGTGTCTTGCCCCTAATTTAAGGGACCAGCCCTTTTTTCTTGATTTCGTTGAAAAGAACTTTTAATTCTCTCCCACTTTTGTTATATATGTCTTAACAAAATATCAACTGATAAAAAGATCCAGATCAAAACGTTTGAATATTTGAAATGAAACTTCGTACCCAATTTTCGTGCCTAAACGAGCTCCAAGAAATGGCGCCACTGGCGTAAAACAAAATAATAGTGCACAACTTCAGACTACAGACTACCTATCCTGAAAATTTCAAAGTCATAACTCTTATAGTTTTTGAGATCAGCTCTGCACAAAATAGGTCGTAAAAACTACAAAATGGCCGATAAATCGGTATCGGAAGTGACGACAACAAAAATTTCAAAAACATATAAAATTCAGATCATGCCTCATCATCTGTGAAAAAATGGTTGAAATCGGCCGAATACTTTTCGAGAAATCGCGTGCACAAAATTTGGAAAAAATAAGAAGAAGAAACAGTACGAAAACAATAAGGTCTTCCGTTGGAAACGGAAGACCTTAATAACTAGTTACGACCTCGTTACGAGTAACGAGGAGGTCTTCCGTCCGATTTTTTTTTTATTATTTTAAATGATACCATGAAATATCGATACAATTTCAGAATCCCCCCCCCCACTTTTAAGATAATGAATAAAAATCCCTAATTACGTCAGACATAGGCCTGACGATGACTTTTTCAAACAGATATTGTAGCGATCAACACCTTCGATTCTATAATGCATAGCAAAATATTTATCGTTTTCAAGTTATTTGTATTAGACTTTACGAGTTTCTTGGCCCTTAATTAAAGGGGCCAACCCCTTTTTCTGATTTTGTTGGATAAAACTTTTGATTCTCTACTTTTTTTGTTCTATATATCTTAACAAAATATCAACTGATAAAAAGATATAGATCAAAACGTATGAAAATTTTGATTCAAAATTTGTACCCCATTTTCGTGCCTAAACGATCTCCACGGAATGGCGCCACTGGTGCAAAACACTATATAGTGCACAACTTCAAACTATGGTTTACCTATCCTGAAAATTTCAAAGTCATATCTCTGATAGTTTCTGAGATCAGCTCTGCACAAAATAGGTCGTAAAAAATTAAAAAATCGGCCGTAAATCCGGACCGGAAGTGACGACGACAAAAAATTCAAAAACATATAAAATGCAGATAATGTCCCATCATCTGTGAAAAAATTGTCGAGATCGGTTGAGTAGTTTTCGAGAAATCGCGTGCACAAAATTTGGAAATAAAAATAATAATAAACAGTTCGAAAACAATAAGGTCTTCCGTTGGAAACGGACGACCTTAATAAGAAACAGTACGAAAACAATAAGGTCTTCCGTTGGAAACGTAAGACCTTAATAAGAAGAAGAAATCGTACGAAAACTATAAGGTCTTCCGTTGGATACGGAAGACCTTAACTAGATCTCGTTACGAGTAACAAGTAGGTCTTCGTGTCCGATTTGTTTTATATGATGCGCTGAAATATCGATACTCTCTACAAAATCTGAGATCTCGATGAAACTAGGATTTTTGTCTCGGAACCGGAAACGGACGAACGGAAGTTATTAATGAAAATAAAAGCTGGTGTTTCTTGTACATTTGCCTAGTGTACATCACTGTATATCAGGCTAGATGAAACACTCAAGAAAGTCTGTTAAACTTGTTAAAAACATGAATTGTTTGAATCCATCCGGTGAGAACCGGAATTGGCGGTTGACTAAATAAAACCCGTTAAACACATCTTCAATCAAATGTCTATCATTCATAAAAGTTTCGTGTCTCAATCACTTACAGTGACTAAAATTTCGTGGGTATCAAATTTGTAAAAAGGAAATCTACCAAAGATATTTGATATATCTCACCGGAAGTAGATGTTTGCTAATTTAACATTGTAAAGATAAATATATAAGATTTTATACTGATATATTCATTACATGTAAAAAAAAAAAATTTTTTAAAATAATTTTTCAAGTACTTTCGGTGACGACCGGAAGTTACGACGAATCAAACAAAATAATGTTAACACAGATACAAACTTAGGGCTATCATCTCACAAAGTTTGGTTGTTCAACTCGTTTTAGATCTTGTGGAGTCAATGTATTTTTGTATCTTGACATGGAAACGGACAAACGAATATGCTCAGTGAAAATAAAAGTTGGTATTTCTTAAACATTTGACAATTGTACTTTATTGTTTTTCAATTCAACTAAAATTGTCAGAGAAAAACAGTTAAAATTTCAAAGAACTTTATTTCCTTGAACCATTCCGGTGAGGACCGGAAGTGACGGTTGACAAAATAAAAGCTGTTAATCGCACTTTCAATCAAATGTCTATCATCCTTGTAAGTTTCGTGTCTTGATCACTTGCACTTTCTGAGATCGCGTGAGTAAAACATTTGTTTAAAAAGGGCTATCTGAGATATTTGAGATATCTCACCGGAAGTAGATTTTTTTGTTTATTTAATATCGGATAGATGACATATGTAAGGATTAATACTTATATTTCAATTCTATGTGAAATAAATCAAATGCGTAAAAAAAATAATTTTGAAGTGCTTCCGGTGACGACCGGAAGTTATGACGAACAAAACAAAATATTTTAAACAGATCTACAGCTATAGGTCTAATATCCTACAAAGTCTGGATGCTCAAGTCTTTATCGTTTTTTGAGATCTCGATGTCACTAGCTTTTTGTCGCGGGACAGGAAACGGACGACAGGAAATGAATTTTGAAAAAATGAAAAAAAAAACCCTTGAGATATTATCATTTTCTATCACTCCTGCCAATTTTAAGAAAATATGTCCAGTCATCTCTGAGAAATTTTGTGGACAAAAAAAGGTGAATTTTTCTTTCAAAATTTGTGCCCAATTTTCGGGCCTAGGCGAGCTCCAAAAAATCGCGCCACTGGCGTAAAACAAAAACAATAGGCACAACTTCAAACTATCGTCTACCTATCCTGAAAATTTCATAATTATATCTTTGATAGTCTCTGAGTTTATGCGTGCACAAAATTTGTCGTATAAAATTACAAAATCGGCCGTAAATCGGAAACAGAAGTGACGACGGAAAAAAATTTCAAAACAAAATAAATTCAGGTCATTTACAATCATTTGTGAAAAAATGATAGAAATCGGTCGAATAGTTTTCGAGAAATCGCCTGCACAAAATTTGGAAAAAAAAAATAATAATAACTAGACACGATCTCGTTGCGAGCAACGAGGAGGTCTTCCGTCCGATTTTAAGAAGGTGATATGACATCATCGACTTTGATTTTCGACAAGAAAACATGATCTGTAAAAAGGAGTGGAGTACTTATGCTTTTCTGCATCGCTTTTTATAAGTTCTCTTACGTTGCTTTTTTAAATACTAGCATTTCTTCCAATTGAGATAGACACGATTAAACTTTTTACTTCTGGCCCCTAAAACCCCTTATTAGGTAACGCATAAGTAAATCATTATATTGTTTGGATATATAAACGTATTATACCTAATTTTGCTTTTATAACCCTCATAAAATATTCCTGAGTAAACGGCTACAGATAAAAGACTTTAGGGCCCTCTGGTCCCCTAATTTGAGGGGCCAGCACCTTTTTCTTGATATCAAATGAAAGGTCATTTAACTCTTAACACATTTTGTTCAGAAAGTGTTTAGAAATTCGTTACCGTTTTTAAGATATACGGCAAAGAACGTTTTAGGGGCCGACCTCTTATCTCCTTATAGGGCCGTTTAACGAAACTTCGAACATTGCATATTGTTAAGTACATCATTTTGAGCAACTTTCCTTTTATCATGCATTTCAAAATATTTTTCCTTTCTGAGATATAGTGATCAAAATTTTGGACTCTTGACCCCTAAAAACCCCTAATTACGTAACACATGATAAAAGCTTTATATTGCTTGAAAAAATAACTGAGATAAACATATTTGCTTCTATAACCTTTCACAAAATAGCTCTCAGTAAAGGGCTACAGATAAAAGATTTCAATGCCCTCTGGTCCCCTAATTTAAGGGGCCAGCCCCTTTTCTTGATATCAATTAAAAGGTCCTTTAATTTTTAACACATTTTGTTCAACAAGTGTTTAAAAATTCGTTACCGTTCTTGAGATATATGGGAAAAAAACATTTTAGGGGCCGACCCCTTATCTCCTTATAGGGGCCGTTTAACGAAATTTTGAAGGTAGCATTTTGTTAAGTACATCATTTTGAGGAACTTTCCTTCTATAATGCATTTCAAAATATTTTTCCTTTCTGAGATATGGGTGATCAAAATTTTGGACTTTTGGCCCCTAAAAACCCCTAATTACGTAACACATGATAAAATCATTACATTGCTTGGATAAATACTTGTGAGATAAACATATTTGCTTCTATAACCTTTCACAAAATATCCCCCAGTAAAGGGCTACAGATAAAAGAATTTAGATCCCTCTGGTCCCCTATTTTAAGGGGACAGCCCCTTTTTCTTGCTATCAAATGAAAGCTCTTATAAAATTAAACTTTCTTTACATTACATGTTTTATCAAAATATTTTTCAGAAAAGAGATAAGCAAAGAAAATCAGAAAAAAATTACGACGTTTTTTAAATCTCAATTTTCGGGTCCAGGCGAGCTTCGGCGCCTTTTGCGCCAGACATTAATGGCTCACTTTAGACAAAACTACAATCATTCGTCTACAACTCCTGAAAATTTGAATTTGATATCTTTTCTCGTTTAGGAGGAGTTCGACGCACAAGCTGACCCTCTAATAATCGCTAAAACGTCAATATCTCTGAAACGGAAATGACGTCATTAAATTAAAATATTTCCAGTAAGGTTCAGATCAATATCTATTAGATCTGAAAGTTTCATGAAAATCGGCCGAGCCATTTCCGAGAACTCGCGTGCACAAAATTTGTAAAAAAAAAAAAAAAAAAAAAGAAAAATAACTAGATACGATCTCGTTACGAGTAACGAGTAGGTCTTCCGTTCGATTTTTTAAAACGATACGATGAATTATCGATAAAACGTTAGATACAAATGATTGAATATTTTAGGGGCTAGCCCTGTAGATCTTTAATGGGACAGACATTTGTATTTCGATTAGTGGAATCGATTTAAATCATCAATACAAACATTTTCCCTTCTACAATGCTTAATAAAATGTCTCGTTCTCTATGTATATTGTATCAAAGTTTGAGAACTTTGGCCCCTAAAAATCCCTAATTACGTAACAAATGTGTGTGGCATAGAGGTTTTCAGATAGATATTGTTACAATCAACAACTTTGCTTCTATAATGCATTACGAAATCTTTATCGTTTTTAAGTTATTTGTAATAGAGTTTACGAGTCTATTGGCCCCTTATTAAAGGGGCCAGTCCCTTTTTGTTGATTTCATACGAAAGGCCTAACAAATGCTGACATTTTTTTGTTCTTACACACATCTTAAATTGGTGTTCGTTTTTGAGATTTAAATGATTGAATATTTTAGGTGCCAGCCCTGTAGATCCTTAATGGGTACAGACGTTGGTGCTTGATTAGTAGAATCGATTTAAATCATCAATACAAACATTTTCTCTTCTACAATGCTTAATAAAATATGTCTCGTTCTCTAGATATATTGTATCAAAGATTCAGATTTTTGGCCGCTAAAAACCCCTCATTACGTATAAATGGGTGTGGCACTGAGGTTTTCAGATAGATATTGTGACAATCAACAACTTTGCTTTTATAATGCATTACGAAATCTTTATCGTTTTTAAGTTATTTGTAATAGAGTGTACGAGTCTATTGGCCCCTAATTTAAAGGGGCCAGCCCCTTTTTCTTGATTTTTTACGAGAGGTCTTATGAATACTTACATTTTTTGTTCTTACACCTATCTTCAATTGGTGTTCATTTTTGAGATATAAATGATTGAATATTTTAGGGGCCAGACCTGTAGATCCTTAATGGGGACAGACATTGGTGTTTTAATTAATGGAATCGATTTAAATCATCAATACAAACATTTTCTCTTCTACAATGCTTAACAAAACATGTCTCGTTCTCTAGATATATTGTATCAAAGATTAAGAACTTTGGCCCCTAAAAATCCCTAATTACGTAACAAATGGGTGTGGCACTGAGGTTTTCAGATGGATATTGTTACAATCAACAACTTTGCTTCTATAATGCATTACGAAATCTTTATCGTGTTTAAGTTATTTGTAATAGAGTTTACGAGTCTATTGGCCCCTAATTAAAGGGGCCAGCCCCTTTTTTTTGATTTCGAAAGAAGGTCTCACAAATTCTAACATTTTTTGTTCTTACACCCATCTTAAATTGGTGTTCATTTTTGAGATATAAATGATTGAATATTTTAGGGGCCAGACCTGTAGATCCTTAATGGGGACAGACATTGGTGTTTTGATTAATGGAATCGATTAAATTCATCAATACAAACATTTTCTCTTCTACAATGCTTAAAGCAATATGAGCTGTATTTTTGCCACCAATAAAAAATGTTC
>WFKH01011581.1:35930412-35954385 GCA_016163765.1 Magallana hongkongensis | reverse complement strand
AGATATTGTTATTCTCTATCATTCCTGAAAATTTCAAGAAAATCTATTAAGCCATCTCTAAGAATTCTTGTGGACAAGAAAAGGGAAATTTTTTTTAAAAATTCGTACCCAATTTTCGTGCCCAGGCGTGCTCCAAGAAATAGCGCCACTGGCGTAAAACAACATAATAGTGCACAACTTCAAACTATAGTCTACATATCCTGAAAATTTCGTAGTCATATCTCTGATGGTTTCTGAGATCAGCTCTGCACAAAATAGGTCTTAAAAAATAACAAAATCTACCGTAAATCGGTACCGGAAGTGACGGGTTTCAATTTTACATAAGAACACCCACGGCAGTATAAATTATGAATTTTAAACATAATCAGTGATATATAAAGCGGTGTAATTAATTTCAGCAAAAAATAAAATGATCGAAATCAAGGAAGGATGTAACAGGGGTAGCTGTTTTCTTAAAACATCGTTGATTTATGGATTAACTTTTACTTCTAAATGTTTTGGAAATATAATAAATAAAATGCCATACGCTAAAACCTACATTTGTATGATGAGAGAGAGAGAGAGAGAGAGAGAGAGAGAGAGAGAGAGAGAGAGAGATTAATCAGTAATCGATTTGATAACGAAATTGATTATCGTTTTATCTGCTTCTTTTGCATATCGATTATTTTTCTTTTTGTCTCACGTTTATCTTTGGCGACTAACACTGTGTGATAAAAAATTCTGCTAAGTCGGCAAATAAAATAACCTACATCTTAAAATGTAGTATGGTTAATTATTCCCCCTTTTCCCGATTCCACTCGATACCCAAGTGTTATGTGTTAAGCAATCGGTTGATAAAATACGAAATTTATGAATTTTGACCTCGATGCTTAATCACTTCACAGATATTATAATAATAAATCCCGTGTATTTCTCCGATCGATGATTACATCTGTAAATTCATAGGCTCAAACACACATACACTGGTTGTTAGTTTCCACACAGTGTCGTAGTCACCCGGTCGTTTGCATAGTTCCGTGGGTAAACTTTGGAGGTTTATCTTAATCCCAGACAGAAAACAAATTCATCAGTAGACATACACAAAAGAGGAAAAGTACACTGTCTATAATAAAAAAGAATGTTTAGCGTTGAACTTTTTAGCGCTGACTTCAAATCAGTAAGAAGACAATCATTTAACAATGTATTTTAAATCATTTAAATCCATAGACAATATCCCGTAACTAGAAATAAATACGTATATAATTTTTGGACGCCAAATTTACATTTAGCCTCTAGCCACATTACTGCATGTTACCTGTAGTAGTTCTTATTCAAATACTTTAATATTCGTACATTAAAGAGAGAGAGAGAGAGAGAGAGAGAGAGAGAGAGAGAGAGAGAGAGATTATATAGTAGTATATAGTGTTCAGAAAATCAATATATAAGCAACATATGTCAACAAACATGTGTCTGTAATATATGTGAATAAATACTAAACAGTCCTCCTTTTAAAGACATGTAGAATACTAATGTCTTGAAACGTTGGAGCATTGCTTAATGTTTTGTGCATAGAGTCAATGAGATGGCGGCATTTCTTTGATGCCGGCAAAGCGACCCGGCGAGCTCTAATGCGGTTGTACTGCATGGGTGATTCATCGGCATGTCTTTGATGCCGGCAATGCGACGATCGTCTGAATTTAGCGAGCTGCTGACAGAAATAAGAATGTAACAAAGCGGGAAATGAACGGTATTTTGATACGGACTCTATATTTGTTCTGAAAAAAAAGCCGGTATTAATTTAATTTCTGATAATATGAATACGGAAACATTGAAATTCATTATTAAAAGATAAAATCGTTTAACAAAACACATTTAAGAAAGAAAAAGCATTCGGCACTTGGGGATTGAACCCGGGTCGCCTGGGCACAAGTCCACTACTCTAACGACTGAGCTACACGGTGTCTCGCTTCAGAACTTTAAAGCCCAAAATCTCAAGAATGCGTGGATCGATTTGAAAACAAATTTCATATTCTGAAGTTATTTATGCGTCTCTATCGAATAGTGACATAAAAAAAAATTCAAAACAAAAAGTTAAAAATTGACTGTTTTTTGTTTCCTTCCGGTGACGACGGGAAGTGACGGCGGACGTTCGGATATGCGAAGGGCACTGCGGCTGACAACTTTTTACCATCCCTGAAAATTTGAAAGTTCTATCTCAATTACTTTTTTAGAAAAATCGTGAACAAGCAAAAACATAAAATCTTTAATATCTCGGGACCGAAAGTAACGACCAATAAAAACCCACGTAATTGTCTTACAAATTTTGTCATGAATAAGATCTGAAAATTTCATTAAAATTGGCTGAAGCGTTTTTTGAAAAAACGTGACAGAAAAAAAAACCAATAATAATAATAGTGAAAAAGACACAAAGCAATAACAATAAGGTCTTCCGTTGGAAACGGAAGACCTTAATAATAGGGGAAAAGAAACAAAGCAATAACAAAAAGGTCTTCCGTTGGAAACGGAAGACCTTTATAAGAAACAGTACGAAAACTATAAGGTCTTCTGTTGGAAACGGAAGACGTTAATAATAACTAGATCCCGTTACGAGTAACGAGTAGGTCTTCCGCCCGATTTGTTTTATATGATACAATGAAATATGGATACTCTCTGCCAAATCTGAGATCTTGTTGAAACTAAGTTTTGTTTTTGTTTTTTTGTCTCGGAACCGGAAACGGACGAACAGAAGAGATTAATGGTAATAAAACCTAGTATTTCTTGTACATTTGCCTAGTGTACGTCACTGTTTATCAGGCTAGATGAAAGACCCAAGAAAGTCTGTTAAACTTGTTAAAAACGTGAATTTTTTTAATTCTTTCGGTGAATACCGGAAGTGACGGTTAACAAAATAAAACCCGTTAAACACATGTTCAATCAATTGTCTATTATTAATAAAAGTTTTGTGTATCAATCACTTACAGTGACTAAAATCTCGCGGGTATCAATTTTGTAAAAAGGAAAGCTACCTAAGATATTTGATATATCTCACCGGAAGTAAAATATGTTTGCTTATATAACATTGTGTAGTTAACATATATAAGATCGTATACTGATATATTCATTCTATGTAAAATAAGTAAAATAAGGGAACAAAATATTTTATGTGCTTCCGGTGACGGTCGGAAGTGACGACAAATCACAGAAAATAATGTTAACTCAGACACATACATAGGACAATCATCTCACAAAGTTTCGTTGTTCAAGTCGTCACCGTTTTTGAGATCTCGTGGAGTCAAGGTTTTTGTCTCGGGATAGAAAACAAACAAACGAAAGTGCTAAGTGAAAATTAAAGTTTAGATTTCTTTAACACTGGATAATTGTACTTTATTATTTATCAATTTTACTAAAATTTTCTAACAAAAACAGTTAAAAATTTCAAACAACTTGATTTGTTTTAACCCTTCCAGTGAGGACCGGAAGTGACGATTGACAAAATGAAAGCGGTTAAACGCATTTTCTATCAAATGTCTATCATCAACATAAGTTTCGTGTTTAAATAACTTGCACTTTCTGAGATCTCGTGGGTAAAACATTGGTTTAAAAAGGCTATCTGAAATGTTTGAGATATCTCACCGGAAGTAGATTTTTTTTTATTTCTTTAACATCGAATAGGTGACATATGTAAGGCTTTATACCTATATTTCAATTCTATGTGAAAATTAATTAAATGCGTAAAAAAAATAGTTTTTGAAGTGCTTCCGGTGACGACCGGAAGTTATGACGAACAAAACAAAATAGTTCGTAGACATCTACAACTATAGGTCTGTCATCCTACAAAGTCTGAATGCTCAAGTCCTTATCATTTTTGAGATCTCATTGTCACAAGCTTTTTGTCGCGGGACAGGAAACGGACAAGAGAAAATGAATTTTTAAAAAATGAAATAATCAAATGCAGATAATATCATTTTCTATCATTCCTGAAAATTTCAAAAAAACTTTTTAAGCCGTCTCTGAGAAACCTTGTGAACAAAAAAAAGAGGGGGGGGGGTGAATGTCAAAATTGGTACCCAATTTTCGAGCCATGGCGAACTCTAAAGAAAGGCGCCACTGGCGAAAAACATAAACTTTCGGAAAAACTTTAAACTATGGTCTACCTATCCTGAAAAATTCAAATCCATATCTCTGATAATTTTTGAGTTTTTGTGTGCACAGTATAGGTCGTAAAAATGTACAAAATGGCCGATTAATCGGTACCGGAAGTGACGACAAGAAAATTATCAAAAATGTATGAAGGTCATATCAAGTCCAATCACTTGTGAAAAAATTGTGGAAATCGGTCGAGTTGTTTTTGAGAAATCGCGTGCACAAAATTTGTGGAAAAGAAAAAAAAACAATAATAACTAGATCTCGTTACGAGTAACGAGTAGGTCTTCCGTCCGATTTGTTTTATATGATTCGATGAAATATCGATACTCTCTGCCAAATCTGAGATCACGTTGAAAGTAGGTTTTTTGTCTCGGGACCGGAAACGGACGAACGGAAGTGATTAATGAAAATAAAAGCTGGTATTTCTTGTACATTGTATTTGCCTAGTGAACATCACTGATTATCAGGCTAGATGAAACACCTAAGGAAGTCTGTTAAACTTGTTAAAAACATGAATTGTTTGTGAACCCTTCCGGTAAGAACCGGAAGTAACGGTTGACAAAACCCGTTAAACACATTTTCAATCAAATGTCTATCATTCATAAAAGTTTCGTGTCTCAATCACTTACAGTGACTAAATCTCGAGTATCAAATCTGTAAAAAGGAAAGCTACCTAAGATATTTGATATATGAAGTTAAATATGTTTGCTTATTTAACATTGTATAGACAACATATATAAGAATTTATACTGATTTAATCATTCCATGTATAATAAATAAAATAAGATAAAAAAAATTTGAAGTGCTTCCGGTGACGACCGGATGTTACGACGAATCAAACAAAATAATGTAAACACAGATACATACATAGGACTATCATCCCGCAAAGTTTGGTTGTTCAAGTCGTCACCGTTTTTGAGATCTCGTGGAGTCAATGTTTTTTGTCTCTGGACAGGAAACGGACGAACGGAAGTGCTCAGTGAAAATGAAAGTTTGTATTTTTTATACATTGGATAACTGTACTTTATTGTTTATCAATTTTACTAAAATTGTTACACATTAACAGTTAAACTTTCAAACAACTCAATCTGTTTAAACATTTCCGGTGAGGACCGGAAGTGACGGTTGACAAAATAAAAGTGGTTAAAGGCATTTTCTATTAAATTTCTATCATCCATGTAAGTTTCGTGTATTGATCACTTGCACTTTCTGAAATCTCGCGGGTAAACATTTGTTTAAAAATGGCTATCTGAGATATTTTAGATATCTCACCGGAAGTAGATTTTTTTTTGCTTCTTTAACATCGGATAGATGACATGTGTAAGGATATATACTTATATTTCAATTCTATTTGAAACTAAATTAAATGCGTAAAAAATAATTTTATTAAAGTGCTTCCGGTGACGACCGGAAGTTACCGCGAACAAAACAAAATAGTTTAAAGACATCTACAACTATAGATCTATAATCCTACAAAGTCTGAATGCTCAAGTCCTTATTATTTTTGAGATCTCGATGTCACAATCTTATTGTCGCGGGACAGGAAACTGACGACAGGAAATGAATTTTTCAAAAATGAAAAAAATTCTTCGAGATATTATTATTCTCAATCATTCCTGAAAATTTCAAGAAAATCTATCAAGCCATCTCTGAGAAATCTTGTAGACAAAAAATGGGGGAAAAAATTTCCAAATTCGTACCCAATTTTCGCGCCCAGGCGAGCTCCAAGAAATGGCGCCACTGGCGTAAAGCAACAAAATAGTGCACAACTTCAAACTATAGTCTACATATCCTGAAAATTTCGTAGTCATATCTCTGATAGTTTTTGAGATCAACTCTGCACAAAATAGGTCGTAAAAATTACAAAATCGGCCGTAACTCGGTACCGGAAGTGACGACAGAAAAAATATCCAAAATGTATTAAGTTACATCAAATCCCGTCTTCTGTGAAATAATGGTTGAAATCGATCGAATACTTTTCGAGAAATCGCGTGCACAAAATTTGTGGAAAAAAATAATAAGAAGAAGAAGAAGAAGAAGAAATCGTACGAAAACTATAAGGTCTTCCGTTAGAAACGGAAGACCTTAATAATAATAATAAGAAACAGTACGAAAACAATGAGGTCTTAAGTTGGAAACGGAAGACCTTAATAAGAAACAATACGAAAACAAAAAGGTCTTCCGCTAGAAACGGAAGACCTTAATAAGAAACAGTACGAAAACAATAAGGTCTTCCGTTGGAAACGGAAGACCTTAATAATAACTAGATCTCGTTACGAGTAACGAGTAGGTCTTCCGTTCCATTTATTCTATATGATACGATGAAATATCGATACTCTCTGCCAAATTTGAGATCTCGTTGAAACTAGGTTTTTTGTCTCGGGACCGGAAACGGACGAACGGAAGTGATTAATGAAAATAAAAGCTGGTATTTCTTGTACATTTGCCTAGTGTACATCACTGTTTATCGGGCTAGATGAAACATCCACGAAAGTCTGTTAAACTTGTTAAAAACATGAATTGTTTGAACCCTTCTGGTGAGAACCGTAAGTAACAGTTGACAAAATTAAATTCGTTAAACACATCTTCAATCAATTGTCTATCATTCATAAAAAATTCGTGTCTCAATCACTTACAGTGACTTAAATCTCGCGGGTATCAAATTTGTAAAAAGGAAAGCTACCTAAAATATTTGATATATCTTAACGGAAGTAGAATATGTTTGCTTATTTAACATTGTATAGATAACATACATATGATTTTATACTGATATATTCATTCCATGTAAAATAAACAAAATAAGAAAAAAAATAACTTTTGAAGTGCTTCCGGTGACGACCGGAAGTTACGACGAATCAAACAAAATAATGTAAACACAGACACATGCATAGGGCTATCATCCCATAAAGTTTGGTTGTTCAAGTCGTCATCGTTTTTGAGATTTCGTGGAGTCAATGTTTTTTTTCTCTCTGGGTAGGAAACGGACAAACGAAAGTGCTTATTGAAAATGAAAGTTAGTATTTGTTGAATATTAGACAACTTTACTTTATTGTTTTTCAATTCAACTAAAATTGTCAAAGAAAAACAGTTGAACTTTCAAACACCTTGATTTTTTAACCCTTTCGGTGAGGACCGGAAGTGACGGTTGACAAAATAAAAGCGGTTAAACGAATTTTCTATCAAATGTCTATCATCATTGTAAGTTTCCTGTTTTGAACACTTACAGTTTCTGAGATCTCGCGGGTACAAAAATTGTTTTAAAAAAGCTACCTGAGATAATTGAGACATCTCACCGGAAGCAGACCTGTTTTGTTTATTCAACATCGCATAGATGACATATGTAAGATTTTATACTTATATATTCATTCTATGTAAAATAAATTAAAGACGTTTAAAAAAATAATTTTTAGTTACTTTTGGTGATGACCGGAAGTAACGACGAACAAAACAAAATAGTTGAAACACGTCTTCAGACTTTGGTCTATCATTCTACAAAGTTTGGATGTTCAAGTCCTTGTCGTTTTTGAGATCTCGAGGAAACAAGGTTCCTGTCCTGGGACAGGAAACGGACAACCGGAAATAAATTTTTAAAAAATAATAGAAAACTCCTCGAGATATTATCAAAATCTATTATTCCTGAAAATTTCAGGAAATTCTATTCAGTCATCTCGGAGATATTCTGCCGAAGAAAAAAGGGGGAAAAAGAATAACAAAATTGGTACCCAAATTTCGTGCCTCGTTGAGCTCCAAGAAATGGCGCCACTGACATAAAACCTAACAGGGCCCAACTTCAAGCTATAGTCTACATATCCTGAAAATTTCATTGTCATATCTTTGATAGTTTCTGAGATCAGCTCTGCACAAAATAGGTCGAAACAATTACAAAATTGACGATAAATCGGTACCGGAAGTGACGACAGGAAAATTATCAAAAATGTATGAAGATCATATCAAGTCCCATCAACTGTAAAAAAAATGATTGAAATTGGTCGAATAGTTTTCGAGAAAATGCGTGCACAAAATTTTGGGAAAAAAAAAAAATAACTAGATCTCGTTACGAGTAACGAGTAGGTCTTCCGTCCGATTTGTTTTATATGATACGATGAAATATCGATACTCTTTGCCAAATCTGAGATCCTGTTGAACCTAGGTTTTTTGTCTCGGTACCGGAAACGGACGAACGGAAGTGATTAATGAAAATAAAAGCTGTTATTTCTTGTATATTTGCATAGTGTACATCATTGTATATCAGGCTAGATGAAACACCTTAGAAAGTCTGTTAAACTTGTTAAAAACATGAATTGTTTGAACCCATCCGGTGAGTACCGAAAATGACGGTTGACAAATTAAAACCCGTTAAACAAATCTTCCATCAATTGTCTATCATTCATAAAAATTTCGTGTCTCAATCACTTACAGTGACAAAAATCACAAAAACAAGGTATCAAATTTGTAAAAAGGAAAACTACCTAAGATATTTGATATATCTCACCGGAAGTAGAATATGTTTGCTCATTTAACATTGTATAGATAACTTATGTAAGAGTTTATACTGATATATTCATTACATGTAAAAAAAAAAAAAAATAAAAAAATAAAAAAAAAAAATAAAAATAATTTGTGAAGTGCTTCCGGTGAGGACCGGAAGTTACGACGAATCAAACAAAATTATGTAAACACAGATACATGCATAGGGCTATCATCCTACAAAGTTTAGTTGTTCAAGTCGTCACCGTTTTTGATATCTCGTGGAGTCAATGTTTTTTGTCTCTGGACAGGAAACGGACAAATGGAAGTGCTCAGTGAAATTAAAGTTAGTATTTCTTGAACATTAGACAGCTGTACTTAATTGTTTATCAATTTTACTAAAATTGTCAAAAAAACCAGTTCACTTTCAAACAACTTGATTTGTTTGAACCCTTCCGATGAGGACCGGAAGTGAGGGTTGACAAAATGAAAGCGGTTTAACGCATTTTCTATTAAATGTCTATCATCCATGTAAGTTTCGTGTCTTGATCACTTGCACTTTCTTAGATCTCGCGGGTAAAACATTTGTTTAAAAAAGGCTTTCTGAGATATTTGAGATATCTCACCGGATTTTTTGTTTATTTGACATCGGATAGATGACATATGTAAGGATTTATACTTAAATTTCAATTCTATGTGAAATAGATTAAATGCAAAAAAAAATTTTGAAGTGCTTCCTGTGACGACCGGATGTGATGACGAACACAACAAAATAGTTTAAAGACATCTACAGCTATTGTCTATAATTCTACAAAGTCTGAATGCTCAAGTCCTAATCATTTTTAAGGTCTCGAAGCTTTTTGTCGCGGGACAGGAAACGGACGACAGAAAATGAATTTTGAAAAAATGAACAAGAAAATGCCTCGAGATATTGTTATTCTCTATCATTCCTGAAAATTTCAAGAAAATCTATCAAGCCATCTATCGAGCCAATTCAAAATTCGTACCCAATTTTCGAGCCCAGGCGTGCTCCAAGAAATAGCGCCACTGGCGTAAAACAACATAATAGTGCACAACTTCAAACTATAGTCTACATATCCTGAAAATTTCGTAGTCATATCTTTGATGGTTTCTGAGATCAGCTCTGCACAAAATAGGTCGTAAAAAATAACAATATCAACCGTTAATCGGTACCGGAAGTGACGACGTCAAAAATTTCAAAAAAATATTAACTTCAGATGACCACCCATCATCTGTGAAAAAATGGTTGGAATCGGTCCAATAGTTTCTGAAAAATCGCGTGCACAAAATTTGGAAAAAATAAAAAGAAGAAGAAACAATACGAAAACTTTAAGGTCTTCCGTTGGAAACGAAAGACCTTAATAATAATAAGAAACAGTACGAAAACAATAAGGTCTTCCGTTGGAAACGGAAGACCTAAATAATAAGAACCAGTACGAAAACAATAAGGTCTTCCGTTGGAAACGGAAGACCTTAATAATTTATATATATCAAAGAAAAATATAAGTAACCATAGTTTTATCCAAATAAACAACAATCTAAATTTGTTTAGCGTGAAAAATATCGAAATAATATTCGTTTGAAAACATCAATTGACTAATGGACTATCTTTAAAATACTAATATAAACAGAGCGACACATAGACTAGTGGTTAAGTCACCCGATTCACACTCGATAGGTCCGCGGTTCGACACCCCGTCACGGCAGTGACTTTTTATCTTAATATTTTTATATTATTTTACATTGAAAATTGATGCAAAAATATATTTAAAACACATATGTTACACTTTAAAACTCCACTAAGAAATAAAAGTAAGCGAAGTATACTGTTTTATTTACTTAAACATGATGTTCTTAAAATTACACATCTTATATGCTTCTCAACAGTTTTACTTTGATTCTCGCGAGAACGTGAGGACTTGGAAACCATTGGTACTATGAATTGTGGGTCAAAATTTACTGACGCCGAAAAAATCTATCGGATCAATGTGCAAACCTTTGTGACTCGATTATTTTTGATTGAGAGTGTGCTGAGGTGAACTTTAGCGGTAACATTGACTGTATGTCGTATACATCGGTATTGTTTTGATTGTCTTGCTGATTCTCGTGAGAGTGTGAAGTGATAAAAAATGCCAATTGATTACAGAGAACCGCTACTGAGACGATTAAAACAATGCATTACTGGTCCGATTTACTGACGCCAAGAAAATACGTTGAATGAATGTGCAACTGGTCCGAATTTTCTATTCACACAAGCCTTGTCGGTAAAGCTCGCTTCGCGCCGGCGCTGCGAGCCGGCGAGCTGCGCTCGCTATAGTTATATGATCACGTCGGAAAACAAGAAAGATAATCCACTTGTGTAGAAAATACCATGAGGCTCCGCACGGGGAAATTGATATTAAAAAAGATGTTTAATCTATTTCATTTGTTCAATATTAATGAGTGTTATTTTAATCTAAATTAAAGAGACTAGTGAATGAATTATTATCAAAAATATGTGTTTAATCTATAGGTTGATACTACATGTAGATCCAGTCGTTTATCAATTGATATAACTTGATATTATTCCAAATTGCAAGCTTTTTAGTTTATATTTATTGTGTATGAGTGTTGGGTTTTTTTAAATGACGGAATGGTTATGTAACACCTCCACCGTATTTCTGATCGCACTAGTTAGACTCTGTTTAAGGATTTGTGCACTGTTTGCTAGTGATGCAAGACTGGTGGCAGTATTTGCTACGGACACGAAGAACTATATACGCCAATTCCTAAACAAGTTCAGTGAATCTAACTTTAAGATCGGCTGAACACAGTGAAAATTCAAGTTATTTAAAAGTCGAATATCTTGGATATGGGGTAACCCATATATCAATTCTTGTTAAATCAGGATTACATACGTGCATGGTGAACCTCCTTTTTACTTGAAAACTCTTGTTCACTGTTGCTTATTATATCCATATAACATTTTATTAATTGCGAATTTAAATGTTGACACATTAAACACGCATCGGGTTATCTTTTTGAGAAAAATATTGATATTGCTAGCTCTCATTGCCTGTATCGTTTCGGAGAAGGCAACTTTTAAACCTTAGATATGCCTGGCGTCATGACGTCAGGCAATAGCAACTGCGACATTTACAAACTTGATCATTTATGTTTCTTTCGATATATAGATATTTATTTAATTTTGGTGATCTGGCTGGGACAATCACGAACATAACACATGTTTGAGTGCATATTGCCATTTATTTTGACAATAAAGGAAAACAGACTAAAGGGAGGTCTTAACAATAGTGAGA
The DNA here is from genome assembly GCA_016163765.1 of Magallana hongkongensis. Lineage (NCBI taxonomy): Eukaryota > Metazoa > Mollusca > Bivalvia > Ostreida > Ostreidae > Magallana > Magallana hongkongensis. Next base: position 35,942,473 of record WFKH01011581.1, on the reverse strand, counting down.
CCATCCGACATTGGATGCAAAATCAAATAGAGTACAAATGTGGCCTCCCATGCATACAACTAGAATGTATAATTCATATACAACATATGCATACACCAAAATAATGACTAAAAAAAAAACAGCATCCGACAATGAATGCAAGATCCAATAAACTACTAAATTTGACCTCCCCTGCACACACTTAAAATGTATACTTTATATACAATATGTGCATACAACAAAATATATTGATAAAACAAAAACCAGCGGTTATTATTCAAACTACACTGTAGGTGATGAAGGGGAATGATGGTGGGTAGATTCATCTGTTTACAAAAAGTTTTTGAAGGGACGGTATATAAACACCACGTGACATATTAGCACGCTCTAATTGGTTGATATAATTATATGAGTAACAAAATGTACCGCTAAATACCGAAATGTATGGATTGGTTAAAAATAGATCCCATGCTGACTGATAAAAATAGGATACTCTATTTTGAGACAAATTACAACATTAATGTGAAATATTCAACCCTTGTCTCAACAAATGGTTGTAGATAGGATACCACTGACCCCTTTAATATTTTTCAGATTTTCAAATCTCCTAAATAAGTATGCTGCTGCGCAATTCTACAGCTGTTCTAAGTGATTAAAAAGGCATTGTTCTGTTCCTTTAAGCGTAATTTGCATATAAAACAACGTGTAGAACCTCACATTTATTGCTTTTTCATCTTTTGACAACAGTTTTGGCCAGTTTAGGGCAGAAACAAACCAGTAATGTTAACATTTTTATTCTCAAATGTACAAGATGGCCTCACATACCCCTTAAGAACGATAGAAAATATTATGGAGACCAAGTCAGCTTTTATTAAGCAGGTACAGACGGCCTAATTAAGGTATATCTCACTCGTCATGTTTTCAGTTCACTTCTTCTTACATGATAATTATATTTAAAAATAGGTACTAATATATTTATCACTTTAGCACTGATTTTTATTTCATTATTAAACAACTTTCATCAAGAAATTTAATAAATAGGTACGATTTCATGGTAACTATATATACCAGTATTCGTGCGGAAGGTTTTTACCTTTAAAGCCCCCTTTCAAAAAAAACTACATCACCGACCCTCTCGTTTGATTATGTCCATTACGAACTCGGGATATATATCGACAAACTGCATTGGATTTATAAAGATTTTATTTTCAAATCAAATTGTTACTATTGAATAATGAAAAATAAGCAAGTTTTCAGTGCAAAAGTTCATGGACAATTTACGCGACTTCTAATATATTTTTCTTAATCACAGTATTCAATCTGATCATTAGGTATGATTTAAAACAATATTTCAAGTTATTTTTCCGCTTTGTTATGATTACTGGCAACAAATGTCATTACAGCAAAAAGTGCATGTGAAGCGCAAAAGGGTAAAATTAAATGCACCCTAACTCAAAGGGATGACCTCTGACCCACTTTCTTCTATGTATTTTAATTTATGTTTTGTCTATAGGTTACAATGATATATCTCTTCAGAAAATTTTGATACAACCAAATTCAGGAGTGAGATATCTTAATCCCTTTCAGATTTTTAACTGCCCATTACGAGAGAAGATCAATAATGCATGAATGCTCCAAGTTAGTTTTAAAATCATATGCAATAATTGTGATATCAGTTTCCCCAAGGATGATCGATTCCTCGATTTCCACATTAGTTTGACCCACCAATGTTTCAAATTCAAGGGTCCCAAGCATTTCACAACTTGGTTCGTCTACGTACTTTGGATCTTTCTTACTTGATTTGAAAAACAAAATACGATGTACTTTATTACCCTGATTCAGCGGTTTAAAAATATGGGATTTCTTTACTCCAAGTTCGACTGGATCACCTTTGGTAATCATTTTTAAGAAAACGCCTCGACATCTCTCTTTCCCATTTATCATAATCTTTCTATCCAAAGAATATTTAGATTTATCAAATTCAGGCGAAATTTGAACCCCATAAGTAGATCTGGCAACTCGGCGAGATACAAGGTCTATGCAGTGACCAAAATACACTGCCCCTTTCAAAACTGCTAGCCCTGCTTCGCATGGAAACACTAATTGCTTGCTGATTCCAAAATGGCGCTTGAGTCGCTCTCGCACTAACTCGCATTCAGAGAAGCCTCCAACCACCAAAATAGTTTTAACATCTGAATCAAGTTCCTCTTGAAACATTTTCGACAAGTGATTTATCAGTTTATCTATTGTTGGAGTAAAGAAATTTTCAAAAGTTTCCGAGGACATTTTCAGCTTTCCAAAACCCAAAGAAATGCATGAATCAAAATATTTAGATTTTTTCAGTAACCAATCTACTATTGTACCCTGGAATCCTTCCTGTTTCATCTGCTCCTTAACTATATCTGTTAACGCTAGGGGTATCAATAAACTCATTTGTGTGGTTCTGGTTCCGCTTAGGTATGACCTTTTTTTAACTTCGAAGTTTTGCCAAAACTCTAAATAGTCGATTTTAGTATCTGGGTCACTTATAAACGTTTCCATCACACTCCTTCCAAATATATCCTTTAAGAACTGTGCACAGGCTATATCAACATTGGTTCCTCCCCATTCTCCACCACTGGCGAGCACAAGTTCTGCTAACGTATTGTTCTCTTGTAATTGATATACTGCAATTTCTGCTGTTCCGCCTGAAATTTTATAACACGTAATACTAATACATGTATTTAAATATTTGAGAATAAGATTAAAAATTTTAACCATTTATTAATTTCTTGACAGTCGGCATTTTGTTCAGTAATTATGATAACTTGTCACTAGTGAATTAAAATTAACAGCTTGATCAAATTAGCTAATACATGTAAATAGCAAAAATAGTCTAATATATCTAACAAAATATTACTGTCGATGTTAGATTTTGAGGGTGGCATGACTATTTCCTTAAGGTGGCTCGACACACCAATGCATTATTTGATGGATCGATGAAGAATCATTTTTGAGAAATGATTATACAAAAATGACACCTATATCGGCTTCTGATTATTTTATATGAATTTTTTTGTATTTTTGGATAGAAACCGGAAACATCGTTTTAGCTGCGAACAAGATATATTAGAGCTAAAAATGTGTTATCAATTAATGCACAATACAATTATCTATAAATACTTATCAAAGACGGCCAGATAAACTTTGAAATATTTTTGTAAAAAAAATATTTATGAAAATGAAAAACAAGAATTGTAGATATTTTTTAAATCTATGGATAAAAACTGCAGATAAACTGTTACTCGCATTAAACAATTGTTATACAATCATATTTCAACAAGAAATTGAAACGAAATAGTGAAATTAAAGAAATAATGGAAAATTTTAAAATCGAACCGATCCCGATTGTAATTAAACTGATCCCGAACGAAATCACATAAACTTAAAATGAATTAGAATTTTGCAAAAATTTCAGGTTGTTTAGCTGTAAAATGGTTTCGTCATTTACTAACTTTATAAGTTATATCAATTACTTAGAAAAAACTGCAGTTTATTTGTAAAATTTCAATTTTTAAATAATTCTGATCGGGATCAGTTTTTTTTCAATCGGGATCGGTTCAAATTTGATAAATAGCAATTTTTCCAAAATTTCGCATTTTCATTTCAATTTCTTTGTAAAATATCATTGTTTAGTAAATAGTTTATGTGACTATATGTTATTCTTTAAATTTTATCCATAGATTAAAAAGATATTAAAGAATTACAATTTTGATTTTCAGAAATATTTTTTTAATTAAAAAATTAAACACTTGACCAAACGATCTTTGGCATGAATTTATTCATAATTATATTGCACATTAATTGACACCAAGTTTTAAGCTCCAATATATTCTGTTTGTCCGCAAAACAGTTTTTCCTATTTCACTGAAAAAATACAAAAAAAATTCATATAAAATAGTTGAAAGCCGATTATGATCTCTGTTTTGTGGAATCATATTTCAAAAAAGATTCTCTATCGATCCATAAAATAAAATTTTGGTGTGTCGAGGAACCTTAACAATGGCAATGGTTAAACAATTTAAACTATCTCCCTATATATTAAAAATATTGCAAAACTCTCATATATTCCAAAATTTCACCATATATTAACAATATATAAAAGAAGCCTTTTTTGGAACATCAAATCATAAGATCTAAGATGCATCAACTGAGCAATCTTATTATCCTAGGCATCAACATATTAAAGATAACAAAATTCTAAAATGAATAATTATGAAAAATGAAAGAAGGTCACTGTGATCTTCATATGAGGATATGAAAATATGAAATATGCTTACAAAGTAAAATAACTAAGCGTAGTGGGTTTTTTTTGAAAAGAACATTTTCAATCATTTTAAAACATTTATGAACTTTATAATATTTTTGAAAAAAATATTTATGAAAATGGAAATGAAGAATTGTATATAATTTCAAATCTATGAATCAACTGTCAATCACAATAAACAATTGCTTTACAATCATATTTTAACAAAAACTAGAAACGAAAACCAGAATAAACTGCAGTATTTTTGTAAAATTTCAATCTTAAAATAGTTCTGATCGGAGTCACCTTTTTTTCAATCAGGATTGGTTCAAATTCGATATCCTGCAATTTTTCTAAAATTTTCATTTTTCATAAAAAAAAGTGAACATGAAAAAATAATCAAGGGTTCAAATTTGTCAGTTGGATGTACGTATAAAACGATTTTGAAAACCATTTAGACACAGCTTTCCTCAGTAAGAAACATACCATTAGGAATAACTAACTCTTGCAATCAATGGGCGCTGTCATATTGTAAAATCATATATTATTTGCCTCCCTGCTGATTTATCTATAGGTATATAAGAGAGGGCAGCACCGATGCAAACGTCAGTGAGACACACTGCATTTTTACACACGCTAAGTAACAGAGTTAAAACGTCATCATTATGTCAAAATATGAGCTGAAATTTGAAATGGATGTAAAGAGTAATCAATTTGAAACAGGGTTTTTGTAGATAATGATTTTGGATCTCAGAATGATGCATTTCCAACAGCAGCTAAGCAAAAATTCCATGTAACTAGAAGGGAATGTCTCTGGATCGGGGTTATAGTTATCTAATTTCTCTTTTGCATGACACATGTCGGAAAAGAGGGTTTGCAATTTTAAAAGCAAGTGTCAATATTGAATTATCATTTGGAGGAAAGAATTGAAATTGTACACCCTTTTCCAAACTGTGAAATTCCCCACTTTTACTTTCATTTTCAGAGTTTTTCAATACAGACGCATTTTGCCGGAAAACGAATCTGACTTCACACAACAAAATTTTAGCAGGAGAGAGACCATTTGATGAGCTTTCATACAAGAGGTCCTTCGTTCGCTGCTGAACGAAAATTAGGGCTAGGGCTAAGAACCCTAACAATAACATTGCCGCCTATGGAAAACGCATTAGTGGACTATACCCATATAGCCATTTTTCTGGGGGAAAAGATGGCTAGGGGGAAAATGCACTATATAAGACCGAGCCTCTCGAAACAATAATTATTAGGTAGAAAAATTGGTTGCTCATACTGTTGACGTAAAACATTGCTGTGTAATCTACTTTAAATAGCGCTTAGGCGGAAAGTTGCTTTCCCGAAATGAAATGCATCGACAAATGTCAGTCATACATAAATGAAAGTAAATTGATACATTCAGAAATGCGATAAATTACTTCCAGGCTGTTGAATATTGATTTTCCGCCAAATATCGTACACGAAAAATATAATACGTTTACAGTTTACCTCCGAGGTCCACTACCATATATTTAATGCCAGGCCTTCTGGTAAAACTGCCTATTGTGTATTCACTCTGGATATCCAAATAGCAGTAAATCGAGGCTGCTTCCGGTTCCAAAGCAATTTGGAGCCGATTATCAGGTATTCCTGCCTTAAATGATAAATCCTCATTACAAAATATATAAAAAAAAAATGGTTTGATATATTTCTTTGACTATCATTGCTCAGCAAATTTGATTAAGTTTTGAGATATTTGATTTTAAATTTGCGTTAATGGGATAGCTGATACATGTATGCGAAAATAAGAGTAAATGAATCATTTTTTAAAATTATTCAAAGAGTTATACCTGTATAGCAGCTTCTCGCATAAACATTTTTGCGGTGTCATCCCAAATCGCAGGTACAGTTAGGACAAAATTTATATCATCGATCGTAATTTTCCCAACGAAATACCTTAATAACGATTTTAAGAGATCGTCCTTTAGATATCGTATGCTGTATGAAAAAACAATCATTGCTTCCAATTCCCGTCCATTTTCATCTTTGCAATTTGTCTTTCTATGAACTCTCTGCAACAAAAAACAACAATTATCAGCTTCGTTGGCCAAGGGTCTGATTCGTATATTCTCAAATAAATCAGTTGATGTTGAAAGTGGTATAAGTTTCGGTATATCAAAAGGGCTGGATAGACATGGCCATTTTTAGACTATTTTAATCTTCTTGAGAATATGGGAAAGTATATAAATGTTAAAGATAAAAAAAAATATGGATTTTTTCTTTATTAAATAATTATTTACAATTTTTTGAAAAATCATACCTTAAAAATGAAGGTTAATCTGATGAGTATTTTGTTAACCATCCAGCCTCCTTAAAGCAATTTGCCGACATACATGTATGAAAATAAGCATTCATTGAAAAACTTTTAAAAAAATATTTTACATAATATGCAAATCTGATTTAAATATTTGTTCATGTTAATTATTCCACGTTAACTTTATTCAAATACATTTAATACTATCATATGGCATTATATATTTGTTAGGTTCATTAAGTAATTAATAGATAAACTCGGCTAGCAAGCGTCTAACTTACAGTAGACGCTTGCCATTTTATATTGACAAAATATCGGTCATGCCAGACATATGGAATTCCTCATATGAACACAATCTATACACGGAATTTTATAATTTTTGTTAAAATGATGTTTAATACAAATATCTGTACACAATATTTACAATTTTGTTATCAGGGCTTTAGAGCAATTTTGCCCAATATGTTTTAATTCTTGTAAAAACATTTATGTACATAGGATAACGCCCTGTTTCATAATATAACATATAATTTGGGGTTGTGCCTCTTCAATTAAGTATGGTTGGTAAAAATTTTAAATGTACACGTTCAATAATATCTAGATTTTCAAAACCCCAAATTTCCCAGCCGTACGGTAAAACTTGTAGGATAATCTTATCCAGCAAATCAACTTAGCAACTTACTGGTAAATTAAACCATCTAATTTTTCTTATAGTACTATAAATGGCTTTTTCAGCCTGTTTACAAAAATGTTATTTTCCTTTAGTAAATGGCCCAGTTCTGGATAATATAATACCCAAGCATTTGAATTCTTTATCACTTTCAATAACCTCTTCACGAACTAAAAATACCATTTCATTATACATGTATAGTAAAATGCTTTCTTTGGTTTTGGTGGCCCAGTTTCGCAGAAAAAACGTATATGCGAGTTATGTAAATTTCTGATAGGTTAGCTACCTACATACTGCCATGAAACACCCCAAAAAGGCATTTTATTGTTTGAATTTTTCCATGAATCGGAAATCCTGTTACAAGAATATCGTGCAAAGAGTGAAAACGATAATACAAAAGTACAACTATTCAAAACTTTCCTGATATGATCTTGCATCTGCAATAGCAACGGATGATGTTCCGCACCCATTCAAGAGGCCACATCAAGTTCCCGGGGACGGCAATGGTTTGTACAATTGTACTACACATGTACCATCTATTCAGCAGATAAAATATCCAAATTTTTTGTCATATCCGACCATCTAGACCTTAAATTATTTAACAGGGCAATCAATAGGATATAAAAATTGAAACTAGATGCAAACTCGTTGCTCGCAACGAGTAGGTCTACCGTGCGATTTTGAAATGATGATTTACAATCATAAAGAATCATTAAAACTTTTTAAGCCAAATCTTAATAAAAATTGATTGTATATAATAAATGATAAATTATACTTAATGTCTTATATTATTTTTCAAATTACTTCTCCCTTTCTCGATATGTTAAGATCAAAGAGTTGACGATCCGAACGGATCTTTTCCTTAAAACTCTTTATTATAAAACACCGAACCAGGTTTCGCCATTTATTGCTATCGCTCTCGAGCGCTGGCGACTACGTTAGTCTATATTTCTGGATTACGCATGCTCGACTTCACGGTCGGGCATTACAGGAAAACTACTGTATAGACTGATATACTGATAGACTGTACGAGACAATTTCGTTTTATCATAAAAAATAAATATGATCCGAATTCTGAAGTTTCTTAATTTATTGTCTAACATATACATACAAGTACTAGAAGAACTTAGGTCATATAATGACAAGATTGAGGAGATCAACTGGTAAAACCAAGCTTTCCTTACAGTCATATCACCTTCCTAGATTCTGGCAAGCTTAAAGAAAAAAAAACAGGATATCTTTTCAGAGTATGTCGAAAAGACATGAAGCGATTGATACAATGGAGTACCACACTGATACAACTGTTTAATTTTTCATTTTCTCTTTTTGACGGAAAAGCCCGATTGCTATAAACAAAGAAACGAAATTCAAGCGGGAAAATTTTACGTGGAAGCACAAACAAAGATAATTTCTCATTGGTCACTGGCCTTTGTGTGTGTAAATATGGCTACAGTGCTAGCTCACGATCTTTTTTAAATGATAGGTTTGTTAATAATAGCTATACATAAAACAAATACATATGCTTTTTGCTATAGTCTTTGTCTCATAAAAATCTACGAAACTATAACTAAGAAGAAAAATATTTATTATAGGATAGTAATAATAATAAAACATGTTCAAAACATTAAAAGATAAATGGATTTTCCATATAGAGGTAAAGAAAATTCGGATTAAAGATCCTCTCTTATTAAATGGTCAATTTTATTTTCATTTGGTATAGCACTTGACTTATATAACTGTGCAAAAGTAAAACTAAAAAAAAAATCTGATGTAGATTTGGCAATTAAAAAGATGTTGAAAACATCGATGTTTTGCAAAGGAGCGTTCGATTTTCTGTTTAGAGATAGAGGAACTTCGGGTTTAAAGTCCTCTGTTATCAAATGGTCAATTTTATTTTTCTTTTGCTATAGCTTTTGTAAAATATTAATCTACGAAACTAAAACTAATAAAAAAAATATATTATAGGATGATACTAGTAATAAAAAATGTCAAAACGTTGACATTTTGTGAAATTGAGTTGAATTATTTTGTAAAGACAGAGGAATTTTGGATTTAGGTATAAAAAATTTGTAATGTAATTCCTTTTTTCCTTTCTGTTAAGAAATAGTTTGGCCTTATATCATCATAACCTAAGTAAGTTTGAACATCTACTGTTTTAGGATTTTTATGGTATAACACACTCTTAGTTCTTAAAATGGTTATTTAATGAAAATTCTCGTCTATTTTTAGACGTTGACTTTGAGTGACCTTGGCACCCAAAAAAGGTGCTGGATTTTTATTTTAAATTTTCAACTTTGAAAGAGCTTATTCTGAAAAACATGTATACAAATTTTTATTGCAATCTTAATATTTGAAGTATGATTAGCCACTCCTTCATTAAATACAGAATATCAAAAATAATATTGTACGAAATATTATTCAATCATATTCCGTTTATCTATAATCTCTTATTTTCGTTTAAAACTGCTATATTGATAGCCTACTATCTGTTAACTTTGTGCGTCATCAAGAGGCAGATGACGTCATAGTAAGCTGTGCAGCGAGATCGACCTCTCGGTTTTATTCAGTGTGTAGGATTTTTTTTAAACTAATGACAGCGTTGTAAATAATGTCATATGTTGGTAGTGATTATTAAAATAGGGAAAGCTTGAATTCGCTAATTAATGCGTTTATAAGTCATAATGTACAATTCCCTTACTTTTTAGTCTACTTTTTGACAGCCATTACTGTGAAAGAGTGAATATATATTACTATTAGGGACTTCATTGTAAGCTCAATCGAAATCACTTTCTGTGTCTTCAGTCGATATCACTTGACACGGGTCCATATAACCACATATCAACCTACAATGAGTCTATAATTATTACCTGCAATACGTGGACCATATGCATGTGTTTCCAACGAAAATGTGAAAGCCTTAAGATTATCAGAGATTCCACCGACTCTAGCCTTTGTACGTTGTATCACGTATAGCCCTGACTTTTTACCTCAGAAATTAATAGGTTCATACTTCTAACATAATTATGAATATTTTATTAATGAAGATTACATGTATAGTATTAGGCATTCGGCGAATTCCAATATCTGCACACACATTACGCCTCCCACTACTTTGTTAACTATGCAATGACAGCTTTGTGTAAATTATTTTCATATTTTCTTGAGATTTAAACTTTTATACAATGACATAATTATTCAATCATCTATTATATACAGTCACATAACTATTCAATCATACTTTAATGCGTAGAAATTTTTAATCGGGAAGTACTCTAGCCTCGCCTACTATAAAAGTAAAGTTAAGATACATGTGTATTCGGAAAACAACAAAACATCGAGATTTATGCTATTTGATGCATGTTGTAGTTTCGGCATAACTTTAACTTATTCTATGATACTGACATTTCATATCACATGCCGATCATTTCTTTATAAGGAACACTTTGCTTCTGTACTGTTTACCGACAACTTTACAATTAATTTACCATTCTCTCAACAGAGGTCAAGCTACACAAGCTTCGCTTACACCTCTGTCAACGCCCGATGGACAAGATTCTTGTACAAACTGAAGAGATTGGCAAAGTGTAATTAAAATCGATGTATTTACTTCTTTCATCTATAAATATGATTATAAATAATTCAATTTAAATCTTTATTACTCTTATTCATTTTTATTTCAAAGTTAGTGGGAGAACTATTTTGCGGAGGTAAAAATTAAAATCTGATCCATGATCTAGTTTGACAGATGTTTGAAAGTTTTGAAAGATCAGTTTCTGCAAGCTCCTGATTCATCGTTAATATTACACAAATCAGCATCAATGTCATCACCTATGATAATTTTAAACTTACCCACAAAGTCTTTGCCCGTAAATATACTCCCATCAAGCTGATTGTACAAGAGAAATGAATCAACAATGCCATGGGCTCGCCATGCTTGTTTTGATCATGTTACAGACTATTTTCCCGGCGTTGACAGAGGTGTAAGCGGAGCTTGTGTAGCACGACCTCTGGTGAGAGAATGTTAATTTACAGCGCCTCTGAACTTATGTGTGCATATGGCACGGAATCCCGATCCCGATTCAGATAAACGTGTGCTAGCCTCGTTTATTACGCAATCGAAACATCGCTCGGCCTTTTCCGTCAAGTCGTTTTTTCTCGACTTGACGGAAAAGGCCGAGCGATGTTCCGATTGCCCATTACGCACAGGAACCAGGCTAGCTCAAGCGCAAGCAGCATTTTCCCCATAGCATTCGCTTTAACCTCGCTTATATATTTTCTGCGTGGACCTCAGGGTCCATGCAATAATATTACATGTACAATGTAGTATAATACATGTAGATCCTGTATGAATAAAAATCCATTTTCATTATATTCTTACGTTTATAATCAAGTCCCATTTCTAACAGGATGATTTTATAGTAATATCACATGTTGAGCATTGCACTCAAAAAGATCCTAAACAATTGTTTAAATATGGGATTTAAACCTACATCAAACTCTGAACCCCTTGTGAGGCCCAAGAATCGTCCAGGGGCCATAGTCTAAGCAATTTTAAAAAATGAGAATTATATCAAAATGCTTGCATATAAGTAAACCCATATATTATAACATTTCAGTTTTTGTGAATAATTAAAATGTTTTCCTTCGTAAAAATGGATCCCTAATGTGGCCCCACCCTACTCCTCAAGATTTTGATTTCAACGAATTTGAATCTACATTATCTGAGGTTGCTTTCACTAAAGTTACAGCTTCTCTAGGCAAATTGTTTTTTAGAAGAAAATTTTTAAAGATTTTACTCTATATATTCCTATGTAAATTTTCT
>WFKH01011581.1:35915234-35930012 GCA_016163765.1 Magallana hongkongensis | reverse complement strand
CCCCCCCCCCCCCCCGCACGTTTTGACCCCATCCTACCCCCGGGGATCATGATTTGTATAAACTTGAATCTACTCTACCTGAGGATGATTCCAACCAAGTTTCAGCTTTCCTGGCCAATAGGGTTCTGAGAAAAAGATTTTTAAAGATTTTTCTCTATATATTCCTATGTAAAACATCAATTCCCCATTGTGGTCCCACCCTTCTCCCAGGGGTCATGATTTTCACAACTTTGAATCTATCCTACTTCACCCCCATCATACGGCTCTTCCGAACGCGAAGGACTCTGCAGAACGCGCAGCAGTGTTTAGTTGACACGGAAAAGCTAAGGTCTTTAATTTTCCTTCAAACTCGGTCATAAAATGTTTAATTGAAATTTCTTTTAGGTTTAAATCATAACGGGATGACTAAGCTTTCAAATGGTACAAAATTCTAATAAATCGAGAAAGAAATTTTTCCGCTGTTGGTGTTTAAACATCAAAATCGTCGAAAATTTTTGTAAACATAAACTTTAAGTAACAAGTGTGACCGTTCAACGCCATTTCAACGCAATTTTAAAGAATACAAATCTGTCAAAATCATAAATCTACATTCTATCCAAATTTCAAGTCATTATCTTAACTTTGTAATGAATTATGAGCGTTTAAAGGGAACAGGGTCGATAAAAATTGGATCGTACGAATGCGGAGCTAAAATTGTATTTGCTCTGCAGAACACGAAGCATGGACCTGTACAACGCGGAGTCTTTACATACAACAATCATATAATTAAACAGACATATACCAATGAAAATATCAAAGAAATGGCACAAAAGCAATTATAAGTTTAAGTTTGAAACCATGAAAACCAAATATTGAAAAAAAAACCAACATATCATTGTTTGTACATGCAACTTGGATGTACATATCTATGCTTTTATTATGTCAATTTCGAATTTTATCGTTCTATAGTCTATTTGTAGTTTTACTCAATATCTTAAATATATTTTAAAAATTCAAATAATTACTCATCCCTTTATTGATAAATTTTGTTTTAATTGTGGTTAAACATTAAACAGACCTAATTTTGTATTCATATGAAGCAGAATTGATTCAAAAAACTTGTACGTGAAAAAAAAAATAAACCACTCGCTGTGGCCTTCAACTCAACATTCAGGTATATCGACGACGTAGAACCATTTTGACAAGAGCTTGGACTTTGAGTACTTGTGTCAAACAGCAATGTGACGTAGGCATGTCTATTTCATTGCTAGCCAATCAGCCATGGCTCTTTGAAATCAATTAACCATTGTTACTTCCATACTTACGTCGACTCGATATATCCCAGTGAATTTGAAATAAAAGATACCACAGAGTCTGCGTCATCTGTTTCATATTTGGATATTTTACTGGAAATGGACATTGATGGTAACCTAACAACAAAACTTTATGAAAAACGTGATGACTTCAATTTTTCTATAGTCAACTATCCTTACTTATGTAGCAATATACCATCATCACCTGCATATGGTGTTTTGTCTCTCAGTTAATTCGATACGCAAGGGCGTGCTCTTCTTATGAACAGTTTCTAATGCGAGGCAAGCTACTGACAAACAAGTTGGAAAAACAGGACTATCAACAGTCTCATTTGAAGTCATCTTTTCGTAAGTTTTATGGTCGATACAACGACCTTATCAGCAAACAAAATCTTCCACTGGGTCGCATGCTGACTGACGTTTTTCATACTAATTGTTAGATCATAATTAATCACCTAATTGTGAACGGACTTTTCCGTTTTTCCCAATTACGACAAAGAGCACACGGCGGGTGTGACCGGTCAGCAGAGGATGCTCACTCCTTTATGGCACCTGATCCTACCTCTAATTTTTTTTAAGAGGTCCGTGTTCGCTCTGCTCCTGTTTTGTAATTTTCCTTTGGACATTTGAATTTGAACACTGTTCGTTATCACCACATGTCATTTTCAAAAGTTTTAAATGCACTTTAAGACATCTAATTAGTTCATCTTTCTTTGGCGTAATAATCAAGTCTGCGCTTTTCATATCCCTATTATAATGTACACTATAAATCATCACTAACTACGATGCACTTATTCTCTTTAACTACATTTGAAGGAATAAAACCTTTGTGCATTTCTGTTTGGAAAATAAATTTTCTGTTATTTTCGTTCAACCTAAGTTCTCTATATTTCTGAAGTTCGTTTCCATGGTTTTCGATGCAATGGTCAATTATATCTTTTAAATTGTCTTTTTTTGATGGGCAGTAATTGCATACAACCCGCTGCATCTATTATATGTGATACAAAACAAAAAAAATTACACGTTTAGACATATATTTGTTCACTGATATCTGGGCACTACAAATGATTAAACATGCCGATTTTATACAGGTTGGTCCATCTCAATATAAAAAAGTCGCATTTTGTACAAATTGTCACTAATGAGAACTGTTTGATAGAAATGAAAGGCAAAACACTTAAATTTGGATATTATAAACAAAACTTTTGCTCCGCGTTCAGTCAGTTCCATTTCAACACAGTCCTCAAGTTCAGCAGAACCAACATCCGCGTTCGTACGATCCAATTTTTATCGACCCTGTTCCCTTTAAACGCTAATAATTCATTACAAAGTTAAGATAATGACTTGAAATTTGGGTAGAATGTAGATTTATGATTTTGACAGATTTGTATTCTTTAAAATTGCGTTGAAATGGCGTTGAACGGTCACACTTGTTACTTAAAGTTTATGTTTACAAAAATTTTCGACGATTTTGATGTTTAAACACCAACAGCGGAAAAATTTCTTTCTCGATTTGTTAGAATTTTGTACCATTTGAAAGCTTAGTCATCCCGTTATGATTTAAACCTAAAAGAAATTTCAATTAAACATTTTATGACCGAGTTTGAAGGAAAATTAAAGACCTTAGCTTTTCCGTGTCAACTAAACACTGCTGCGCGTTCTGCAGAGTCCTCCGCGTTCGGAAGAGCCGTATGATGGGGGTGTACTTGAGGATGCTTCCACACAAGTTTAAGCTTCCCTGGCTGATTAGTTTTTGAGAAGAAGATATGATAGGGCTGTCCTATAGATGTGCAATAAGGCTTTAAAAATTTTAATTTCATATAGGGAGTCAAATAGTAGCAGAAAATTGACTTTTAAAATATCACTCCTAAAAAAACTATTTCCCAGAAGTCCTCATATGATTTAATGAATAGACACATCATATCGTGGGATATGATAGGGACTATCCTATAGATATGCAATAAGGTTTTAAAAGATTTAATTTTAAACTGGTAGTCAAATAGTAGCAGAAAATTAATGTTTATCCCTCCTCAAACTGTAAATAAAATGATGGGGATTTTTTTCTTCAAATAAAAAACCTTACATTTACATTTTTCATAATTTTAAAATTTTCAAATGATCTATTAAATTCAAAATATGATTTGGGGTGTAATTTTTTTTATGAACTGGTAAAATATATTTTTCTGAAAAAAAAAATTACATTTACACTTTGCTTAATTGATAAATGATCTATTAAGATATTATCAGAAGTCTTAATTTCTACCTGGGAATCAATAACTAATATTTATTAACAATATATATAAAATCAATGTTTATCCTCCACCCCTATCAAACCTGGTTCTAAAGAGTTTCAGAGTAAAGAGATTCAGAGTATCTTCTTGCATTTTTACAATAGCAAAATCATTTCTTGCAGAGTAGGATTAATTAACATGCTTAAACCATTCTTTTGCGATGATTAGCTTAAGGAATTCATAGTGTGCTCTAATTGGATTATTATTATGATGTTGACCAATATAGATTAGCATAATACATGTAGTAGCACAATATTATGAGACACTGGTATACATAAGTATACATAAGTATTACTTTCACTTTCTAAATAAGTGATCTCCCTTTGCCAGCATTCTGTATCATCATCTTTTAATAATTGATTAAGCTTATGATATCATCGTTACATTCCTATCGCATTTGTACAGTTTCTGTCATTTTAATTGCAAAAGTTATTTTTTTTCATTTGAGAGACTTACAGTTTGTTATTGTCATTTTTCCCTTATACTATTGAGATGACCCCATATTAACCCTTACCACAAATTTCAACAATCAAATGACACCTTTGCTATAGACAAAGTAAAGCAAGAGATAACGACCGCTGAATGCAGATCTTTGAGGGTGTTAGGAAAGATTGAGGCCAATATTTAATTGGGTGATAGGGAATATCTTTCACAGATAGGTATATCAGACAATGCTGTAGAGGGAATCATTGGCTTGGATTTTTTGAATAACCATAAATGTTCCTATACACCTAGCAAGGTATTAATAATCGACGGAGCGTGACATTCGTTGTTGCTTGAAGGTACGTTAGGGTGTTTTAGAGTTGTTGCTTCAGAATCGTTCGTTGTTCCAGCTAGAAGTGAAATCAGTGCAACTTGTGTGCGTGCCAGATGGAGTAAACCTTTGCAGTGGTTTGGGAATCGTACAGCCAAAGGACTGTTTGATTACGACTAATAGAAGTCTAGTTGGAAGGACTTTAGTAAACAATGAAACCAGAGTACCTGTACGGTTTATGAATCTTTCACCAGATCTATAAAGGGACTAACATTTGACAACTTTGTCCAGTCGAGAAAGTGGTAGAGACCACAAAAGCGACTGATCACCAAACGACTTGGTCAAAGGAACTTAAGACTTAGAGTGAAGTCACGAAATCTAGGTTGAATCAAGAGTAAAGAACGGCAGTGGATAGGCGTCTTGAGAACTATGCCTTTTTGTTTGCGAGTTCAGATAACGACCTAGGGAGGACAAACGTAGTCAAACATAAAATTGGCATTGGAGATGTTCGTCCTATAAAGCAACCACCAAGGCGACTGCCAGTCCACATAGCGTGAGGGAAGAGGCAGATAAATTAGTAGAAGGTATGCTGCGGAGAAACGGCATAGAGCCCTCGTCGAGTCTTTGGGCCTCTGGGGTTGTTCAAGAAGGAGGATGTTTCTACACGCTTCTGTGTTGATTATCGGCGTCTGAATTCGGCAACGTTAAAAGATGCGTATCCTTTACCGCGCATTGGTGACATGCTCGATAGCCTGAGCGGTGCGTCGTGGTTTTCAACGCTCGGTTTGTGATTGGGCTACTGGCAAGTAAAAATGGATCCCGGGGATAAGCCGAAAACAGTCTTTGCGACAAGAAAAGGTTTATTTCAATGTCAGGTCATGCCGTTTGGTCTCTGCAATGCTGGAGCAACATTCGAGAGGCTTATGGAATCTGCACTTGC
The DNA here is from genome assembly GCA_016163765.1 of Magallana hongkongensis. Taxonomy (NCBI): domain Eukaryota; kingdom Metazoa; phylum Mollusca; class Bivalvia; order Ostreida; family Ostreidae; genus Magallana; species Magallana hongkongensis. The sequence continues at coordinate 35,924,735 of WFKH01011581.1, read as the reverse complement.
CGATTTGAACTGGGAAGGTTGCTTGATTTACTTAGATGATATAATTGTCATCAGCAAAACATTCGAAGAAATGGAAGAGAATCTTTCGAATGTGTTTGGTCGTTTGGCTGACGCTAGACTAAAATTGAAAGCCAAGAAATGTTCTTTGTTCTGTAGGTCTGTTAAATATCTTGGGCATGTCATATCGGACAAAGGAATAACTACAGATAGCAAGACAATAGAAGTGATCAAAACAATGAAGGCACCAGCCAATATTAGCGAACTTCGCTCATTTTTTGGCATATCTAGCTATTACAGAAAGTTTGTTAAAAACTTTGCCGGTATCGCAAAATCCTTACACAAAATGACGGAGAAAAACAACACTGATTCTTTTACATGGAGTACTGATTGTCAAACTGCCTTCGATCAATTAAAAACCGCTCTGATAAGTGCCCCGGTACTTGCGCATCCCGACTTTAACAAGTCGTTTCCACAGACGCAAGTAATTTTACAATGGGGCTGTGTTGTCACAAGTTCATGAAGGTAAAGAGAGGGTGATTGCTTATGCTAGCAAGGTTCTATCAAATTCGGAAAGACAATATTGCGTGACAAGAAAAGAACTGCTGGCTGTGGTGTATTTCACAAAGTATTTTAAGCATTACCTCTATGGGAGAAAATTCATTCTGCGGACAGATCATAGCTCATTAAGATGGTTAACTACTTTCAAGAATCCAGAGGGTCAGTTAGCTCGGCGGCTTGAAGTGTTGTCTACCTATGATATTGAAATACAACACCGACCAGGAAAGCAACATCTGAACGCATACGTTTTAAGTCGTCTACCTTGTAGGCAATGCGGCTATGATATTGGTGATGACAATGAGCCGCATGTTCAATGGGCAAAGGCAGAAAGTAAAGATTTTGCTTTGACGAACCTTACATAAAGACAATACAAGATAATAACAAGGAGCTTAAAATAGTTAAAAAATGGATGGACCAAGAAAAGAAGCCAAAGTTTCCCATAGATAGTCAAAGCATATTTTTTTACGTTCCCTATGATCACAGTTAGATATACTTACTATAGAGAACAATTTAGTTTGCAGACGAGTAAAAGACACGGACACAGGATTAGAGAATTTACAAGTTGTTGTACCTTTGTTGGAAAGAAGGCGCATCTTGCTGGATTGTCATAACAAACGAACGGCGGGTCACTTGGGAATAAATAAAACGTTGGCAAGGATACGAAGTAAGTTTTATTGACCCAGCCTGAACAAGGATGTCCGAAGATACGTGAACGGGTGCGAGGTTTGTGGAAAAAGAAAACATTCGTTCGCTGGACAGAGAGCGCCGATGCAGATTGTGCAGAGTGGGTTTCCAATGGATAGGTTAGCAATGGAGATAATTGATGAATTGCCCGTGACAGATTCAGGGAATCGGTATATTCTCGTAATATCTGATTTTTTTACTCATTGGACAGAATGCTTTGCTATGCTGAACATGGAGGTAGACACAATGACCCAGATTATAGTGCAAGAGCTTATTGTGAGATTGGGTGTGCCATACACTATCCATTAGGACCAAGGGCGTCAGTACGAGAGTGACCTGTTTAAGGAGGTATGCTACCCGTTGCAAGTAGAGGAGACACATACTACACCTGAACATCCGCAATCCGATGGTATGGTGGAACGGTTTAACAGAACTCTTGAGGCCATGTTGAGTTCATGTGTAAATCAAAACCACGCCGACTGGGACAAGCAGCTACCATGCCTCATGATGACGTAGAGATCGGCGGAACACGATACTACTGGATTCACTCCAAATTATCATATGCTTGGTAGAGAAGCAACAACCCCATTAGATCTCGCATACGAAATGAAAGTACAACGGAAACCTATCCCACAAAATCGTTGGGCTTGGTTGCTTCAAGAGAGACTAGAGCAAGCTCATCGCATCGTAAGAAAAAACACAAAAGGGGAAATGTTGCGGAAGAAGCGTCACCACGACATAAAGTCAAAGTGCATGGCAATTATTTTCCCCTGGAGATTACGTTTACGTTTATTTTCCGCGAAGAAGATTTGGTACATCGCCAAAACTAGCTGCAATAATGTAGCCCTCTCCCGATTTTTTTTTTTATTATTTTTTTGGGGGGAGAGGGCTACAACTCCATAGGATCTCCATAATGGTGCAAGTGCGGGAGTGATTCACTCCCGCAACGATTTCGGCTCAAATCGTATATAAATGACAATAACATTTAGATTTCTTACCTGAACTCAAACATTGTAGTTGTGTATGGCATAAATTAATCCAAAAATGTCAAGTATAGTCCGTATATCGGTTATTTTTCGTGTATGTCAACAACGCAAGTTGAATTTGTCCGCCATGTTTATTGACCTTGATCAGTTTTATTTTGGGACAGCCAATGAGAATTCAGGAGCGGATTTTGAACTGAATATAGGATTTCCCCTATTTTAAACATAATTAACGCGGTAAATATAAATTTTAGATTATATACCATTCCCTTAAATGATGCTTTAGTGATAGAACAAGGTAAGATCGCTTATTTACACTGACATTCACGTTATCAAGCCCATCAAAACTCCAAGCGTAAATCCCATAAAATCACGCGAGAACTGTCATGGCTGCTGAAAAAGACGACTGGTAAACATGCTGATGTGTTTTAGCTGGTTTTGATTTATATACGGTTAGTTTGTTCAACCTGAATTAAAAAATCATTTTATCTAAAGAAGGTCAAATATAAAAACGATCTTTTCAGACCGAAGTCAGCCGCATTAAAAAATTAATTTTGCACCATTACGGAGATCCTATGGAATTGTAGCCCTCTCCAGTAAACAGAGATAAAAAATCGGAGAGGGCTACATTATTGCAGCTACGCCAAAACAAACAAGCTTTTGGCAGGGTCATTTTCGGTCCTTGAAAAGTGCACAGAATGCACGTACAAAGTGTCGAGTGGACGTAAAGGTTCTCCTCAAGTAATACATGTAGATAGAATGAGTTTGTTTAAGTCTCAAGTTATGACTGGTGAAGAGGAGGTTCTTAAATGTGAGTCAAAATTCGATGAAAGAGAATCCGATGATCGTATAGATGATGAAAATAATAACAATTTTGGTTCATTTAATTCAGAAGCTGAACAAGAGATGCCGCAAAGATATGTTAGAAACAGACGCGCTCCTGCTTATTTGTCAGACTATGTGTTATATTTTGATTAATTTTGAATTGTTGTTTAATATGCATGTCAGAAAAGAGTAGAAATTTCTCAATTTGGTAAAGATATTAAATAAGTTTTTGTATCCTTTCAGAATCAAACCCATGGCTAATACAAAGTTAACTATAGCGAAGCAACAAGAAAGATGTCCTTTCTGTGACAAACTGGGTGAATGAGCCTTGACATGATCACGTCATCTTAAGCTCAGGCAAGAAACACAAATGTCTGACGTGTGGAACTCGCTTTAAGAAAATTAGCTACCTCATGAAACACATGTGGAGACACGCCCAACCAGCTACAGTAACACCACCGGCAAAGAATCAGGAGTTAAGTCCTGCCCAGTCAGTAGAAAAACCTCCAGAAAGGATTGAACCTGCTGAATCGACAATCACGGCACCAGGTTTAAAAGAAGACGACAGCCCGAGTGAATGGGAAATGCAAGACCCTGGCAACCTGGAAGAAGTTTATTGGGATATTGTAGTAGGACAGACAAAGAGGAAGAGCCAATGGCAAAGGATGAAGACAATGATTTAGAAGACGGAAGTATAGTGAGGAAGAAAACGCAACCTGTCTTGTTTACTGGACGCAGGTCCGAAGAAACCAATCGAAGGTTCGTAACGAAAGCATCACTTTGGAGCAATCAAAATCAGCCGTGCAAACAGAACCAATTTTATATGTACATTCCACGATGAAAATAACAACCAACTGGGAGAATGGAGTAAAAGTAAAGGTGGTTGAGAAGAAAAAGAGCCTGAATATGGCGTAGAGACAGTGCATTTGTTTTACGAAACTGGTAGATAACCATTTCTTGTTTGAGAAAAACTTTCTGTTGAAAGATATTGTTAAGGGGGATGTGCTACCATCTTGTATCGGTACATTTGAGAATAAAAATGTAAACATTTCTTGGACTGGCTTGTTTCTACAAAAAACTGGCAAAACCTGTTGTCTAAAGATGAAAAAGCAATTAATATGAGGTTCTACATGTTGTTTTGTATGTAAATTGTGCATTTAAGAACAGAACAATGCTTTTTTAATCTCTTAGAACAGCTGTAGAACTGCGCAGCTGCAGACTTATTTTGAAGATTTAAAAATCTGAAAAAGTAAATAGGGGTTAATTGGTGTCCTCTCTACAACCATTTGTTGAGAAAAGGTTGATTTTTGCACATTAATGTAGAAACGTTGCCTCAAAATAGTGTACCCTATTTTTATCAGTCGACATGGGATCTATTTTTAGAACAAGAAAATTCCAGGCTATACTTAGAACTCCCGTGTCTATGGAGGCACATTGACGTTTTGTATCTTTTGATAACAGTTTTAGTAAGTTTTGGACAGAAACAAGCCAGTTCAAGAAATGTTTACGTTTTTCTTTTCAAATGTAAAAGATGGCCGCACATCACCCTTAAAGAATAATCTACAATCATTGTAAATAAGAAAAATTGTATACGCTGCTTGTTTGTTTTTATCTCTGGATGCAAGCAAGGACGCTTGAGACGGAGGCGTGGGTAATGAACATATATGGTGAATGAAAATGGGTGGTGAGTACCGAGAGACACTCTGAAGTCACAAACGCCCGAATCTCTGATTATTCCAAGTATCTCATACGCTGATATGGTGAGTCTGCAGTTAGTTGCAGTTAAGACGCCGGAGTGAACACTTCGAGGTAAGGTTATTGTTCGCAAGTCAATACTGCTCAGCGAATTGCAGAACAATTATACCGGTATATAGAAGCAACTTGTCTTCGTGAGCGTTGCTTGTTAAATTCAGCGGGTATACCTTTGTTAATAGTTACAAGGGCGCTTCCTGGGGTCGCTTTGAAGAGACCGATGGTAGCTTGAAGTGGCCGAGAGAAGCGTCGGAGTGCTTCGGAGCGACACATAGAGTTCGGTTAGGGCCCATACATTTGTATAATAGTTATATTTATTTGAGTTTGGAATCAATAAACGCTAGGAAAAGTGACAAGGAAAATTAATATATATATTAAACAATTATCGTAAAAATCAAACACCTCAGCAAGGTATCTGAGGGGACCCGTTATATATAAAACCGTGTTCAGGCAGACATGTTACACTGTCACTGCACGATCTGCTACAGTGTGTGGTTTGCGCGTGTGCGATATTATACATGTAACAGTACGACACAGGAGAACTTTCTACAATGATCGAGGATTTTTTTTAAATATGTGGACCTGGATTTCGGTCTGTTTTGTTTCGTCTTTCATTGGATATTCCTGACCAGTGCAGTGGTTGTCATATTATTTTTGCTTAAGGCGCGTTTATTCAAGTCTTTTCGTCCAATGTAACGTATTCGGGTAAATGAAATACCTGAATGCGGTGAAGCATGAATAATGCTCTCGGCCTTATATAGGGGGTGTGTAGCGATGAACAGAACAATAGAAATCGACAACTTGTTTGGCGGTAGTCGGAGTCAAAAGGGAAATGATGCGTACTTATGAATTAAATTGTCAGCTTTAAGAATGGAGTCTTCTCATACTTTTAATATTCTACAATTAAATGATAAATACACACAATGTCTATCACTCCATACTACTTAATTAAAATAAAAAATTAAACTTAAATTGGTATGCAGCTTAGTCCGATTTTTTTCGAATTTTCTTAAAGTTTGAAGATATTTTGATTATTTTATATGATTCAAATGTTAAAATATTTTTGATTTTTACACATTATGAAGACTTTTTATATAGATAAATATTGACAGAAAAATGTGTATATTGATAAGAGAGCTAGAAAATCCTGTTTTAGTGATTTATTTATAGTTTGAAAGCTTAAAAAGCCAGTAGAATTGTAATTTGTTTGGAAAATCACATTCTGAAACCCCAGTCTCTCATTATTAATTTAAATTAGTTGAAACATCTACCATCATCATAATTAATTGTTTTAAAAATATTAAATAAGGTTTTAAATCTACAGTAATTTTATACTACAAAAACTTTTGATATTTTCCTACGTCAGTGTTTTGCAAAAAATATTGTCTTTGTTAGATTGTAAACTTTGATCACTGTTTTGATGCCAAGTTGTACACATTTAGAAATTTATGAAAAGAAAATTATGATCTTTTTAATTAATTTCCTTACATCTTTTTTTTTTTTTAAATATTTATTTTGGTATTTTTCATTCACAATTGCACATAAACATGTCATTGGTATAAATAACATCATATAAATATATATCTTTGTGCCTCAAAAATAAATTTTCTCATTTGCTAGCGTCTATTATATATAAAAATATATATGCATATATATATACAATTAGTGAAAGTTATATGGGAGAGGCTAAAGAAAGAAAGATTGATAGCATTATGTACAAAAACATTGTATTGGAGCACTTAAACAAGTAGACTTGTCAATCAATTGACATACATGTATTTATCATAGTCAGTTTTTCATTGAAAATTTCATCAGTCAGAGTAGATCACAAATTTTTTTCCAGTGTTTTTCATACTGAGTAAAATTACAATTCTTTAAAAGTAAATATTTTTCAATTAGTAATCTATCGGTTATTAAGGTAAACAATGCACTCCTGTCCAATTTGGGTACCGTTTTATATTTACAGGCAAAAATAAACTGTTTCACAACAAGTGTCAATAAGTTATAAACTTTGTGAACATTATTGTTGTTAAATTAACCAAATAATACACCTATCTTATCAAAAGCTATTGGAAAATTTAACCTTGAGAAACATTTCTTCAACTGCACACCATATCTCTTTAACATTAGGACATTCATAAAAAAGATGCTCAATGGTTTCAATTTCTACCTTACAAAATGTACAAAGCTGAGTGTCCTTTAGTTTTAATTTTGTTAAAAAGTAGTTTGTATTTAGATTCCTTTGTAGTTTTAAACGGGAGCTCAAAAATTTTACCCCAATCCGAGTTACTAAATCTATAACCTTCTTCTTGCCATTTATAAACTGCTTTGATTGTTTCTTTCTTTTTTCTTATTAAAATATTATACATATCTTTGCAGCCTTTGTTTGCTTTCTTAAATTGCAATTGTATTTGATATGTGTGCTTGTATTTTAATTCTTACTTCTTTAATATTATAAGGACCAATTCTATCTAACACAGCCTTTTTAAGTCCAGCATATTCTAAAAAGTTTGCGTTTACATGTAAATTATTAAGGGATTCAAAACTTATGAAATTGCCTTCTGAATCAAAAGGATCAATTATAAATATAAAGCCTGCATTAAAATAACTTTTTTAGGAAAGATGGGTTATTATCGATTCTAATTTGTGGATTATACCATATGTGTTTACTGTGAATGTTTTCATTTTTAAGGGCTGATATGTCTATTATCTTCTGCCAGCTACAAAATACTTCTTTCCAAAAACAATTATACATTATATTACTAAGTCTGGATGGGAAATCTGTTCCTCTAAGCCATAAATTGTTCACTCTTATATTTAAACTAATTAAAATTTCCTTACATCTTGATTTAATTGACATTTTTTTTTAATTTAGAGTAAAAAAAAAACCCAGACAAGACGTTGTTTCAGTGTAGGAAAGTGGTTGATGCCTTCAACCGTTGAAAATTAGTTGGGTCTTCAACGTGGATTTAATGTTGGGATAAGGTTTGAGTTTGAACGTTGAAACCTCAAAGTTGATTTAACATTGAATAATGGTTGATAAAGTTGCAATTTGAATTCAACTATTCTACAACGTTGAATCAACGCTGCATGCTAAGAAGGTGTACCCAAGCTCATTTTTTTTTGTAAAAATGATGAAAATTGTGGTGTTTTTTTTTCAGAGAAACATACAGAAATCAGCCATAAAGTATGCATGTGCGGATTTAAGGGGGATCAAGATGGACCACTGACTTTTCCGGCAGTGCACTCTTCTTTCCCTGTGTCGGCTCCACCTTCTATTCCATATATTGAAACCGGAGATATGGTGCTCAGAATCTAAAACATGCATAAATATAAATACATTTAAGTTTGAATTGGTTTACAACTATAACTGTACTCATATTTCTATGGTAAAAAAATGCATATTTCCTACACTTATAGACCCATATATTAAATATTCACACCGACAATGTATTAAAATCATATAACTGAAGTGATTAGACTATTATTCATTGTTACTTATAATTTTTTTGAAGACTTTTTATTGCTTCTTAATTTACACATCTATTAAGCATTATCATAATTTAGCTGAAGTAAATGTATCACTTACAGTCAATTCCCAGGGTTTGAAATTGACCTCTTTAGGGGGGCCACCACCAGTCATGCCTGCCTCCTTCTTTCTGTAAGCCTCTTTCTTTTTTAAACATGACTGCACGTCCTGTATTCGCTTCCTAGTCTCCTCAACAGTCCGCAAACAAAGTGAGACAGCATTTACTCTTCAAATGAAATAAAGTATAAATGAATACATGTAAGCAAATGACATTGTGACTTCAGTTAAGTTAGAGTAAATTATATTCTCATATGGGTTAAATCATTTATCAATTATACAAAAATATGAACTTGTAAAAGCCATAACTGAAACATAATTACTCTATACAAATTCAATAAAACATTTATTCATACAACATTTATCTATTATTGATTTAAAAATTACCACCCTCCCCCACTATTTACAAACTCAAATATAAATGTGTATAGCCTTTACTTTTTCATCTCGTGTACACCTAACTCAATTTGTCAAAGATCTGATGAAAATCAGATCTTTGATCCGCTCCGACAAATTCGATGTTGCTACACAAAGAACGAATTTGTAGGAGTGGATCAAAGATCTGATTTTAAATCAGATTGTTTGTTAAATAGACTAGGATTGACAGAAAAATTATGACACATTCAAAAGCAGGTTTAGAAACATGTATTAGTTTTCTTAAAAATTTGTAAATAAATATATAACTAACTTATCTGTTATGTTTTCCCAAGCTCGCTTCTTTACGTCTGACGTAACAACGGGAGTTAGTTTCCCTCTTAGTACTTTATAAGATGATAAATAGGCCTCAGCTAGTACCTCCATCTCTGTGCTAGTCCAATTCGGCTTTCGAGGCTTTTTCTCGTTCATCCCGTTACAATTTTAAGTTAGCGGTGATTTGTTTACCTTCGCAGACGATTCAGATAAATACGCATGCGTAGCTTCTGTAACTACGATTACTTTATTATCTTCTTTTGAAGAGTTCCAGACGTAAACTACGACAAAGTCTACGTGTATATCTACGCACACGTAAACTCGGACGTAAAGGTTACGTCTACGACAAAATTTACGACCTTTAGTAAATCTCATCCCAGACACCCCACACAGAAAATTCACAAAGTAAAGTTACTGAAATAG
>WFKH01011581.1:35889507-35910249 GCA_016163765.1 Magallana hongkongensis | reverse complement strand
CCCCTACCACTACCACGGATTAGATTTTGAAGATTAATTTTTTCTTTTATTGGCTTGTTAATACATTTCGGATAAATTTGTTCCCCGAAGCAAAAACGATGCTGAGTGCTTGCATGGCCAAACGTTATACGGAGAGTTGTCCCTCCCACTGAGCACCTCTCGTACAGCGCACCCTCAGGTTGGAGAAGCCGTCATCATTTATTTTTGATTTTCTGAACTTACTTTTATCATATTGACAATCCTGTCTGATTAAAATCACCACCCTTCTGCTTACACTCATCAGGGTCTGATAGGTATCGATAACAATTCATCTTCACATGACCTCTATATTTGCACACAACCTAAATATATATCTCATTTACCAAATACATGACTTTATCTGTTAATGAGAGGTGCAACTCTTCAATACTCAGTCTGGGGGTTACATAGAAAGCAGAATTGAAATAATTTGCCTGTCTCCATTAAAAAAATTCCAATACATTTTCTAAAGCCCTGATTGGTCAGAATTTTAGGTCGGGTGAAGATGACCCCCTATCAATACCTGTCAGACCCTGTAAGGAGAAGAGGGTGCTTTTAATCAGACTGATTGACAATCCTTTTCCGACAGGAAGCTGCAACGGAAGACCTCTGCGCTTGTTTTTTGTGATTGTAAGCATCATCTGCAGTAATATCAAAAAACTGTGTTTCAGGCTTGTTCCGTGTACTAGCGGACAAAGGGTCAAACATAATTGTTTTTGTAGCAGTATATTCTTTAAACATTTTCCACGTTTTAAAAAGGGGGTCTTTAATTTCTTTATTGCTTAATAAAGCTGCTGTGAATTTGAGTAGCTTCGCTGAATCCATTGTAGATTCAAGAACTTCTAGAGCTTTTTCATTTGTTACAGGTGCAAGATCTGCGCCATCAGCTGTACTAGTTGCCAAAGATTCAATACTCATCAACCCATCAGCATCCATAGTAATTGGAAGATCAATTAAGGTTGCTGATGTCAATTCAGTGGGGGAAAGAAGAGGCAAATCTAAAGAAATAGAATTGACGTTGGATTGATCTACTTTCTCGGGCTGTGCGGAAGAAGAACTCTCTAAAGAAAGGTCAGACGTCTCAAGCTGTCTCAAGATCAATTAAGGTTGCTGATGTCATTTCAGTGGGGGAAAGAAGAGACAAATCTAAAGAAATAGAATTGACGTTGGACTGATCTACTTTCTCGGGCTGTGCGGAGGAAGAAATCTCTAAAGAAAGGTCAGACGTCTCAAGCTGTGCGGAGGCAGAGCTCTCTAAGGAATGGTCAAACGTTTGTTGAGAACACGTGTACAATGTTGCGGGCTTGTACGCATCGTTTGGGATGGCCTCTGGGTCGAACGGAAATATACCTGTTGCTTTGAAACCATTTTTGATCACTGATGGTTCCGTGGCAGATACCCACGCTTTGTAAAACATCCTAAACAAGAGGCCCATGGGCCACATCGCTTACCTGAGCAACAATAGGTATGATAAAATCAGCTTAACGGAGTCATAATACAAACTATCTGGACAATGTAGTATAATACATGTAGATCTTGTTTAAATAAAAGTCCATTTTTTTTTACCCTGGATATTCTCATGTTCAAATCAAGTCCCTTTTTAACAGGATGATTTTAAAGTCATATCACCTGTTGAGCATTGCAGTTCTCAAAAAGATCCTAAACAATTGTTTATATATGGAATATAAACCTATATCAAACTCTGAACCCCTTGTGAGGTCCAAGAATCGTCCAGGGGCCAAAGTCTAAACAATTTGAAAAAATCAGCAATATGTCAAAATGATTGCATATAAGTAAAACCATATATCATAACATTTCATTTTTTGTGAATAACTAAAATATTTTCCTTTGTAAAATTGGAATCCCAAAGTGGCCCCAAACTTCTTCTCAAGATTTTGATTTGAAAGAATTTAAATCTGAGGTTGAATTCAGTAAAGTTACAGCTTTTCTAGGCAAGTGGTTTTTAGAAAAAGATATTATAAAAAATTTTCTATTTATATTCCTATGTAACTTTTTGCCCCCAACCCCCACATTGTGACCCCATCCTACCCCCGGGGACCATGATTTGAACAAACTTAAATTTACCCTACCTGAGGATGCTTCCACACAAGTTTTAGCTTTCCTGGCTGATTAGTTTCTGAGAAGAAGATTTTTTAAGATTTACTCTATATATTCCAATGAAAAACTTTGACCCCCCCATTGTGGCTCCACCTTACCCCCGGGGACCATGATTTGAACAAACTTGAATTTACACTTTCTGAGGAGGCTTCCACACAAGTTTCAGCTTTTCTAGCAACATGGTTTTTGAGAAGAAGATTTTTTAAGATTTACACTATATATTCCTATGTAAAAGTTTGACCCCCATTGTGGCCCCATTCTATCCCTGGCGGTCATGATTTACATAATTTTAAATCTACACTACATGAGGATGCTTCCAGACAAGTTTCAGCCTACCTGGCTGATTGGTTTCTGAGAAGAAAAATTTTAAAGATTTCCTCTATATATTCTATGTAAAAATTCAAACCCCTCCCCCATTGTGGGCCCACCTTACCCCCGGGGACCATGATTTGAACAAACTTGAATCTACACTATCTGAGGATGCTTCCACACAAGTTTCAGCTTTTCTGGCTAAATGGTTTTTGAGAAGAAGATTTTTGAAAAATATCAAAAAATTTCAATAAATCCTAATTATCTTCCCTTGAAAGAGAGCATGGCCCTTCATTTTAACAGACTTGAATCCCCTTTACCCAATGATGTTTTGTGCCAAGTTTGGTTGAAATTGGCCCAGTGGTTCTGGAGAAGAAGTCGAAAATGTAAAAAGTTTACAGACAGACAGACGGACGGACGGACAGACAGACAGACGGACGCCGGACTAAAAGTGATCAGAAAAGCTCACTTGAGCTTTCAGCCCAGGTGAGCTAAAACTGCCCATGGCCTACTGGAACCCCCGTTACTTGAGTGAAGTTACTAACTTCAGAATTCCAAGTGTTTTTCAAAGATTTTAAAAAACTTCTATCTAAAGTTTGTGTCCAGTGACTTGTATGACTAGGAAGTTCTATGATTATAATGTTTTCTCTGCGTGCTAATTCAATGAACTCGACGTTGTTGTGCGAGCTATGACCATCACACACGAGGAGTTGAAGACGATGTTGCCCAATGAAAAGAAGAAATGTGGACTCAAACCACAACCGACCAATTCCATCTTTAGTCCACCCAGACTCTGAGAGGGAGATGTTTGCGTTTTATATTTCAGTTTTTTGCAAGTATTCAGAATCGTAACTTAGAAGACTTCGTTTAGTTTTACCAGGGATTGTGAAGTTGGGGCGGAACTGTATTGCCTTTTGCATTTGCGCAGATGATTATAGTGACAAAATGTCGCTGGGTGGAACATTTGGCATGAACTGTTTTTGCCCCCTTCTCTGCAACAACTTTTCCTGGCTTGTGGGCCAAGGTAAGCCCTGTCTCGTCCATGTTCCAAATGTGCTCTGGCTGTAAATTGTTTTCGTTAAACACTTTCCCAAGTGCTAGAAAAAATTTACCTACCCTCTCCTTTGTCATAGAAGCATGCCTATTTGAAGTAGTTGCTTCTTGGGACCTCAAAGAAAAGCTAGTGTGTCTTTTTTTTCAGACGTCTCCACCACATTTCAGATAGATTTTTGTTTTTGAACGGCACATTTTTGGCTTTCGCCATTGCACTTGCGGCACGCATAAAGTTGTATTTACTGTAGCCTATACCTAGAGTTGCCCTCTCTTTTGCAGTTTCTATCAACTCTTGTTCATTTTTAGTGGATAATTTGGGTTTTGAGCCCCATACCCCATCCTCTTTGACTTTTCCACTAACTCTGTCACTCAGTGTAGAGGATGGGACAGAGTATTTTTCCGCGGCTTTGCGGAGAGAGGAATACCCAGACTTAACTTTGGTTATTGCCTTGCGCATATTTTCAGGGTCCCAAGCTCCATACACTCTCTTTTTTTTCGTCTGACACCTTGGCATCTGTAAAGTTTCAAAATTTTCATTTTTGTAATTTTTTGTAGCTTATTTTGCTTATTTATTATATTTGAAACTACCAGGGCAATAATTCTGTATTAATTGTTTTAATTGTGTTTTCTCGTATCAACATTTCTAATGAAATTTTTAAAGGGTTTTACTTAAATGTACAAGTCATTCTATATATCTTTTTGTTGTTTATTGTGTAACTTTTAAAGCTCGTTAATGAATCATAATTTTATATAAAACAACACATTCATATTCAACGTTTATTAATTTTTTTGCATTTTGTGTCATTTCTGTATCAATTGCACACATGCATTGATGATGTAGAAATTAAAATCACAATATTTTTAATTCATATTTGTCTAAAACTTCTCTGACTTGAACTATATTTTCATCTGCAGTGAAAAACCCGATGTTGCACTTTTGGAGAGGACCACATTTTCTATTGAAATTTTCGGCAGCTCTCTTTGGTTTTATATAACATTTATCATAAATAAGATTTTCTTCAAATAGTCTAGAAACATGAAGCGCATCTTTTCGGCTCAGGTAGGCTCGTTTATGAGAGCAATCCGTCGGCAAAAACAGCTATGGCATGTTTATCTTTTGGGTTTAAAGGTTCGTTTCTGGCATATATATAGTACACTTCACCAACCCTAAGTTCTGTACCTCCCCAGTGGTGCATGCCCACCGCATGGACACCAAAAACAGCAACTTTCTTCATATCTGATTTTGACTGAAATGACAATATTCTGCGATAGGTGAGCGCGTTAATTAATTGACAGTATTAGTTGTTTTAATTTTAAAACGAAATACTGAATTCAAATATGTTTTGGAAATATGTGCAGGAAGTATTTTTTTTATAACTATATATTAGGCACTTTCAGCATATTTGAACATGTACATATCTATATATAACGTTATATATAACATGTTTTGGTTTTTTTATTAATATTATTTATACATTTTTAAAAGGGAGTCTATAATTTTTTTTCAAACAATTGCCCAAGTAGTTTCAAATTTTTAACAACTTTTGCATATTTTAGTTTGTGTTCTTGAGTCAGACCGGCCGTCCGACTCAATATCAATTGAAATAAATAACTGTCCGACTCAATATCAAATTAGCCATTTTGATTTTTTCTTGTGACACTAAATTATCTTTTTAAAAAATTATAAGAATTATCTATATCTATGAAAAAAATATTTGTTACAAATGTGATGTATAGAAACTTCAAGAAAAAATATTCCTAAACCACAAAAAGCAATGTATGAAAACATATCAAAACAGCTTAAATTTCCTCTAATTAGTGCTCATTTTTACCGTGTTTGGATTCCCACTTCGTGACGCTGTAGCAGAAAGACCCGGACGATGACGTGTGCCAAGCGCGTTACTCTAATAACTAAAAGACAACTGTAATGTCCATTAGAAACAGTTTATCTTAATCCTTCAGCCAGCTACATGTAGCCATTAGCGCTTGCTGTGTGTTTATGCGAGACTAACAAATGTTTACATTATAAATGTTAGAATGCATGGGAAAACATTAATCTGTGTGAAAGTTTAGTTAGAATAAATATAGCATCCGAACCCCCCACAAGTGTTATCTTTCTACTAAGCAATTTTACAATGGCGACGAGGATTTATATTCAACTTTGTGTATAATTAGTGTAATACGCAAGTTGCAAGGAAAACACAACTGCAGAATCTGGAATACCAGTTTTTCCTAAATTTCCTGTCCATGCTGAGGGAGCAATAGGTACCCGATGGCGGAAATGGGTACAGAGACTGGAAAACTTATTCGTTGGAATGAAATCACAGATAACAAGAGGAAACGTGCGCTACTCCTTCATTACGCTGGCGAGGAAGTCTATGACATTTTCGACACATTTGCCGATACAGGGAATGACGAGAATTATGACCAAGCCAAAGATGCGTTGAAATATTACTTTGAACCAAAAGTAAACAAGGAATACGAGCGGTACGTTTTCCGACAAACGAAGCAATCGGAAGGTGAAACGGTGGACACATACCACACCCGATTGAGACAACTCGCCACAAAATGTGAATTTGCAGAAAAGGATAGTGAGATCAAGTCTCAGATCATACAGAGCTACACATCATCAAAATTAAGAAGAAAAGCGCTCAGTGAGGAGATGACACTCAACAAGCTACTAGAAACGGCAAGAACATTAGAACTGGCGGAGAAGCAGGCATCGGGAATCGAAAATAACAAATCCAGTGTAAACAAAATACACCAAAAGGAATCAGGACAAAGAACTCATCATTGGAAACCAAGGCGGAATCCAGAGCCGAGAACAAAAGGTACTTATAGACACAGTTTTAAATGTTATAACTGTGGCGGCCATTACCCCCACAAGACAAAGTGTCCAGCATCCAAACAAATCTGTAGTAACTGTGGACGAGAAAATCATTTCGCTGCTTATTGTAAATCAAAACCCCAGTTTAAGAAAAATCATGTTAAACAAATCCAGGACTGTGATGAAGATGATGGATACGTATTCAGCGTCAGGAACAACTCTACAACAAAACAACCAAAGTTTAATATTGCGCTTAATGGGCAACGCTTTTACATGTTGATTGACACAGGCTCAAGTGTTAATATTTTGGACGAGGTCACATTTTCCAAACTGCATCCAAAACCTAAACTGAGCAAATCAAGTACAAGAATTTTTGCATATGGTTGTAAAAACGACATAAAAACGTTTGGATATTTCACTGCGACCATTGAAACAAAGTCCAAAATAGCTGTTGGAAAATTCTATGTAGTCGAAGGAAATTGTGATACACTCCTAGGATACCAAAGTGCCGTAGATCTTAGTATCATACCAGTGATCAATCATGTGTCAACAGACGTGAATGAAATATGTGAAGAGTTTGCTGACCTGTTTCAAGGAATTGGAAAAATAAAAGATGAAAATTCACGTCGACAAAAGCATCAAACCTACTGTTCAGCCTCACCGACGGATACCTTTCCATTTACGAAAGAAAGTAGAAGCAGAGTTAAGAAGGCTTGAGGATCTTGACATCATCGAGAAAGTAGAAGGCCCTACACCTTGGGTTTCACCGATTGTCGTTGCACCTAAACCGAAAAATCCAGATGAAATTAGGATGTGCGTGGATATGCGTTTACCTAATAAGGCAATTCAAAGAACAAGACATATCACACCTACAGTTGATGACATAATTCATGATTTAAATGGAGCCAAAACTTCTCAAAATTGGATATGAATGCAGGGTATCACCAAATTGAATTGGAAGAGCAATCAAGATACATAACGACGTTCACAACTCACGTAGGATTGCGCCGATATAAACGTCTCAACTTTGGCATTTCATCAGCTGCTGAAATTTTTCAAGAGACTGTTAGTGAATCACTCCAAGGCTTACAAGGGGTAAAGAATATGAGTGACGACATCATAGTGTATGGGGAAACACAAGAACAACATGATACGCGTTTAAGAAAAGTCATGGAACGGCTACGGGAGCGCAACATAACACTAAACCGACCAAAATGTGAGTTTAACAAACAAAAGCTATCTTTTTTTTGGCTTTGGCTATGTATTTCTGCAGATGGCATTTCAGCTGATCCTGCTAAGATACAAGCAATCAAATCAGCGAAAAGTCCAACAAACACAAGTGAAGTGAAAAGTTTTCTTGGAATGACAAATTATGTATCTAGATTTATTCAAGATTGCTCAACAATTACGCAACCGATAAGGATTCTCACACAGAAGAATATGGCGTGGAAGTGGGAAACGAAACAACAGTTGGCGTTTGAAAAGCTAAAGAATTCACTTACAAGTGATACTGTTATGTCATACTATGACCAGAACAAATCAACTGAAATAGTTGTTGATGCAAGCCCAGTTGGACTTGGAGCTATCCTTTCCCATGAAGAAAAACTTTTGCGTATGCAAGCAGATCATTGACCCAAGTAGAACAACGTTATTCACAAACAGAAAGAGAAGCTTTAGCCATCGTTTGGAGCTGCGAACATTTTCACTTGTACATATACGGATCCAGGTTTACATTGGTTACTGACCATAAACCGCTAGAAAGTATATTCAACAATCCGAAATCAAAACCGCCTGCAAGGATTGTAAGATGGCGTTTGCGTTTGCAAGCATATGATTTTCTTGTCAAATATAAGAAAGGAGTTGACAACCCAGCCGACTATATGTCCAGACACCCGGATATACGAACCGATGAGAATGGATCAAAAGAAGAGAAAATAGGAGAAGAATCTGTCAACTTTGTTGCACAACATGCTGTCCCAAAAACTGTTACTTTATTGGAAGTAGCGGAATGCACAGCAAATGATGCAAATCTACAAATGGTTATTCAAAATCTGAGGACTGGAAAATGGAAAACTAAGTCTGACAATATGTCAATGCAGTCGTTTTACAAACTAAGGAACGAGCTGTGTATTAGAAACATGAAGAGAAGGAAATTCTTCTAAGAGGATCAAGACTAGTGATTCCTTCATCACTACAGAGGAAAATGGTCGACATAGCACATGAAGGACATTAGGCATTGTTAAAACGAAACAATTGCTAAGGGAAAAGATTTGGTTCCCTGGAATCGACTCAATGGTAGAAAACCTATGCAAATCTTGCATCCCATGTTTATCATCTGTTCCTGAAAACAAATCGTCCAAAATATCTAGATGATTATGTTTCTAAGTAAAATATAACAAGTCGTGTTGAGAGGCATAATATTCCTCTGGCTTGTTCCGTGTAGTTCAGTTTTATAATCAATCTTGTATTAATTAGATATGTATAAATGTTGTGAGTGACTGATAACATCTTATAAACAAATTAAGGAATATTTCTATATAATTTGGACAATGTTAATATCAGTGATAATTTCATAATTGACTTTGATAAACAATAAATGAACACAATTAAAATTCAAAGGAAAGGAGGGATGTAATGTCCATTAGAAACAGTTTATCTTAATCCTTCAGCCAGCTAGCCATTAGCGCTTGCTGTGTGTTTATGCGAGACTAACAAATGTTTACATTATAAATGTTAGAATGCATGGGAAAACATTAATCTGTGTGAAAGTTTAGTTAGAATAAATGTAGTATCCGAACCCCCCCACAAGTGTTATCTTTCTACTAAGCAATTTTACAACAACTAAAGTTTATTCATACGATAAATAATGCTAGCCTAGATGTTGAACAAAGTTGGCGTCCGACTCACGATCGCGTCCGACTCACAATCAGTTTACCCTAATTGAAATACACATGGAAGGGAGCTTTCACTGCAGTGGTCAATTGTTGAATATAAGTTTAAAGTTTTAAGTCAAAGGTCTTAAATAATAATTATTTGTTCTCATGTTTAGAAGTTATGAAATACGTTATGCAATGCAGTCGGTCGCCATAGAAATCATCACAGTACTGCAAGTGTCGACAGTTGTCTTATTTCTTTGAAAGACTTTAGAACATAATTCACTTGACTTACGGACTAGCGACACAGTTGCCTCCCAAAATATATGCACTTCTCAAGTTACAATTAAGTGATATAGATATGTGTTCTTCAAGGGATTTTATTTATTGTTATATGCACATTGATACATGTTAAAAAAAATGTTTATTGAAGGTGTGTATTGTGAGGTTGTAATGCAACTTAATCGACTTAAATGGGGAGGCAAATCTAAAACATATTTATGTTAATAAAGTGGTTTAAATTATCACATGTGGTCATGCTGTTTTAAAAACAAACTACATAATTAAGCTATAATGCACACTTAAAGTTAGAGAAATCGTATTTACTGGATGCTGACATTATGTAGAACTCTTTTGTATTAAAAAATTATTATTTTGACGTCACAGCATCTATTCCGGTTTGGTTTACATATACAATGTACACAGTGCTCTGAATAAAACGCTGGTTTATGCCTTTCTGTTACTCAGGTAAACGACTGCACAAAATTGATAATTTTTAGGTTCACACGTCAATCTAAAGAAATAAAACATGTATGCATAAATAAATGTATTTTTATTAAATAAATGAGAGCTGTTAACCTGCTGTCATTCGAAGTTGAATATGATCTCGTATAAA
The DNA here is from genome assembly GCA_016163765.1 of Magallana hongkongensis. Taxonomy (NCBI): domain Eukaryota; kingdom Metazoa; phylum Mollusca; class Bivalvia; order Ostreida; family Ostreidae; genus Magallana; species Magallana hongkongensis. Next base: position 35,900,156 of record WFKH01011581.1, on the reverse strand, counting down.
TTTTTATTCCACGTCACGTTCTTCGCTAGCTGAATAAGTATGTTATACTAGCATAAGTCGGAATAACCATGTCGGAATAACGTCGGCAGACAATTTCTACGACACCTGGCATCCGTATCTACAACTACGCAGAGATTCCTCCGACACTATCCTCCGCTTTTAGATTTCAACGAACATGCTCCTTTTGACGTTGGTTTGTAATTTAGTGGAAAGTTAAAGGTAAAAGAACGGTCTCAAATCCAATTGTTTCAAATTTCCAGAACTTGTCATTTAGAGCGAATATCACGATTTGCTAATACTTATGCTATGTTGGTAAAACAAACCGGAATAGATTGTGTGACGTCATAGATTAAAGTTCAATGGCAGCTCCCATAGCGGCGGTATATTTAAATTAAGCGATCGATTTCCTTGCGTTATTCCTTGTTCCGAGGTTTTTAATAAAAATAAATACGATTTGCAATGATAGCAGATGATAATTACAACCCCTACCACCACCGCGGATTACGATTTTGAAGATTTGAGAATTTATTCTTTTATTTGCTTGTCAAGACTTCGAATGAATATGCTCTTCACGATGCTGAGTGCCTGCATGGGCAAACATTATACGGAGAGTTATCCCTACCACTGAGCACCTCTCTTATACTAGTAGCGCGCCCTCAGGTGGGACAAGGCGTTATCGTTTATTTACAAATGGTGTTCTTTTCGATCGTTTAATCTTAACACTGCACTTTACATAAACTATTCCATGTGTTAGCGGTAGAGGTGTAAATATGAGTACAGGAAATCGAAATGTTTATGAAACATAACACTGTTTACCATGCATCAGCGCAGTGGAATTAGTGTTGGTTACACTATGATATAGGCTTAGTTTGTATCCTGTCATCAGTTGTACATAAACGTATTTATCGTTTTGATTTCCTGGTTGAAATGATTAAATACATGTACATAAAGGATGTTTGTTTTAAGTTATCATAAATTGATATAACCGTGAAGTGAGTTAAAAGGAGAATTTGCCTGGTATGAAAATAATACTTTGAAAGTGAGCCTCGTTTTCGATTTTCTTAACTTACTATTATCATATTGAAAATCCAGTCTAATGAAAACCATCCCCCTTCTCCTTACACTTGCCAGGGTCTGATAGGTATCAATAAGAGGTCACCTTCCCATGACCTCTACATTTGCATACAATCTAAATATACCTCCAACCAATCACAGACATGTCTTAATCTGTTTTTCAATACTCTGCAATCTGGAGGCTATTTTCTATGAAAATATAGGCATGTATTAATTTTTTTTGTCTCATTTTGAAGAGTTCAAATTGATTTTCTAAAGCCCTGATTGGTCAGGAGTTAAGGTCGTGTGAAGATGACCTCCTATCTATACCTGTCAGACCCTGACAAATGTAAGGAGAAGGGTGTGGTTTTATCACGACTGATTGACAATCCTTTCTTGACTTGAAGCTGTAACGGAAGACCTCCTCGTTGCTTGCAACGAGCTCGGCTCTAGTTTGATAATGCATATATTTATGCAAACATGTATTTATTCTTTAGATTGACGTGTGAGCCTAAACATTATCAATTTTGTTCAGTCGATTACTTGAGTAACAGACAGGCATAAGCCAGCGTTTTATACAGAGCATTGTGTACATTGTATATGTAAACCAAACCGAAATAGATGGTGTGACGTCAAAATAATAATTTTTTTTTTTGGGGGGGGGGTTTAATACAAAAGAGTTATACATCATGTCAGCCTCCAGTAAATACGATTTCTGTAACTTCAAACGTGCATTAAAGCTTAATTATGTAGCTTATTTTCAAAACAGCATTACCACATGTAATAATTTAAACCACTTTATTAATATAAATAAAATATGTTTTTGACTTTCCTTCCCCTTTAACTTTTTGTGTGCTTTTGCCATTATAATATCGATGCATGTCGTCCATCTTAAGTTTTCAGAAAAAGTTATTCCTAGGTGCTTGTGGCTTAATTAACACCAATTCAACGGGGCAATTTTGAAATCTCCGATGCTTTGAATGAATTCATCAATGAATCCATGGGGAGGGAGTAAAATGAATTTTTTGACATTTATTTTGTAACAACTACATGTATTATACTTAAGATTGAATGTTTTAGAAGAAATCTATCAAATTAACATACACACTTGAATATTTATTGGTTAATGTACATTTAGTAAGACATGCGACTTACACCCTTTTCAAGATGAATGAAATCGATCGAAAAGCGGGGCACATCGATCCCGCTTCGCCGATTTAGTTCCTCCAGAAAGTATTCCAGCTACATGAATTTATTATATTTGTGTGAATATTTTCTATGAAAAATTACAACGAATAAACATGCTATTCTATCTTACCGTGAAATAGTTTTCGTGCTATCTCCCCATGGTGAATAAGCATCGAAACTATTCACCTTCCCTCGTATTTAAACTCGGATCACCTGTTATCCGGGTCGCTACGTTAAATCAAAGTTCGATAACTCAAAGGATCTATTGCGAATAAAAATTGAATTGACCTATAGGGGAGATGGATTTTCCGGAATAAATCACTTTTGAAAATCAAAGTTTTTTTTGTTATTTTCTATCGTACATATTTCTAAATTTTTTGAATTTGCATTTTAAACCTATCATATTGCTTTTGCAATTTTATAATTAATCTTCAAAGTACGTTAGCTAAATAAAAACAACATTTTCTCAGTTAAATGGTATATTTACTGTATGTTTTTTGTCCTAGATATCCTTCAGGACCGGCCTGCCCCTAAAAAAATCTTAGATATTTCGATAGGTTTTGTTCAAAGGAATAAATAAAGATATAATTTTCTTAGGGGCACCCCGGCCCTGGGGTCGAATTTTGCAAAAAAACGAAGAAAATTTCGGAAACTGATTTCTATCATGCTGGTCTACTTTTACATGAAAAAGATTAACTTAAAGTCTTGGATAGCTCAGTAGGTAAAAGCGCTGACTATGTCATACACCCCTGCGAATGTGTTCGGAATGTTTTCTTTATCGTTGCTAAGTATGCAATAAATCCAGAGGTGCTCGAGTGAAAGTTCACGAGACTTCCCCGAGATTTGTTTAGTTCCTGTGAAATTTCGAGCGGAAGTATAAGTGTTCGGATAATATTCTCAAAATACCTAAGTACTGGTCGTTTTTCATATTATATCCTTCTTTGATTTATATTAAAACACGAAAATCTATTAAGATGTATGTCTTATTTCATCATCTAGCAGTTATTTAAATTAAACGGTGATATTCAGAACAGAGTTATCGTTCGTGTTCAACCACTCTACACGTGGTTGAAAATATAAACATTGGGTTGCTTAATAAAATCATAGCCATGTTTGATGCTTGTTGTGTGCAATACCATGCTTTTTAAAAAAAGAATGGGTGTCTGTTTTGTATAAAAACTTAGTATATAGAGCCATTTTCAAGGAAGATTCTGCATAAAATAGTATAGTCTGTTTCACTATTGATGCTATTACTAGGTCAGGCGCGGATCGAAAATTAATCCTTATGGGGGATCGCTTCTAAACATGTTAATTGTTGCAACAGCAGAATAAAAACCTATTTTTTCTATTGTCACATTTATTTTCAGAACTCATTTTATCCACCAATTAATGAAGATAAAGTTTGAAATCAATAAACGTCTAGATTTTATATTTGATAACAAGTACCTAGATTCTATGAAATAGACTATAAACACGAGGCACGATTTTTACTGCGAAACTGAAAGGGTCAAATAAAACCACGTGGTCTAAAATTTAAATGAAAATAACATTCGCAGGGGTGTCATACATGAGATGTTTTTGTGCCCTGGTTTAATTTCATCTGTGGACATACTTTTTCTTTTTTAAATTAACGGCATTTATTAACACCGATTTATTTATTTTTTTATGCAGAATTGTGCATTTTATATATTAAACTTCAATCTTCTTCCTTAAATGCACATTTGCTCTTTGAATTAAAGATATCGATGGTAAAAATATATACTTTAGTACTTCACTACATGTAAAAGCAATCAACCGGAACTATACCCTAGTGTAAGAACGTTTTGTTTGAGGACAAGAACCATTCACTTTGTGTTATTCGAGACAGGTGCCACGTAAAAAAATCATGCCGAGCAAAAACTGTTGCGTTTGCCTTTTAAGAACATCTATAGGAAATGGTACAATTGTGGGAGAAGTACTGCAAAGTAGATGCAGTTCGTTCTTTGCAAAGAACGTGTGCATTGGTGACATTGTAAGCCAAAAATGCAGGAGGAAGGTTTATAGATTAGAAAAAAATGAGGGTGGGTCAGTTAGAGTTTCCCGACTTCTTGCCATTCCGGAATCAGGTTCGTCCCCTTATACAAAGGATGCAGCTGTTAATATGGAAAAGAATTAAGTTGAATGTGCAGTGAATGATGATAGTGTTCGAACGCCTCGTAAAAAGCCTTCCACATCTAAAAACATCACTCTTCCTGTTATTTCTTTTGGAAAAACTAAGGCGACGTGCATTATTTGTCGCAAAGAGTCAAAGGGTTTGCGACTTTTGAAATCGCGTCACGAGAGACTTTCGATATGTCATTAGTTGTTAATAAACGCATTAAAAGAACATGTATTATAGAATGTAAACTGAATCAAAATTTTAGAAAACTGTTCATAACTCGTACTGTCGGACAACGACTGTGAAACTTTTTTTTCAATCACAATTATATATAATGAGAACAAGACCTAAGAGTTTACAGTGTATGGCCTAAAATCAATAAGTGGAACGGAAATCGATGTTTTTTTGTAAAGACAGAAACCAATACCGGTCCTATAGGTCAATTCAATTGTTTTTCGCAATAGATCCTTTGTTTAACCAAAATTTAAAAAAATCTGCATCGCGGAAAATTTAGTTTTCTTCGGTATAATAAAATCATTTAATATTTATTAGTTTGATAAGATATTGGCGCTTCTGATTGGTCGAAAAATTTCTTTGATACCTGCATAAATAAAATTTTTGCCGGATCTACTTTTCTCAACTGTTCTGATCTAACACTTTCCAAAATAAACCCTGTCAACAAAATGTAAAGTTGTGTCTGTTTAATTGTCAGCAAATAAAATACAACTTTATAAATGAATAAATGAAAAATTAAAGTTTAACCTTCAAAAATAAACAATACACGTTATTTAATTCACTAAATAGAAAATTAAGCGTCTTCTCATGATTTCGTCTGCTTGAGATCAACGATCAACATTTACGGCGAGGCTGGCTGTTCCAATTCCATGAATAATTATAACGAACATATACATGTAGGCCTATACACTTTCACGGTAACGTTGCTGTTTAAATTTGGAAACGATGAGTTTTAAATTAACACGCATACTTGATCGGTCATCAGAATAAGCATCGTAAAGCAAAGCTATGATTAGTGCATCAACTCCTTCGGCGTATTCCAAGCGGCAGATTTGTCATTTAAGTACCTCACTGGCTATCTAGTTACCACAACATTTACAAAAGTCGCACATACATACTATTATTTGTCGACATATCAACTATTTTCGTCCACGATTGCGTCTCCTTGCATGGTTATGCCCAGTTGCACATTTCAGCGATCTAACTCACATTAAAACCAGTTTTAACGAATCTTGCTGCGAATAATATCACAAGCCATCGCATGTATTTTCCTTTCGTTTTCAATTCAGATTTCAACTTCTTATTTGTGTTTAATCCATTAAATTCAGCTCAATAGCTCTGCATCAGCTGAAGGCGCATCCATTTTGAATGTAACTGTAAGCGCAGACTACCAAATCTTTTAGAAGAACTGGTAGGTTATGATGCGCCCTTCACTCGTTGTCCTAGTTAAAGGCATCGCTCGTGTGCCGGTGTAATGAAGAATAATTACACCGGTACAGATGAAGAGAGTGATTGGCTTTGTACTCCTCATCGTAATTAGTTTAGGAAAGCAGCAATAAAACTTAACCAAACAAACAACCCAACCAAAAAAAAAAAACCAAACAAACAAACAAAAAAAACAAGAACAAAAATTTAAAAAAAAAATCAGAAAAAAAACCCCAAAACAAAATTATGAAAAAATGGACCCCGATAAGAACCACGTCCACGTCGTGGGGTCTGGAAACAAACTTGAATTTTGATATACATGAAATATTAAACTTGTGTATCAAAATTCAAGTTTGGCCGAGTGTTCTTACTTGAAAAAGGATTCATTATTATAATAAATACTGATGAAATATAAAAACAACAGTTTCTACACCACACAAAATTTCAGGTCATCTCTAATTTTCAGGTCAATTCAAATGTTCAGGTCTTTTTGTATTTCTGCTTAAATAATTGATAAGGATATCATTTCATTATATTTTTCAAACATATAACACATGGGAATATGATAAAACAAAAAACCCACACATACACATTAAAACATAGAAAAATGTAGTAATGTATCAATTATATAAATTTTCAGGTCAGGTTTTTATTTTTTTGCAATTGAAAGTATGAAGATAGGAAATAAATCGGTACTGTAAAACTGCATGATCGCATCACGAAGAGAAATATGTTCAAAGTTACATACATATGTACATGAAACCGTATTTAGTTTTTGGAAATGAATAAGAGGGAATTTAATGCTTATGATGAGATAGAAGAGACAAGAGAAAAAAAGTTTCTGTAGAAGCAGTATAAGCTTAGGTCATTATTCGTTCACGACATAAAAACTGTCCGAATTTTCCTCGAAAAATGTCGACATTTGTTATCGTGTTTCATACACAGTGTCTCTGATAAAATCAAGCAACGCCATTTCAATAAAATATATAGTAAAATGCAGATCTTAGTAGGAAATGCATTTCAAAACTATGCTCCAAACTTTTAAACGATTTAGACGAACTCAATTTAACTCAACACAATAACAGAAGAGATAATTTTGAATCAATTCATAAAAAAAATCATCAATATGTGTTCTTTGCGAATTTTTTGCAAAACAACTTTAAAGATTTAAAAGATTTCACAAAATTTTTTATTTTCATTATGAAGTTAGTCCGATGTCATCCTTTTCTTACGCCTGAGAACCAAAAAAATTGAAAATGCGTTGATTGACAAGACTAGCTTATTAACACATACTAGAACATGCAATTGCCACACTGCTCAACGCGTTATCGGCTATTCGGTTGTTATCGGACATTCGGTGGACAACAACTTTTGACAGCTGAACAAATTGATGCAAATGATCACCGTGGAGATATAAAAAAAAAATTTTTATAGTGTTTTTTGTGTACAAGAATGAGTACAGATTCGAACTAAATCTTATACGAAGTATATCTTATTACAGTATGTATGAGTCTTGGAAAGACTTTAACTGTCAAATTCGCTATTTTTCACAAGTTTTTGTCCGATATGTACATGTATTATTGAATATAGTTCCATTTTCAAAATCTTTTCGTTTACATAACATTAACTTATTGTACAAAACATAGCGTCGTCAGGATAATGCAAATATCTAATCTAATCATTCGAGTATACAAGTTTAAAATAGATTATTGGTGCAACAGAAAGGCGAGTATGTATTTAAAAAGAATACTTCTTTTATCCATATAACAACTTTGACATGGGATCTTATGTCACCGCAATTTAAATGTGATTCCCGTCATCAATTCCGGTTATTTCTGGCGTTTTCTTGTATTCATACTTATGCATTAAATCAGAAAAACAATATCATTTGCATACACACTGATTAAATACCAGTGTGTAATGTAATCAGCGTATTACATATCATGTGCGGATTTAGAGTGATTCCGGGGGGAGGGGGGGGGGGGGGGGGGGGGGGGGGTTCAGCCCCCCCCCCCCCCCTCCCCTGAATTTTTTTAAATTCACACAGAAAATTTACCGAAAATAGGCCTAGGATCCCCCTGGCAAACACTTTTATCCCTCGAACCCCCCCCCCCCCCTTTCTTGGAATTGTTTTTTGATCAACGCATGCATATATAGTTACATATACGTATTTGAGCACCATTTTCGCTACCTAATTGTTTCTGATCCGCATCGCTCCTCACGATCGACTTTTCTAGTTCAAACACACTCGTACACCTTGTCATATCATTATGAAAAACAATTAAACAAAAATATTGGTGAACTGCGCTTATTTATATAGCTGTAGAAAATGTGTACGATAGATTACTGGGTCGTAAAATAAAAAGAAGTTTTTATTAATGCATGATCGTCGAATTAATAGGAATATTTAGTAAAAAATAACTTTTGATATTTTTTCTAAATATAAAATAATCTTTAATTGTTGATTTAAGTTGCATTAGATGGTATGTTGCTCAATTATGTTAAAGGAAAAACCGGGACATCTGCACATGGATATTAAGATTAAATAATTTTCAGTAGGATATATTTACATCTACCGAGTATGATTCCCTCTATTTCATACGGAACTTATAGTTAATTCATAGCTCTATAGAAACAGCCAAATTGAAATCAACACGCCCCGTTTATCGATTGGTCGAAATCTACAGCGGCTGAAACTGACAGGAAACTGACAGGACTGAAATCTACACGCCCCGTTTATCGATTGGTCCAAACCAACAGCGACCTAAGAAAAATCCCAGACTGCACGAAATAATCATGATGATGTCAGACTCAAAGTCTCACAGGAGACGATTTGGCTGTTTCTTTTAGCTAACCTACTGATGTATATTAACAGTAATTTAGTGAATTTTACTTACTTTTTATAATCAATTTATTAATAAGTTAAAAGAAAGATGTAAATATAAACAATAAAATGCTTTCTTTGATGATTCATGCGGGATATGAAGGTAGCGATCATTGCAGAAAAAATTTACATAACCCGCTAACGCGAGTTATGTATTTTTTCTGCAATGTCGCCACCTTCATATCCCGCATGAATCACCAAAGAAAGCATTTTATTGTTTAAATATGTAACAGTAGCATTATATATATTTTACTTGAAAAGGACACAGTATTAAATGAAACAATGAGTACTCGACTATCGCTCGACTAAAGACCCCGATAATTCGACTAGTCTCTCCGAGTAAATTTGACATCCCTAATCGAAATAGATATTATCAATAGACACTCGGATAATGATACTTAGTAATTATATTATCTCCGAAGTACATAGTAGTTGTAACTACATTGTAGTTTCAAACAGACAACCCCCCCCCCCAAAAAAAAAAAAAAAAACCCGGCATATTTAGAAAGATAGCGATATACTGACAGTATTTTAGGTAGGAAACCAATCTGAATTATCCTTAGTTTTACAATGTTCGTTTGCCTTGATTTGGTAATATTCCGTTCTATTCTATATCAAAACAACCTAATACTTGAAAGTTAGAACAACTTTTAAAAATCGCGCAGAATACATTACATTTGGATATGTAAATTACTGACGATTAATTTCAAGATTTGACACACTAAAATGGACTTTCTTCACTTTTTTAGATCTATTCTGAAACTGGAGGAAACTTTTCCAACCTGGTTTTCCGATAACGTACACCCGCCAAAACCGAATTATCCGACAACTATCAACCTTGTTGACGATAACATGTTTCCACCTAACGAGTCATTTTAAACGTCTGTTATCTAACTCTTAATTTGGAATTTTATCTCTGTCTGCTTATATAAAGCTTTGTGCTTGTACATTGAATGAATAAACCATTTTGATTAAAAGAACAAGTAGATTTCAACTTCTTCAAAGGCTAAAATGTGATGACATATTCCGAAAATTTTATAAAAAATCACTTTGAAGAGCTGTAGATCATTTGAAAAAGAGAGATTTGGTCCGTGCTTTTGGCTGCTGAAAAAATAATCATTTATCTGCTAAAGATCACAAACTTTGTTTGCTGAAATACGCATTTGTCGTTGCATTAAGAAAGAAGGTGTTGCAGTTCCAATGCTAATTTTCCCTAAAGGAGTTGCAGATAAAATGGAAAATTTAAAGTTACAGAATTTGATGTAATTCTTTTTTTGCTTGCAACGTTGTATATAAAGCAGTGTAGAATTTTATCTGGAAAGTTTATATTAACTTTTGTAAGAACATTATATAAAATTGAAAATGGTTACACAGACAAATGTGGCAGATTTCACGCTTTATAAAAGGGGAATCCTCTATGTTGTGAAGAACTGCCTCCTTGAAACAAAATTGTGATATTAACGTTTAGAATAAGACAATTTCTTGAAAACTGTCATTTCCGATTTTTGTTTCATAGAGGCATATTTAAAAAAAAATTAACTTTTGGGTAAAATCCTTAATACCTTTGAAATCTAAGAACGCTGTGTTAAATTCCCCCACTGAAAGTCATGTCTAGATTAGTCGAGTGGTAACGCAGTTAGAATAGAGAGTAACCGTGTTCGACTTTTTTGATTGGGTTCGAATCCCGAAACAGTTGGAATTTTTTTATGTACATTTTTCTTTTAATCGCATGAAAAGGTAATGTATATAGATAATTTAATAATGTCAGAATAAAGTCATTTAAATGCTCGTTAATGTAATATTTTGCATGCGTGCTTATTTTTTTTTTTCAAAATCACTTACTGTGTAAAGTCCCCGTTATAAACTTGAATTATAACATTTTCTTCTTAACAAAGGATTTTAAAACAATGTACGCATCAATGTAGAAAGTTGATTTTTTCCTTTTTT
>WFKH01011581.1:35841907-35859715 GCA_016163765.1 Magallana hongkongensis | reverse complement strand
TATGTGTTTTATTCATCTCTTATCCTGATAATTAAGATAGCTATAATATTAATATTTATTTATAAAGATGTTATTTAAATTGTTCCCAAAAGTTACGTTCATTCAATTAATGAATTAATCAATTAATCATTTTTCATCCTTAATTCGTCTGAATAACGGCTAACAACCCCATGAAATGACTAAAACAAGTAATAAGATTAGTAATAATAATTTTATTATAATGGTTTTCCACTTGAAACGCCATTTGGGTCGCCATTTGGATCCATTTGGGTCGCCATTTGGGTCCATTTGGGTCCATTTGGGTAAATCGACGCACCGCGACATAGGAAACTTTTTGACCATAAAAAAATCAAAGTTCAGAAAGTACTCAAGGCAACTGAATTTTTCAACGAATGAAAGTAACGTATTCTTTATATACATGTAAGTATTCAGACATTTATCAATTTATTTTGTTTAAGTGTTCTTTTCTCAACTGGGGTGCTAGGCGGTATAACTATTATATGAACTATATTGATTGACAGTCACACACCTACACATGTGCCCTCTTTAAGTAGAACTTACGAAAAGAATTATGCGAATTAAGGAAATGCTATATAGCATGTTCCTGTAGGGGATGGCATCGGGTTTTGGGTTGTGCTCCAAATGTACTATTAGTAAGATCGAGGTAGTGAAAAATCAATTAAGTCACAATTAACCCGGTAGACTCGCACCAACGGCCTCTGGCGTACTGCGCCTAGCGCCCTGCCCATTGGATTATTGAGACCCAATACATGCATATTGATTGACATTCACACACCTTCGAACCCAGTGACAAATGCATAAACTGATGAAGTAAAACAATTGAGTGTATATATTAATAGCTATCATAGAAGTACAGGTATAAATAGACAAATCGAAACAAGAGGAAAAAAAGTAAGACTGATCAAAGCTTATTAATTGACACATGCATGTTCTCTTATTTAACAGTTTGTAAAATATTTGCCCAGTATCTTCTATTTCATATTTTTAACATTATTAAAAACCCAATCTTCAATGCTGTCAAATACGTCAGAAAAGGGTGACCTTATTTTTCAGGTGAAACGAAAGTAAGAGGCGGGTGAAGGAAGTATCATGACAATTTACACATTTACAATTTACAATGTCCACGGAGAAAAGGAAATCTACGTCTTCCCGACTGATTGTGGCAGCTATAGATTTTGGAACAACATATTCGGGATATGCCTATTCTTTCAAATCAGACTGGACAAAGGTTTTAATGAATAAATGGGAAGGCGGTCAGCTGACGTCTCATAAAGCCCCAACGACTCTCCTACTAAATCCTGACACATCGTTCAATTCTTTTGGATATGAAGCCGAGAAAACGTACGCAGATATTGCTACAGACGGCGATGATGAGGGTCGATCGTGCACGGAGTACTATTTTTTTCATCGTTTCAAAATGATGTTGAAAACAACTTTAACGCAGGTTTGTGCAATATTGCGACTGTGTCTTTTATGAGAATGTAAGGTGTTCAATATAGGAGTCTTTTCACTGGACAGGTTTACATTCATATATTTTCCTCCTATTATAAATTATTAGTTTTTACAATCATATCGTGTGTGTACTAAAGTCTGACACCGTGACCAATTACTCTTGATTGTTTCTTGCTAATGGTGCGACTTTTTTTTTTTTTATATTTCTTGCTTTCTTCTGCTACACTCAGCTTCTTTTTTCCATAAAACATTATTTTTGTGTCTAATTATATACTTACTTACTTACTTACTTACTTACTTACTTAGCCCTGTCGTTCCATGAGGAACATAGGCCATCAACAACAGTCCTCCATCGAACCCGGTTCTGGGCTGCTCTGGCGGCACTGTTCCAGGTCATATCTAGTGCTTGTAGCTCTGCCTCTGCATCCCGCCTCCAGGAGTTTCTTAGACGTCCCCTTTTCCTCTTGCCCTTGGGGTTCCAGGTAAGGGCCTGGTGTGTAGTGCTGGATGGTGGTTTTCTCAAGGTGTGTCCTATCCAGCCCCACTTCCGACGTCTTATTTGCATCTCCATTGGTTCTTTTCCTGCTTTCCTTCACAGGTCTTCATTTGAGATCCTCTTAGGCCATCTGATTTTGAAGATGCGCCTGAGACAGGTGTTATAGAAGGTCTGGATCCTCTGCAGGGATTTTTTCGTAGTCCTCCAGGTCTCCGCTCCATACAGTAAGATGGACTTCACGTTGGAGTTAAGGATCCGCAGTTTGGTGGTGATGCGGATGTTCTTAGAGGCCCATGTTTTTAAGCATGAAAAATGCAGTTCTCGCCTCGTCGATTCTTGACTTGATGTCAGAGTCTGTGCCACCCAGTCTGTCCACCACACTCTCAAGGTAGATGAAGGACTCAACTTCTTAGATGGACTTGTCACCAACTGGTATCTGGGCAGTGGTGTTTATCTTCATCAATTCTGTTTTCTTCAGGTTGATCTGGAGTCCAATTCCTGCTGATGTAGTTGCCAGGCGAGTTGCCTTGTCCTGCATCTGATTGTGGTTGTGTGAAAGGAGAGCCAGGTCATCAGCAAAGTCTAGGTCGTCAAGTTAACGTTGTGTCAGGAGTGTCCATTGTATTCCATTCCTCTTGCCTGATGTGGTAGTCTTCAGAATCCAATCAATAACCAGGAGGAAGAGAAATGGCGACAGCAAACATCCTTGTCGAACTTTTGTTTTGACTTCGAAACTGTCAGACATCTGGCCAGCATGGGTAACTCTGCATTTCATGCCTTGGTATTGTGTTACGAATTAGGGAGACAAGTTTCTCGGGTACTCCATAGTGCCTCAGTATCTTCCAGAGAGTCTCTCTGTCCACACTGTCAAAGGCTTTCTCATATTTGATGAAGTTGACATAAAGAGGGGACTTCCACTCCAGTGATTGCTCAATTATGATACGCAGGCTAGCTATCTGGTCAGCACACGATCTGTTGCTTCTAAATCCAGCCTGCTGATCACGGAGTTTTGGGTCGACTGACTTAGTCATTCTCTCAAGAAGTATCCTGTTGAGGACCTTGCCTGGCACTGACAAGAGCATAATTCCCCGGTAGTTACTGCACTCCCTTAGGTCTCCTTTCTTTGGCAGCTTGATAAGTATACCATCTTTCCATTCCGCCGGAATACTCACTTCCTCCCAGATCTTCTTGAAGAGGTTACTGTATAAGTGGTTATTAACGCTGGTGGTTAGGAACGCGTTTCCTATAGTTAAACAATACGCGTGGGTATTAAATACGCGGATGCGTGATTTACCACTCTAAGGTTTAATTTTTTTACCATACGCGCGAGGATATTTTCCGCGATTTTAAGCTTACCGCGTAACTAGTGTAAATTTCCCCTACGCGTAAATAACCACTTTTACAGTACACAGGATGGTAACAGATGTTTCAGTATCAGCTTTGATGGCTTCTGGTGGTATCTTATCAGGCCCTGCCGCTTTTCCGTTCTTTAGCGTGCTGATTGCCCTCCTGATATCTGTCTTTGTTGGTATGTCACAGTTGATCGGAAGGTCAGTGTCGGCTGGCTGTAAGTCCGGAGGTCTCTCAGGTGATGGTCTATTTAATAGCTCCTCAAAGTGCTCTACCCATCTCTTCAGTTGTTCATCAGTTGTCGCAAGAGGGTTCCCATTTTTGTCTTTTACTGTCTTGTGTTTCTGTTGAAACTTGTTGGAGAGCTTCTTGGTGACCATATATAGTTCCCTCATGTTTCCCTGTCCTGCTGCTTCTTAACTTGTTTGGCTAGGTTGTCAATATGATTTATATACGTGTAGAATATTAATTAACCATGTCCCAGGATTCTTTTTTCCATCACTTTTTGTTAAACCCTCTTTGCTGATGACAAATTAATAAAGAAATCTAAACTCATTACATTTCCCTCTTGTCTGTAGTATGATACTCTTATCTAGCAAGATATTCACTGTGACAAGGGTGAAATCACTTTTATATCAGCCTTTGCTGTGTTCTCATACAAATATTATAACGAAGAAACTTTTGCGGTTATACTAAAGGATTGCAAAATATTTGTATCCGTATCATATAAAACACTTTTTATATTTCATTTTACATTCTTTGTTGAATTATTTGTTGGTGATGAATTTTGCACACATGTAAATATGTTTCCAAACAATATACTTGTACACTGTACATATATTTTTGTAGAGAGTTCATAGAGAGACAAACTGCAAAGACGAAAATGGACAGGAAGTTAGGGCAATGGTTGTTTTTTCATACAGTATACGATATTTAAAGGAACATCTCTTAGAAAAGCTATTAACTAGTAATCTTGGTGATAAAGTGACCGTCAATGACATTGATTTTGTCCTAACCGTCCCTGCGATATGGGATGACACAGCAAAAATGTTTATGCGAGAAGCTGCTATTCAGGTGAGAGTCGGAGATATTTTTTTTTGCACTTATTTTTTTTTTTACTGACATGTATTTTTATTTTCAATTTTCTAGCCCAGCTAACATAGCTCACTGACAATGGGTCAACTCATTCAACCTTTGTCTTATTAGCTCACCAGAGCTGAAGGCTTAAGTGAGCTTAAATGATCAAGATTTGTCCGTTATCTGTCGTCGTGAGCGTCGTCGTTATCGTAAACTTTTCACATATTCATCTTCATCTCCAGAACTACTGCACCGATTTCAACTAAACTTAACACAAAACATCATTGGGTAAAGAGGATTCAAGTTACTTTAAATGAACGGCCAAGCCCTCTTTAAAAGGGAGATAATTTAGAATTATTGAAAATTTGTTGGCAAAAATCTTCTTCCCAAAAATCATTAGGCTAGGAAATCTCAAATTTGTGTGGAAGCATCCTCAGGTAGTGTAGATTCAAGTTTGTTCAAATCATGATCCCTGGGGGTAAAGTGAGACCACAATGAGGGGGATCAAGTTTTACAAAGGAATATATAGAGAAAATTTTTAAAAATCTTCTTCCCAAAAATCATTAGGCTAGGAAATCTCAAATTTGTGTGGAAACATCCTCAGGTAGTGTAGATTTAAGTTTGTTCAAATCATGATCCCTGGGGGTAGGGTGGGGTCACAATTGGGGGATCAATTTTATAATACAATATAAGAATATATATAGAAGATCTTTAAAAATATTTTTTTTCAAAAACCAATATGTCAGGAAAGCCCAAACTTGTGTGGAAGCATCTTCAGGTAGTGAAGATTTAAGTTTGTTCAAATCATGATCCCTGAGGGTATGGTGGGGCCACAAGGGGGGTGGGGGATTTTACATAGAAAGATATAGAGGGAAATCTTTCAAAAATCTTCTAGATAAGGATTCAGCCAAAAAAGCTGAAACTTGTGTGAAAGCACAGGTTTTGCAGATTAAAGTTTGATCAAACCATGATTCCCTAGAAAAAAGTGGTGGGGGTGTTAAATAGGAGTAGAGAAAAAACTTTCACAAATATTAAAACAACAAAAGGGGCTTGGTATTTACCATAAAAATATGTGGATAAAAATCGGGAGTTTTTTAAAACTTTTTTGTGCAGGATGTAACTGTAAAATACTTAGTTGTCAAGATAGTTTGATTTTGATATTGTAAAACCAATTTGATCAGAGTTATCCCTATTGTTGCCCAGGTGGGCGATATGGCCCCTGGGCCTCTCGTTCATGGATAATTTATGCCCCTATTCCAGGCACGTAGCATCGAGACCTGCATGACTCCCTTTTCTTTTTTTCGCAGCAAACATTTTTTTAATATGTTTAAGAATTTGTTTAGGTAGGGTAGAATAATGTTTCACGTACTCTGTTTTTATTTTATTTTATATACCGACTTCCGGTTATTTCTCCCATTATGAAGCTGATGCTCGAGATTGGTAATAAAATGAACATATAGTATATTCTAGTACTTGTTAATCGGCTTTAGTTCGCCCATATCGTTGGGAAGGAAACCAGAGAAATTGATAGGAATAACTTTAAAAAAACAAGAAGAAATACCAGTTTTGCGCAAGAAAAGGGTAGAAGAGAGGATTGCAGGTTCATCAATGCCAGTTTGGACCCAAATTTAAAATGTTTAATATATCTTATTTTGTATTGTAATTTTGAGTGTGAAAAACATTTCAAAACATTTTGATCTTTTTCCATTCAAACTGTGTAAAATTTCATTTTTATTGTATAATTTTCCATATGCTATTATCATATTCCATTGATATTGTGTATTTTTTCTTTGTATTGTAAAAATTCTCATTTGTATTGAATGGTTTTTTATGTATTGTAAAATTTATTATCTGTATTGTATCTTATGGATTGTTTATTTTAATTTGTTGCGAAGGATTTCATTGGTTAAAGGACAGGTGACACAAAATCATTTTCTTCTAAAAACATTTCCTTTGATAAATATAAATCAGTTTATAAAAAAATTACAAACATATTTGCTTACATGTACCAGGATTTCTGGTAATACTTTTTAAATCAAAAATCCTTTATTAAGTCCAATTAACTTTATTAGGGTTTAATTAGGGTTTAAGACCCGGTGAATTCCTGGTTACGAAAAGTCTTTATACATTATCACTTACTATGTGTTGACAAAACAACATCCTTTCTATAGCAACAATGATTCCATATTTTTGATGACTTTTATCTTTTGAAAATCCAACATCTGACACATTTTTTTTTCAGCATGAAGCACATAGGTCGATAAAAAGTTAATTTAACAGCTCACAATTTTTACTCCTATTCATAATTGATGAGGAAACAGAAATGGGGTTTCTAAGCTTAGAATAATTCATGTTTATGTACAGGGTTCTCAAACTTTTAATAGCAATTAGCAAAATTTATTGACTTCAGATTTTAGATAAGAGCAAGTTAGAAATCCCTATGGTTGAAAGATACAGCGAATGGGTAGTGTGAGTCGGCTATTACGTCGCACCGAAGGTTTCCGATCTCAGAGGCTTCAGATATGCATATTGAGGTCACGCGTCTTATCAGCTCAGAAATTCAGCAATAGCTGTGAAACAGATGGGAGTAGCAGGGAATATTTTGCAGAAATTGTATCACACTCACAATCCAACTTGTTGGTCAATGTTTTTGTGATTGTGTCACCTGTCCTTTAATAAACAAAAAAATAAAATATGCTAATAAAAATAAAAAATACAAATGGAAAATAATACAATGTAAATTGAATTATAGAATACAAATGAAAAAAAAAATAAAAAAAAATTCAAATGGTAAGTTGTACAATACAAATTGAAAATATGAAAATATTGAAATGTTAGACATGCCATAGTATTTTCCTCTTCTTTTTTATTGTAAGATTGACTTTCTTGAATCGCTAAACATTTTCAATATGTGCTTTAGCTTAGAGTATCTATTTCTAAAATGTTATATCATCAACACACAAAGAAGATGGGGAATAAGATAGCACCAATTGCCCATTTGGTTTAGTCGTAAAATACAATTTCAAATTTAATTATTTCCTAATAAATATATTTGGTAATGTTATAATACAAATTTACAAAAGGACAATTTATAACTTTACTCAGTTTGGAATATTTTTAACAATTGATAAAAAAAAAAATCCTAAAGTTTTGGTGATATCGAACCCACAACCTAAAAACCCTAGTACTATAAGGCTACTTAATGTCTGGTGCTCTAACCACTGAGCCATTTCAGTCATATCAAGGCGTTCTTTAAATGCTATATCCGACTTTGGCCACGAATTTACAGACTTTTACTGTTTTTTTTAAAACGGTAAGTTGTTGGGATACAAAGTGACATTTTTAAGGTATAGTGGGTCATCTCTCCACGTTTTTGTTGATTGAAATCGGTTTGATTTCCATTAAACCTTATTTGGACTATGGCAAAAATATGGAGCTCAGACCCACTCTATAAACGAAAAGGCATTAAAATTCTAAAAATGACACTATTTGGAGGTTTTGACACGCATACGCCAGTTTAAATCAATCTATTCAAAGTATTTTACATATTTCAGGGTTGCAAATCGATGTTATGTTAAATATGTACATTGTTTTCATTTATTTAAGAAAAATATAAGATTTGTTGATATTTTAATTTTACAATGTCTTATCTGTCCTCATATAGGCATTTTACACGCCTTATTTATCCATCTTCTTTAAATTTGAAGCTAGTATGATTAATATGGTTTATATTCTGCTGTTGAATATTTTTGGCATTAATCTTAAAAGCATGACATTGTAGATGAAAAGAAGCACAGACATGCATGATTATGCTGAGCTTGTTTGTTATTTATGAATAAAAAATAATTTGATCTGGATTTTTGAAATGTTGCTTCTACCTTCTTACTTGTTTACCTTCATACTTGATTATAAAATTTTGTAATTTGCAATTTTTGCTTATTCATTTAGGCAGGAATACCTGATGATCAACTCGAAATTGCTCTAGAACCGGAAGCAGCCTCTATTTACTGTCATTTGATGCATTTAGACGATATCCAAAGAGATAATACAACAAGCAGCTTTACTAGAGGGTCTGGTGTTAAGTATATGGTGGCGGACCTCGGAGGTATGTGTGTAGTTAAGGAGGCAAAAAGCAAAAGGTCAACAAACCAGCCATTAAATTTACCTAAAATATTAAGATATGTATTTATTATTATTATACTTTCATGTTAAATACCGAAATCTGATTAGTTTAGACGCAGCTGATAATCCCGTTCTATTACCCTCAGCGTTAGCAACACACTTGGCAACGGGTAACACAACAAATTGTTACATGCGCGTAAATAATGCGCGTACGGTTTGCCGTAGAATTCACGTCATTTCTATATGAAAACAGTAAATTTTCTCTAAAATTAAGACATTCAGTATAATAAAATAAATAGTGCCTGTTTGGGAGGGCAACAGTTGAAATTGACACCCTGAGAAAACCATTGTCAACCGACGCGAAATTATTATATTTTATTTAATAATTATTTGAATTATTTGTTGTATTTTAACTCTAAAAATTTTTCAAATAACTTCTTATCTCTTTATACGAAAGTCTTCATTTTAAGAGACCAATATAGTCAAAGAATGCATTGTCTGATTTTTAAGATTAGAATAATTCACTTTTGTTGACTTTGGTTAGTTATACCTAACCGTCTAAAGGAAAAAAAGACTCACTGCCTCCGAATGAAATGAATAAATGAATTGCCTAAATGTTTTGCGTTTATTAATTTATGAAAGGTTAATCTGATGTGACTCCTCATGAGTTGGTGTCAGATCTTCACAGCCAAAGTTCAAAAGCGGTCAGGATCCAATAGCTCTGAACTGCAGGGGCGTAATAGTAAACGTTTAAATGATGTCCGTTTGTTTTTTGCTTGAATAACTGTCAGAAATCAATTGTAAGGAGCATACTTTCTCTCCCCTTGACCCAATCTTGCTTTTAATTGATCGTGAATCAAGTTTTAAGGTCCTAAGTCAAGGTCTTAGCCGATTTCTGTGTCAGTTCATGCATTTATGTCATTGTTTTTCTATACTCGTGGTCTATTTGCAAGTAAAATACTTGGCCAGAGCAAATATGTGCTAGTCATACCAGAACTATGTATTATGACAAAATATCATCCTCAATTTAGCCCAAACTCGCTCATACCCAAAAGAGCTTATAGATAAATGTGCAATGTTGCTGATTCCTTCTCTTTTGCATTATTTTGTTTATACTTCAACGGAATGAGCGGAAGAGTAAAGTGCATGCTGTTACTATAATGTCAAAGGTAAACGGCAAAGCGCAGACAGTTTCTTTCACCCAAATGTTCTTTGCTTCAAGTTCAAGTTGATCCCTTTAAGGTGGTCACTATCTCAGTGCCGATGAAACACTTTGCCCGAGAAACAAGTCAAATGTTACATGAATAGAAAATTTAATGTAAGAATGCTAGAGTAACAACATTTAGTACATGTTTCTCTATACTTTAACTACTATGGGTTATATTGTGACCACAAGTGGAGGTCAACAGTATACTAATTTCAGTCGATATTGTGATAATACGACATGAAAAAAAATTAATTTTATTTATTTAGGAGGTACGGCTGACATAACAGTGCACCAACTGCAAGAAAACAAGACCTTAGCAGAACTTGTGCCCGCCAGTGGCGGAGAATGGGGTGGAACCAATGTTGATAAAGCTTATAGACAGTTTTTGGAGGATATCTTTGGGAGCAGTGTGCTTGAAAAATTCAAAAGTGATCCAGACAATATCATTGACTTTTTTGAATTTTGGCAAAACTTTGAAGTGAAGAAAAGGGAACCGTTAAGTTCCAAGACCTCAAATAAAATGAATTTAGTTATACCAGTAGCGTTAACTGAGATAGCTAAAGAGCAAAAGAAACTAAAGGGAACTTCCCAGGGGATACTTAAAGAGTTATTGAAAAATTCAAAATATTGGAATGAGGATATATCTTGTGAAGCAGGAAAACTAAATATGTCAATAGAAATTTTCGAAAATCTGTTCGATCCAACAGTACAGGAACTAATTGCTCACTTGTCAAAAATGTTTAAAGATGAACTCGATGCAGACGTAAAAACCATTTTGTTGGTTGGGGGCTTTTCTGAATGCGAGCTAGTTCGAGACCGACTCAGGTGCCATTTTGGAAAAACCAAGCGACTTGTGTTTCCATGTGAAGCGAGCCTTGCAATTTTGAAAGGAGCTGTGTATTTTGGTCACTGCAAAGACCTGATCTCGCGCCGAGTTGCACGATTTACTTACGGGTTTCAGATTTGGCCAAAATTCGACAAATCCAAATATTCCTCAGACAGAAAGAAAATGGTGAATGGAGAAGAAAGATGTCGAGACGTATTTTTAAAAATTGTTACCAAAGGAGATCCAATCACACCAGGTTTAAAGAAGTCCCAAATTTTTAAACCACTTCAGCAGGGCGAAAATGTGCTCGAGTGTGGCGTTTTCGTATCAAACCAGAAAGATCCAATGTACGTCGACGACCCGGGTTGTGTAAAGCTAGGAACCCTTGAAGTCAAACTAACAAACTACGAACGCCAAACGAATGCGGAAATCGAGGAATCGATTATTTTCGGGGAGACTTATATTAAGGCTACAGCATACAATTGTAGGACAAATGAGGAGCATGAACGAACTTTTGATCTTCTCTCGCCGAATATACATCTACCAGGAAATCTTGTAGAAGTTCGACAGTCCGTACGTTCCTGATTTGGAAAGGCATTGCAGAGATTTGCAATGATAATATTATGGTGATTAATCGGTCTTGTTTAATTATCTATCTGACTTACACTTTCCGAAATGTGTATGGTATCAAATGCATTAAAGAAGTATGAAGTTATTACCTCAAAGTTTATTTGTGTTGATTTGTTAATTGCAAATTTGATTTTTATTTGTACAATATTTAAGATACACATTGATGATCTG
The DNA here is from genome assembly GCA_016163765.1 of Magallana hongkongensis. NCBI lineage: Eukaryota > Metazoa > Mollusca > Bivalvia > Ostreida > Ostreidae > Magallana > Magallana hongkongensis. The sequence goes on along the minus strand of WFKH01011581.1, from coordinate 35,848,363 downwards.
TTAACTGTTTAAAAATTAACGTTAAGTGGTCTACATTTGTTTTTCATTTATTTTGTCTTTGCATGCATTGGTTACTGTCCTTCCTGATATAGTTAATATACTAGTAACAGCATTGCTAAGAATAGATTAAGATGACTAGGCTTAAAACTAATCGTGATAATTTATCTGCATACTCTTACCTTGGTATCTTCCTGTTTCAATATTTGAACAATGTGAAGACAGTCTTATGCGAGAAATATGTATCTTAAGATTATTCTGGATTGGGTTTGTTAGGTATGATTGGATTTTCGAGTAATTGTGTTTTGCAAGATATCTGTATAAAAGACACTTTGAAGAATCTTCCAAAAAGGCATTGCTTTTTTGCATGTAAATATCAAAAATTCTATTTTCATATATATGTAAAAACTGACCAGGATTAAGTGACTGCTGTCCAATCCAGAATTCTCCAAGAACCACATGAAACAATTCATTTTTGACGTCTCTTGCCTAATTTACACTAGAAGCTACACAATTCTCGGCACTATTTCGTAGATAATCGTAAGACGATTTTAAAATACAATTTTCAGTTTTTAGTAATTTACACCAGTGTTTCATAATTTTCAATTTTCTTTGTAAAATAAGCGGACGTCGACCTAATTCACTATAAATCATATGATTACATACATTACGTCAAACACAAAGAACATTCTTACAAAAGGATAGATGTAAACGCTCAATTTCTGGTGATTTATGAAAACCCCAGATTTCACTTCCATATGAAATTACACTTCCAACATATATATCGAAAAGTTGACACCGGGTTTCTGCGTTAAATTCAAATTTTTGAAGATTTCGATTTAATCCAAAAAGTGCCTTTCTGCCCTGGTCTGCTAGTTTATTTGAGTTGTATTAAATTTGCCGTTATAATTCAAACACAATCCTAAATAATTGGAGGAATCAACGTTTTCCAAAATTTCATTGTTGTATGTCCAGGAATGGTCAGTGGATCCCCCTTTTCTAAATACTAATGTTTTGGTTTTATCGGTGTTAACAGTTAAAATTCCATAGAGTAACATATTCGTGTAAGGAATTTAGAGTAGTTTGGAGCTCATCTGGTGAATTCGCGAATATAACGGCGTCGTCTGCAAACATTAAAACAAACAGGTTTAGCTCTCTTAGTTCGACGTGGTGACAATTATTACTGATGAAATGATTTTCTAGATCGTTTAAATACATGTGTCGCATGGTCTTGTGTGAATAAATAACGCTGAATCCCTGGTATGATTGATTTCAGCTACACTGGTTTTTTATTTCGAGGATTATATTAATAAATAAAACCTGTAAGTACAAACACACTCACACTCACAAACAGTTACACAATTCATACGCAACATCGCACGGTTATTTAGAATATTTGAATAAAATGAATAAAAATATTAATATAAATAGATATTCCAATTACAAGGTAAACGGAAGCTTACCAGGTATCCAGAACTATGATTTACAAAATATATGAAATATCTTGTACAGGTAAGGTAAACTTCACTGTATCTACCATGGAGGTAAAAGTCGTGGAGTTGGGGAATTGGCGGGATTTTCGCTATTTATAGTGAGTTAGTAAAGTCATGCATATTAATGAGTTAAGTCGTTATTTTTTATTGGTCAGCTTTTATATAGTAGTAAAGAATAAACACGTGGTCAACATACACCCGTAAACAAATTCCTCACGTGACTAACCAAAACTCATTCATACATTCACTCATTCACCTCTCATACACGCTCGATTGGCAATGCGCGCCAAATATAAATGTGCAAAATATAAAACTTTTAAATAACAACTGCGACACATGTTAAAGAGAACTGGCGACAAAACTTTATCCTTTAGTAGCCCAGTGTTGACTGTAAATTCTTTGAATATTTCACCGGCTCTTCCTGCGGAAGCTCTCACGTCGACAGAAAGTGATCTAAGGATTCGGAAGAATTTTCCAGTTATGCCGGACTCTACTAATTTGTACCATAATTTTTCTCTATTAATCGTATCAAACGCTTTTTTGTAATCGATAAAACAACAATAAAGTATCTGATTGTTATTTAACTTTTCCGTTATTAAACTATGTAATGCAAATATTGCGTCTGTAGTCGAGCGACCAGCCTGAAAACCAAACTGTGCGTCCGTGATGATATGCTCATTACGGTTCCACTGTATTACTCGCTCATTCAGGATCGACGTGAGAAGTTTTCATAGGCTGCTAGTAATACTGATGCCTCTGTAATTATTGGGGTCATTGGTGTTTCCTTTTTTTTTGTATTGGGGTAATGATAATGATAGCTTTTGACCACGACGAGGTGAATACTCCAGAATTAAGAATTTTGTTAAAGAGGCGAACGAGTATAGGAATTAATTTATTATGTCACAGAATTTCGAAAAATATTTGTTGATGAGCTGGTCTTTTCCTGTGCTTTTGTTTGTTTTGAGTTTGTGAATACAAGCTTCTACTTCCTTTGTTGTAATTTCCATGTTTGAACAATCAAATACGGAACAATCAGTGTCCATATAATTTACTATTGAAATATAGGAAGTCGGAGAATCTTGCGCAAGGTTCCGGAAATGTTTGAAAAACTGTGTAAGCAAGACTTTTGAAGGTGATGTATTTCGTTTGCTATAGTGTGTAAAAAATTGCTTTGGGTTGTTTTTCTTTAATTGTTGAACGATGTCTCTCTATTGTCTCCTGTATTGGTTTTTTAGTTTCTTTCGAAGACTTTTGTATTTGCGTTTTGATTTCGTATAAATATCGTAGTTTTTCTTATAACAATGTAAGATATTAATACCGGTGTTATATAGTGCCTCCCCCCCCCCCCCCCCCCCCGGAAAAATGGCTATATAGCAGTTTTTCTCCCACGGAAAGCTGACTATATAGTGGGTTTTCCCCCTTTTTATAGCCAGATAACCCCCACGGAAAACCTACTACATAGTAGATTTTCCCCCTTTTTTATATCCGGTCATGTTTATGGCGGACCATTCGTGGCAATAATTTGCAATAACTGAATAATGATATGATATTCATTTCTCATAATAAAGGATAATTATGGCATTTATTTATACATAGAATAAAATACATGGTTTTTTCACCCCTGATATGAACAAAGGCACGCGCCTTCATAACATTCCTGTGTCATCACCATTTATTTCACCTTTTGTTACACCTTTTTGGAACATCTTTTACACGGATTTCGGAATACCTCGAATCTTTTTCATCTAATCGATGCTTATCTACAGTTTTGACTTCGACGTTATGACATTGACATTTTTCACAGAACACGTCAGAATACATTTGAGTTCAAATACGCCGGTTTGGAACTTTAATTTTCCCATGTATTATCATCTATGTATAAGCTCCTCCCAGGAAACTAACTGACCAATCTTGACTTAATTTTGTAGAGGAATGGAATAAGAAGTGGAAATGTATTACTCCCTTCGTCCAAAAGGCTAGTAATTTTAAATTAATACCGTTATAATTGACGATCTTAAATATAATCATATATTTCTACTTCTAAATATTAAAGGAGAGACAGGGTGCAATGATATGATGAGAAACTGAAATGTTTTACTTCGATTGATGCATCTTCGCTAGCCAAGGGTTTCTGATCCGCACCGCTCCTCACTAACCCTTGGCATATCGTGCTATCAAAAGTCGGGATTTTTTTCCTGGAATTTGATTGGGGTTTACTGAAACCGTTCGACCAATCAAAAAGATGCAAAACATATCTGATTTAATCGACAATGTTTTCGTACTGTTTGTAATATTCACGAGTGTCTCTAACACGCATAGCTCAAAACCCTTATTTTTCTAGTCTTTCATGATACATGTAGCTTGCAATGGTGCAATAACAAGTACCACCTAATCTGTGTATCAAGAGAGGCATGCACTCGTAGATGAAGGATTTTCCGCTCCCAGTCTTACAACCTTCAAATGAATTCGATCTATATGTAACATTTAACAATATTCCTATTCATTGAATACACTGGGCATTAAAACGTTCTTTCAACTTGTCAATATCAATTTCTATGGAGGCTGCCATTACTGCACCAGTGACGTTTAAAGTACGGCATCTTTCATCATTTGGCTGATTTATATATAGGCTGGGAGATCACGTGACGAAAAAAAATCGCGACTTTTGATAGCACGATATGCCAAGGGTTCGTGAGGAGCGGTGCGGATCAGAAACCCTTGGCTAGCGAAGATGCGATTGATGGGGTTCTAAATAATGGATAAGGGGTATTATAATTGATTATGTATTAAAGGCATGTGTAAAGTTAATATTTACAATTTTGTTTTAAAGTCACGCATATTCATATTCATGTTTTTAAGCACATTTTTTACGAAACGCGAGGTTTTATGATGTAAACATTTTTTTTAAAAAATGAAATGGCTTCACAACCAGAACAAAGTCGGTATCTTTGGTGGTTACTTTGGAAAATGTGAAATGTAGCCTAAACTAACCTTTTGTATATATTATCATTCACTGCGTGCTATTTATACCGCTTTTTATTTTGCAACGTGATTTATAAATATACAATTTTGAAAACAAGATATACGATTCACTTACCTAAAAATCCTATCATACTATTTATTTCATATTTTTGCAATAAAGATTTACTTGTGTACCATATTATATCTTCGAACAATGAAATGAAACAAGGGTAATTAGAAATAAAAACTAACACATTTTTTGTAATGAGCTGACTTATCTTTTTAAATATAAGCTTGTTCTTCTAATCAATGGGCAAGTAAAAAAAAGTCGTATATCAAGTGCGCTTTTGTTGGTTATTTATTTTTGTTTTTCGGTTGATACTTTTATGAATAAAAATATATTGATTTATTTATCTAGTTATTTATTATATCATTAGTCATCTTATGAATTGATTAAATGTTTTGAAGAATAATAAATTTACCCGCGTACCTTTTTTAAAATTTTGTTCGTAAATTTAAAAAGAAAAGCAGAATTAAACATAATTTTCAACCATTTTGATTAAGAAACATATGAGTGAGTGTGTATTTTTAAATGATGTTTTTACTTTTAAATGACCGTAAAAATATGGTGGTCATCTCTAGTTTTTGAGATACGGATCCTTAAAAATACACTATTCATTATAATTGGATTCCAAACATCGGGCTCGGAAACATCAAGGGCCCCTAACCTGGGGGCTGAAATTTTCGGGGTCATCTACTAGTGGTATACTACTACCACTGTGAAAATATGGTTAAGTGGTCATCTCTAGAATTTGAGATTCGGGCCCCCACTTATAGAACACTATTCAATCATTATAATGGGGTTTTAAACATCGGGCCCTGAAACATCGAGGGCCCCTACCCTGAGGGCTGAAATTTTCAGAGTCATCTACAAGTGGTAAACCACTGCCACTGTGAAAATATGGTGACGTGGTCATCTCTAGTTTATGAGATATGGGACCCTAAAGAATATACACTATATTCATTATAATAGGATTTTAAACATCGGGCTCTGAAACATCGGAAACAAAATTTCTCTAAAACAGAGGTTTAGCCTGGATAAAATTTGCACAAACAGACAGACAGACTGATAGATTTATTAAAAAATTCTCAAAACATTTTTCACTTACAAATCAGAACACAGAATTATGCATATAAATGTATATCTTGTAAAACCAAGTACTTTTTTTCAATTAATTACCTAAATTAAGCTCTATGTTTAATTCCATTACACACATTTTCAGCATTGTCTATAAAAAATAATAAATCGGCAAAACGAAACTTAACCTGTACAGATGAATGCAGATATATGCAACCTGGGAGTGCAGAAACATTGATTTTAATCCTTACTGGGTTTCCATAAATATTTTTTATAAATTCTGAGCCAAAAACGTGAGGGAGAAACCCTACTATGGGGGAAAAGCTACTTTATACAGTCAAACTTCGTTATCTCGAACTAGATGGGACTGTTTAAAAACTTCGAGATATCCGAGTATTCGAGATATCGAGGGTAAAATACTTAAAAAATAAGTGTTTGGGACTTACAAATAACTTCGACATATCCATTGTATTCAAAATATCAGTAAGATATCGAAGTTCATCTGTAGTAGCTTTTCCCCCTGGGGGGAAAGGCTACGATATAGTAGGTTTTCCGGGGGAAAAAGCTACAATGGGGGAAAAACTGCTATACAACACCGGTATTTGCTTTAATAAAATGTATTAAACAGTCAGCGATACGTTGAACATTTTCATCATATTTAATGACATCAGATTTTACTTCTCTAATGAAGAATTTGAATTTTTAATTTTGATTTTGAATTTTCTGCGTAACAGATTAAACACTGTGCCGGATAATTATGCCAGTGCCAAGGTGGCATTTTTGCACCCGTCTAAGCTACATATATCTAAAAATTCAAATATGCCATATGATAGACCATTGCTTAAAGAGTTTACAACCACCTTTGTT
>WFKH01011581.1:35821903-35841807 GCA_016163765.1 Magallana hongkongensis | reverse complement strand
CTATAGGAATTTCAATTCCGATAGGATTTGATAAAATCCGATAGGAAGTTTTAATTTCCTATAGGAAAACTACCTGTCTGAGTCAAATTCCTACAGGAAATAGCTTTCTCCTATAGGAAATATAATTCCTATAGGATTTTTAGAAAATCCTATAGGATTGTCAATATTTCCTGTAGGAGAATCATTTCTCCCATGGGAATTATCATTTTCCTATGGGAAATTAATTTTTAAAGGTAAATATCTCACCTATCAGGTGAAACACACTAAAAACAAAATTGGATATATACTCTCTAGACAATGGTCTATCATTTGATATATATGGATTTTTACGAAACTGCATCTTAAGCGGGTGCAAAAATGCCACCTTGGCACTGGCATAATTATCCGGCACAGTGTTATTAGATATTTAAAAAAAAGGGTATGTAAGATCGATTAGTTGAGAGGGGAAACTTTTTTGCAAACTGTTGCATTTAACGACAAAAAGTGACCTCCAAATATAATGACCGAGTATCAATAAAAAGTAGTGTCTTAAGGGTATTTTTCTCTCTTTTTTTTTTTTAGCTCACCTGAGCTGAAAGCTCAAATGAGCTTTACTGATCACTTTTGTCCGGCGTCCGTCTGTCTGTCTGTCTGTAGCTTTTTAAATTTTCAAATTCTTTTCAAGAACCACTTTGCCGATTTCAACCAAACTTAGCACAAAACATCAATAGGTAAAAGTGATTCATGATTGTTAAAATGAAAAGTCACACTTTCTTTCAAGGGGAGATAATTAAAAATCATTGAAAATTTGTTGATATTTTTCAAAAATCTTCTTCTCAAAAAACCATTTAGCCAGAAAAACTGAAGCTTGTGTGGAGGCATCCTCAGGTAATGTAAATTCAAGTTTGTTCAAATCATGATTTCCGGGGGTAGGGCCACGATTGTGGTCGAATTTTCACATAGGAATAATTTTATATAGAGTAAATGTTTAAAAATCTTTTCTGAAACCGATCAGCCAGAAAAGCTTGAACCTGTGTGGAAGCATCCTAAGGTAGGGTAGATTCAAGTTTGTTAAAATCATGATCCCCAGGGGTAGGATGGGGCCACAATTGGGAAGTTGAATTTTTACATAGAAATTTATAGCGAAAAATCTTTAAAAATGTTCTTCTCAGAGCCCAATCGTCCAGAAAAGCTGAAAGTTATGTGAAAGTATCGTCTGCAAGGTAGAGTAGATTCAAGTTTGATAAAATCATGATCCCTAAGGGATAGGGTGAGGCCACAGTGGGGGAGGGGGGGTTATATAGAGAAAAATCTTTTAAAATTTTCCTCTCAGAAACTGAATGGACAGAAAAGCTTTAACTTGTGTGGAAGCATCCTCAGGTAGGTAAGGTTCAAGTTTGCGAAAATCATGATCCCCGGGGGTAGGATGGGGTCACAATGGTGGTGGGGGGTCATATTGTACATAGGAAAATATAGGAAAAATCTTTTAAAATCATCTTCTAAAACACAATTTGCCTCGAAAAGCTATAACTTTAGTCATATTCTCGTAGTGTAGATTAAAATTTGTCAAAATTATAATCTTCAGGAGTAGGGTTGGACCACATGGGGGACGGAGGTCTATTTTTACAAGGAAAACATTTAAATTATTCACGAAAAATCAATTGTTATTATATATGGTTTTACAGTGTACTTATATGCAAGAATTTTAACATATGTATTCTTTAATATTGTTTAACTCTGGTCCCTATACAATTCTTGGGCTTCACAAGAGGTTCAAAGTCTGATGTAGGTTTATTTAAGCGCGGTATTCAATTTGTCTGCACCGCTTGGTGTGTTATAGGACTGACGACATCCAAAAATAAGCATTCAATATTTTTATTTATATTCATACTAATGCCTATTTGTATGAAATATTTGTGTATCGTCGCTTTAAAGTCATTATATACGCCCTTAGAGAGGGATATGAAACATACATGAAACAGCCATACTAACATATTTAGTTCGTTTCTGCGACTAAACATAAAGTGCCAGGAACTTTGTCGAAAAAAATCTCTTTATTGATGAATAGATTTTATTTAACGATTATTTTCCACTAGTACATGTACATATCAAGTTGGTTATTTAAGTTTGAATATTTTATTTAATTCTACAATAATAAATATACTCAAAACACGTGATGACGTTTGTATTTGTGCTCATGGCGCATGAATAGGCCAAGTGTTATCATAGGAAATTGAGCGTCCCAGATTTCCAGTGCAAACATAAGGGGAAATATACACTGAATGTAAATATAATCCATATATAAACAGTTTTTTAAGATCTTCTCGAGAACTGCAATGCTCAATATGTGATATAACTATAAAATCTTCCTGTTACAAAGGGGCTCAATGATAAGCATAAGAATATGCGGGGGAATTTTTTTATATACAGGATCTATTATACTACATTGTTAAGATGTTTTGTATAGGACTTCGATTCATAAAGCTGATTTTATTATGTCCATTGTTGATCAGGTGAGCGATGTGGCCAAATGGCATCTTTTTTAAAATTCCATTTTTCTATCTACATCTCAATGGAGTATGTTTTTGCACTTCTTTAGTTGTTATTGGAACGTTTGTATTTATGCGTTTATGGATCTGGAAGACGGGGGAGAAGGATTAGGTGTACTATTGCAATAGGTCTTCGTCCGTCTTCATGCGTCGTCCATCATGCATTGTGCGTTAACAGTTTTACATTTTTCACTTCTTGAAAACTACAATGCCAATTACTGAGTATTACCTTTTTTGGTTTAAAGCATCTCTAGGATAAAAGAGGAATATAAATTAGGATATTCATGACCGAACCACCATCCGGGCCTCATTGTTTGCCACGAATCATTTGTCAAAAGAATTGGCATTTTCTTACTTTACATTATTTGTATTTTGGTCAATCATTCAAAATGCACAAGCAAACCATTTTATACATAAAAATTGAAATATAAGATTAGATCTCAAATCGGATCTAGGTCCCTTTAAAATGCATAAATGAGATCGACACTCTGACAGTTCAGTCTAAGGGTTATATGATTCTCAGGGGACCGTCAATGCCTGTGTGCCTTTTGTTCTTGTACCTCGTTCTTGTTCCTCTCTTCCGTGACAAATTCTTGAATCTGCGCATGAAACACAGCTGCTTTTAAAGAATATAAATTGAATCGATCTGGCCATTCCGTTAAGTCGGCTTGACGGAAATGGCCGACCAATGTTCCAATTGTAGAGTAAACATATATAACTAAAACATGACACGTGACTGCCGGATATATTTCTATGTCCGTCTGGTCAGAACTAATATTCTGCAATATGACCGATGCTTCGCAAACTCATCTCGACATATCATATTTAATACAGAAACTACGTTCCGTCAGTTTTAAATAAATATTTGAAGTACATGTAGTTGCCCTTTGAAATTAGTTTATTCAATATTTTTAGGTTAATTTCAAATATAAGTATATTGTATCAAACTACATTGCGGTGAAACTGATAAACAAGGTCCTATGATCGGTTCACATACATGTAGATAACTTTATTTTAAAGTATGCTACCCGTGAGCAGATCAAAGTATACTATTCTTATCAAATTTGATGTGTCTGATAAGAAAAGAAGAACAGGCAGATATTGAGTCTGTACTAAATTCGTTAAAATGGCCCGGTCGTACTGATTTTTGAATACTGATAGTAAAATAGTTTACGCTATGACCGAAAAGGATCGTCGGTGAAACAAAGACCATCAAAATGTACTACCAAACTGTTAGTTGCCGCTATGGACTTTGGCACTGTTTATTCTGGTTATGCTTATTCGTTTACAACGGAATGGCCTAAAGTGATGACCCACAAATGGAGTGGCGGAGATCTTCTCTCTTACAAGACACCGAGCGCCCTGCTGTTAAACCCAGACCAATCTTTTAATTCATTTGGATTTGAAGCTGAAAAGAGATAAGGGCGTTTGACAGACGATGGTGAAGATTGTAGAAAGTACTTCTTCTTTCAATGTTTCAAGATAATTCTGAAATCGTCTTTTGAAAAGGTAATTTTGCTCATTTTTTGTCTAAAGTTTATATACTTTGATAACTAACATAAATGCTTTAGTGATTAAGGCTACGATTTTTAAAAACACCCTTGTTCCGACGCCATTGTGTGGATGGGTGTGTGGTTGTGGATTTATGGATAGATAGATAGATAGATAGATAGATAGATAGATAGATAGATAGATAGATAGATAGATACTGTATGCAGGGTTATTTTCGCAAGTAGTGTTATTGTCGCCCTTATACACTTGCAAACAGTTTCACCCCATCTTGAATTCGCCTAGATGCAGTTGTGCTAAAGAGATATAATTGGAGACATTGGATTTCGCCCAGTCTTAAATTCGCCCGTTGACAATGAGGGCGAAGGGACGGAAATATTTCCATTGATTCAGTAGATAAATAGACAGACAGATAGATAGATAGATAGATAGATAGATAGATAGATCGCGGTGAAATGCGTTACTATATTTCATTGGTTTATGTAGAGTGTGTAAAAGTCTACATGTGTCACAACTCAATGTATTTTTGCTGATACTAAATCCAAGCTTCACTGTTAGGTGTCCATTAAATGTCTATATTGGCAATATTTGGTTATTGACCAACTATTGTTGCTTTTGGGGGATTACAAATACACTGGTACACGAATACACAATAACAAGAATGAATGAATGTTAAGAAACGAATAGATAAGCATGGATCGTAATTGAAAAAAAAAATCTTGAAGTAATGGTTACCAATGAAATCATTTATTAAATATGTGGTGTATCCCGTTGTAAAGATTAATCAGAAAAACTAATTCCTGACCTTAAGGTGGAATGCTACATCATCACAACATGTCTGACATCCGTTTGAAACGCCATTTTGTTCCGGACTGATAACATTCTGTCGTGGTACAAAATAGCCATACACCGTTTAATTGAACTCTTCTAACGAGGGAGATGAGATAGGAATGAATCACCAAAACGCTTAGAAATATGTCAATTTTGTTCGTGTATCAAGCTTTCAACTAACATTGATCATCAGCTGTTTTGTACGGAAAACGTGAAATCTAAATAATATACTGTTTCCCTGCTATTGGCAATACATTTTTGTTATGTCATCTGCAGCACACGAATATAAATACGTGACGGATTATCGATAAAGGTAAGCAGATATAATATTTTCACATTAACTATATATGTATGAGGGATATAAAACTATAGTTCGATTTCTTGAATTGATCCTAACCAGCTGTCAAAAATATAATGCTACATAGAATCATCCCCTTTCAACGACAAATGCACACTGAGAATATCATTTCCTTGGAGACCAAAGAAGTTTTCCTTACAACAATTTAACAATAAAATTAAATTAAGTTAGTGATAAATAATAAAAATAACCCCCACCCCCCTCTTGAAATGTGTAAGATACTAGTAATCTTGATTTAATGACGATAAACACAAAATGTATGTAGATATTTTCATGTAAAACATGTAGCATAAAACTTTCTCATTTGGAACCAAAATCGGCAAATATTGATAGCACTTGGTACAAATGTACCATCATTTACTTGACAGTGTCGAGGGAAATAAATTGCTGATTATTATTTTCTTTACAGAGAGTTCACAGGAAAACACAATGTACTGCGGAGAATGGCGTATCTATCGATGCTATGAAAGTATTCACGCACTGCATCAATATATGAGGGAGTGCCTTCTGAAAGACATAACAAACAATGCCGTTTTCGGTATAACCATGGATGAGATAAACTTGGTTGTAACAGTTCCCGCAACTTGGGATGATACGGCAAAGATGTTACTGCGAGAAGCAGCTGTGCAGGTACATAAACCACAGACACTTAGAACATGAACACTCTTCCCCATTTTCAAATTATTTTGAACTTAAAAAAAATCTAAAACCAAAGTACTTTCTGTTTATATATTTTTGATATGCATAGTAATTTATTGATAAAGAAACATATTTGTCACCTTTAGCTTTTGTTTTAAAATTCCGTTTATTGACTGATAAATATAAGACGAGGAAGAGATTACTTTTTAGGATACATACCATAAAGTTGATACACTCAAAACTCACCTGGACACCGTGAATAAAACTTTTGAGTTGTCTCTTAATTGAGTGGGTTTATTCTTATTTTTTAAAAAGAACTGTAGCATAAAAAAGTTCATTTGGATAGAAAAAACCCCACTTAAGATTATACAAAGTTTATTTATGAAGCTTCTTTTAAAGTCATTATAATAGGTAAACTGTTTATATACAAATGTAAATTCATTGTATTTGTGATAGGCAGGGATAAAAATCAACCAACTGTTGATCGCATTAGAACCTGAAGCAGCACTTGTGTATTGCCAACTGATGCATTTGGAATCAACTGACAATGAGACATTTTTCCTTGCAGCAAAAGAATGTCGTGCAAAGTGCATGGTCCTTGATCTCGGAGATATTAAAATTTTTTTGATCATGATATCATTGCCATTGTTCTTAAACTCGTGTATTTTTCGCCCTTCTACACTTGCAAAGAGTTTCGCACCCTCTTGAATTAGCCCAGACACAGATGTGTTTGAGAAGAGATAATTTGAGAGATTGCAATTCTACCAGTCTTAAATTCGCCCGCTGACAACTAGAGCGATAGGGGCGAAAAATAAACGGGGCGAAAATTTCCCTATTTACAGTATATTTGCAATAACTTTTTAAACTTGTTTAATTATTAGGAACTACTTAAATAACACTTCTTCAGTTGAAAGAAGACGGAACCTTAGGGGAACTCGTATCGGCGAGTGAGTGCAGTTGGGGAGGAACCTCCATTGACAACACATTTCATGAATTTCTAAAAACGCTTTTCGGAGAGACTGTAATGGAGATTTTTCCGAAGGACCCAGAAGATTATTTTGAATTTTGGCAACGATTTGAAGTCAAGAAGAGGACGTTTAAAACCAAACAAAATAATAACAAATATGAACAAAAGGAAAAATATCAATCTGAAAAAAATGTATTTCAAATCCCGATCCCGCTAGTAATTGGGGAAATTGTAGCAAAACAAAATAAGCAAGGCTATAAAAGAATTAGAATGGATGCAGTCATAAACGACGCAATACAACAATCACAATACAGGAATGATTTGACATTTGAATACGGCAAATTGATTATGAAGTCTTCTTTTTTCGAGCAGTTCTTTAATCCAACTGTTGAAATTCTTATCAATCATTTGAAATAGCTTTACAATGATATTGGAGGGGATTTAAAAGGAATTTTTATGGTTGGAGGGTTCTCTGAGTGCAGCGTTGTCCAAGAGGCTGTCAAAAAAGAGTTTCAAGGAAAATGCAGAGTAGTTGTTTCTAACCAAGCAGGTCTAGCCGTTGTCAAAGGAGCAGTTTACTTTGGTCATCAGCCGGACCTGATATCCCAGCAAGTTTCCAGGTACACTTATGGAATTCAAACATGGCCGGCATTCAATGAGACTAAACATGACAAATCAAAACGAGTGGTAATGGACGATGGACCAAGATGCAAAGACGTATTTTTCACATTCGTTAGCAAGGGAGATAAAATAAAGCCAGGAGACAAGAAGTCTTACATATTGAAATATCCGAGACCAAATGCAAAGATGCTAGAAATTGGAGTCTTCATTTCAAATGAAATGAATCCACAATATGTGGACGATGAAGGGTGTGCGAAGCTTGGCACATTGACAATTCCACTCGATGGAATAGATGTGAATCCAGGAATAGAAGTGTCCCTGGTGCTCAGGGACACGGAGCTGCACGTGACTGCTTGCAACTGTACACTGTCAGATAAGATCGAATACACAGTTTTGTTTGACCTGCTCTCCGAAAGAATCAATATTTCGTGAAATAAGGAGGAGAATTTTAACTCCAATTGGTCGCATCACAGTTGTAAAAAGTTTGATTATTCCAAAACTTAACCACTTGTTTATTTCACTTCCAAATCCAAAACAAGATGTCATTTCATCTCTTATTAAGAGCCTGTTCGAATTTATTTGGAAATCAAAGTGTGACAAAGTTAAGAGAAAAATTGTTACTCTCAATTATCAAAAACGTGGTTTAAAAATGGTTAACATTTCTAACTTTATCGCATCTCTTAAATGTTCATGGATTAAGAAATTAACTCAAGGCTACAAACCATGGATGGACTCTTTTTTTTTTATCAATAAATGGTAATGACTTTTCAAACAAACTTATTGATTTTGGTGATGATTTCCTATCAGGCATGGTTGTTCAAAGAAATAATATTTTTTGGCAAGGTGTTTTTAATTCTTGGCTCCGCTATACTAAGAAAATGATCAAAAGCTCATTAAATACCAAGACTGTTTTCAATATTCCTGTGTGGTACAACTCTAATATAAAAATTGCATGTAAATATGTATTTATCAAAGATTGGTATATGAAAGGGGTTAAAATCATTGGAGATTTTTTGAATGAAAATGGAAAAATATTATCAAAAATAGATTTTACTGAAAGATTCCATTTTTCATATATACCTCCAATGTTATATAATAGTTTAATATATGCAATATCAAAATACTTGACATATTTGTCTATTGGTAAGTCTACTTTGAAGAGAGACTGCACTACATTTATGCCATTTTATTATGAGTCTATTTTTTTGAAAGAAAAAGTAACAAAGCATATATACATATGTTTAACCTCCAATGATTGTGTACCTACAGCTATCAACAAATGGAATGCTGAGCTATGTGATATTTTACCAAATGATCTCTGTGTACAGGATGTTTTTAAAATATGTTTCAGAACTACCAACGATTCAACTGTTAACTGGTTACAATATAGAATTCTCCATAGAATTCTTCCTGTTAAATATTATCTTAAGAAAATCAGAATTACTACCTCTGACTGCTGTACTTTTTGTAATGATATGCCTGAAACTATACAACATGTTTTTGCAACTTGCAAGAAAATACAACCTCTATGGAATGTACTTAGTATACTTATATATGAGAAATGCTACAAAAATGTTAGTTTGTAATCCTATATACAAAGCAATATATATTTTCATGTTTAAAACAAAATAAGACGCCAAATTTTTTCGGACTTTTACATTATTTAAATCAAAGATACAAGATTGAAAAGTATATTTATATTCAGAAATCAGAAATTGAAGAATTTGAAAAAGCATGGTCTCCATAGAATGATTTTACTAATCATCTGGCAGTTTAGATGTGACATGTGTACAATAATACATCACTTTAGTATTGCTTATGTTTTTTGTTTTTGTTTTTTTGTTTTTTGTTTCTTTTTTTTTCTTTTTTTTCCCATGGATTGTAGTTTTACTGCTTAGGCATTCTGTTTCATAACTATCACAAGCAACTACCCTACTCTTTATTTATATTACAATATGGGATGAAAATGTGAGTATGTGAGAAGTGAGAGAGCGAATATATCATTAAATGATTTATATATTCAACCTTTGTTCACAATTAAAAAAAAATATTTCGTGAAACAGGAACGATTATTAACAAAGGGCAGCTTGATTGAGGCCCTTAATGGTTTCATCCGACAGAAACTTTAAACAAGAGGCACACGGGCAACTTCGCTCACCTGAACAACAATAGCCATACTAAAATCAGCTTTAAGGAGTCATTAACCCGACATCAGGACACGTTCGTACAAAATATTGTGTATATAAAAAAAGATTTTCAGAATTCTCTCTAAATATCCTTATGTTAAATATTGAACCCTTTCATGGTCATATCACATAGTAAGCATTGCTGTTCTGAAGAATATCTTAAACAACTGTTCACATAAATATAAACCTACGTAAAACTTTGCACCCCTTGTGTGGCCCATGAATTGACCAGTGGCTAAAACATTCAGAATCAACACACCACCCCTGCTCCATCCTACCTCCAATGTTTATGATTTGAACAAACTGGAATCTGCACTACCTGAAGATGCTTCCATACAAAGAGGGCGTGGCTCTTCATTTGTATTTCCTTCACCAATAATAATTTGTGCCTAATTTGATTGAAAATGGCCTGTGGTTCTAGAGAAGTCGAAAATGTGAAAAGTTTACCGACGAATAGGACAGACGGACGAAAGAGAGACAAAATGTGAACAAAAAGCTTGAGCTTTCTGTGGGTGAGCTAAAATGTATAGGATTAACTTGTAAACATTAGAAATGTATGATATTTGGCATACAAAATATCCCAATTTGGATGGTTATACTTGGTGTAAAGCAGATAATGTTCTTAGTAGCAGAATTGACTATACATTTTTGTAGAAATTTTACTTACGATTTTGAAAAAATTACATTGCGGAAAATTCCTGGAACAATTAATGGGAAGAGAATGTCAGATCATAGACTTCTGAAAACTTCATTTAAAACAAATGTTAACAAAAGAGGAAACGGTTATTGGAAGCTTAACAATTCATACTTATCTGACGAAAATTATCAAAAAGATATTCAAACTTTAATTAATGAAACAAAAAATGAAGAAAACACTAATCCAATGATAAAGTGGGAATCTTTTAAAGCAAGAGCTCGCGAATTTTCTATAAACTTTGCCAAAAAATTCAAAAGAAAATATTAAACAAAGAATATTATCATTGGAAAAAGAAATAGACGACATCGAAAAATTAGAATTTCAGCAAATCGATATGACTAAAAAACGCAATCTTGAGGCTGAATTGGATAAAATTTACGATAGAAAATGTGAAGGAGCATTTGTAAGGCCAAAGTCTAAATGGATGTTAGAGGGTGAAAAATCTTCAAAATATTTTTTTAACTTGGAAAAAAGTAGACAAAAACAAAGTATAATTAAAGAACTAAAAACTGAAAAGCGTACATTTATTAACACAAATGACATTATGGGCGTAATGTGCGATTTCTATGAAAAATTATGCTCCTCGAACAAAGTTTCCGACAACTGCATTGATGAATATTCATCATCTGTAGAATTTGAAAATGTACTTAGTGAAAATGATGCTAATTTTTGCGAGCAATTCCCGTCTAGTGAAGAATGTACTGAGACTGTCAGGAATTTAAAACTTAACAAATCTCCTGGTTTAGATGGTCTAACCAATGAATTTTATCAATGCTTTTGGAATGATTCAGCAACTATTTCAAGATACACTAAAATGCATTTTTGAAAACGATCAAATGAGTTATTCACAGAGATTGGCAGTTATTTCCCTTATTCTTAAAAAAGACGAACAAACCAACATTAAAAATTACAGACCAATTAGTTTAACTAATACATATTATAAAACGTTTGTATTTGCAAGAAGACTTCAAAAAGTGATTGATAACTTAATAAACGAAAATCAATCGGTGTACATTAAAGGGCGATAAATTGGAGAAAATGATAGAATAATTTTAGATTTATTCGATTATTGCAAGGAAACAAATGATGAAAGATTTTTTCTTTTCTTAGATTTTGAAAAGGCTTTTGATTCGATAGAATGGAACTTCTTATTCAAAACACTTGAAAAATACAAATTCAAAAATAATTTTATAAAGTGGATGAAGATTCTGTACAATTGCCCAATGTTTCGAATTTAAAAAAATGGATGGATTTCTAAAACATGCTATATGTCCAGAGGAATACGACAAGGATGTCCAATTTCGGCAATTTTATACGTATTTGTAGCCGATATTCTAGCTTTAAAAGTAAACAACAATGACCAAATTTTAGGAATAAAATCAAGTAATTATAGTTCAGAGTTTAAACATATACAACATGCAGATGATCTAACATTGTTTATAAGAAATAGGGAATCCCTAAAAGAGGCCTTAAAGACTATTAAAGAATTTTCCAAACATGCAGAATCTAAACTGAACATTGACAAAACAGAATGTAAACTGACAGGTCGTTTAAAAAGTTGTAAGAACGATATTTTTGGAATAAAGATAAACACGTCAATTGTCAACACATTAGGTATAAGTAAATTTATATACGTGGCATCAATCTTACCACTACCAAAAGAAGATGTAATTAAAACAACTGTATGGCCATATTTTTAACTTCATATGGAATAATAAAGATAGAATTAAACGAAAAACAATAATTGGAAAAATAGAAGAGGGTGGGACAGGTATTGTTGATGTACTTTTAAAATTCCAAGCATTAAAAGCAGCTTGGATTCCAAGATTTTTGAGAAATAAAGGTAAAAGTATTTTGGGTGAACACCTGGATCATTTATTAAAAAGTAACAACATAGATTTTGAATATATGTTGAAAATGAACTGTGTTAAGTTTGCTAACTTTGAAATGTTTAAAAACCTACCTTTGCTTTATAAAGAAATGTTTATGTATTTTAATCAATGTAAAAAAATTACAGATATATCAAGTATGAATATAAACGATGTTTTAAAAGAGCCTATATGGAATAATAGGCATTTTATATTTGATGGAAAACCTGTGTTCTTTAAAAATTGGATTAAAAGTAACATTTTGTATGTTAAAGACCTATTCACTCATAATGGCTATAAATCATTGAATGAAATTGGTAATGAAGTGTACAATAAGGCAAATTTACTTTGTGAATATAAGATTATAAGCTCTGCCTTTAAGAATAATAGGAGTTCAAGCAAAATTTATTTATATAAAAAACAAGAGAATATTTTTGTTTTTTAATCAGTATCGTACAATTGAAAACAAGAAATGTAATTTTTTCTATGATATATTATTGTGTAGAAAATTTGAACCTCCAAAATACAATCGTATTTACAAAAAAATGTACAATATATTTCCTGAAAATTGGAGATCTATATATCTTCAAAAAATCAAATTTGCTTTAGATAAAAAATATTGCTGAATTCAACTACAATTTGTTACATAACATGTTATGCTGTAAGAAAATCATGTTTAAGTGGAAAAAAGATACATGTAACAAGTACACTTTGTGTTCCGAAATTGAAGATATTCAACATATTGTATTCATTTGTGAGAATGTACGAAGCATTTGGAATATATTATCTTTTGTTATCAAAGTGAAAATTCAATGGAAAGATGTTATTTTTGGATTCTATTTTGAATGTAACAAAAAGACACGCGTTTTTAACAACCTCATTTCTTTTGTTGCTTTAAAAATATACTAATACAAGATGTTTTGCAGACTTGAAAGTCTTGATGAAACAGAATATAATCTAAGAAATCATGTTAAAAAGTGTACTATTTTCTGGATAAATGTATTGAAATTTAGTAAATGTGACTTAAGAATTGACGTGATTGAAAATGTAACACAATTGTTAAAAGATTGTTGTGAGACACATGTTTTTTTTTCTTATATATATTTTGTATGATTTTGATATATATAAACTACATGTACGAAATTGAATAAAATGATTAAAAAAACAAAACAAAACAAAACAAAAACTTGTAAACATAATATTTTTATTTATCTAAACTGTATACACCTGTAGAATGCATTTCATTTAACAAAATATACATATATTAGTAAGAAATGTGCAATGCTAGATATTTCAACATCAGGGTTGTTTTTCGTACGATGCACGTGTTTCAAACTAAATAAATCACAAGTTTTAATTTACTTTTGAAGAAATAAACAATGTAATATTTTCAATAAAATACTTTTATGTTTTTAAGTCGCTGTCAAAGTGGCAGTGTACTACTTTGGACACCACCAAGACCTGCTCTCAAAGCGACCCCGGGGGTCATGATGTTCACAACTTTGAATTATAATAACCAGAGGATGCTTCCACAGAAATTTCAGCTTTCCTGGCTGATTAGTTTCTGAAAAGAAGATTTTAAAAGATTAACTCGATATATTCCTTTGTAAAAATTCGACCCCCATTGTGACCCCACCCTACCCCCGGGGGTCATGATTTTCACATCTTTGAATCTACACTATTTGAGGATGCTTCCACATAAGATTCAGCTTTCCTGGCTGTTTAGTTTCTAAGAAGAAGATTTCTAAATATTTACTCTATATCTTCCTATGTAAAAATTTGACCCCCATTGTGGCCCAACCCTACCCCCGGGGGTCATGATTTTCACAACTTTGACTTTACTCTAGCTAAGGATGATTGCACATAAGTTTCAGCTTTTCTGGCTGATTGGTTTCTGAGAAGAAGAATTTTAAAGATTTACTCCATACATTCCTATGTAAAAATTCGACCCCCCATTGTGGCCCCACCCTACCCCCGGAGGTCATGATTTTCACAACTTTGAATCTACACTAGCTAAAAATGCTTCCACATAAGCTTCAGCTTTCCTGGCCAAATGGTTTTTGAGAGGAAGATTTTTGAAAATTCTTCAAAATTTTCCAATAATTCCCAATTATCTCCCCTTGAAAAACGGCTTGGGCCTTAAATTTCACAACTTTGAATCCTCTTCGCCTAAGGATGCTTTGTGCCAAGTTAAAATGAAATTGGCTCAGTGGTTCTGAAGAAGATGATGAAAATGTGAAAAGTTTATGGACAGATGGACGGACAGACAGACGGACGACAGACAAAATGTGATCAGAAAAGCTCACTTGAGCTTTCACTCAGGTGAGCTAATAAAATGCAAAGCAAAAACCTTATGTCACCATTACACGTACAGGATAGTAAATCTTAGCTTCACACACTTCAATTAATATTTCTGACTAAAATCCCTAAATATCGGTATATGTATGTTACATTAAAGTTTTGTAATTCAAAGAATTCAAAACTATCTATAACAATCTAAAAGAAGATGTTATTGCTTATGGTGGGAGAAGTCTCTCAGATGCAGAGAAAAAATGGTCTACTTCTGAACAAGAAATGCTATCAGTTGAAGTGGCAGATGTCCTTAGTAGAAGAGAGTACGACACACATGAATCTGAGTCAGAAATACCCTGTATTGCTACCATAGCTTTTGATACTAGTTCAATGACTTCAGCTGATGATCAAAGTTTAACTTGTAGTTCACAAACTATGGGTAATGAGTCTGCAAAATCTAAAAACAATGGTCAAAACTCTGGATCTCCATTCCCCTTTACAGAGGTTACCTTATTCTATACTGAAGTTCCATCTGTTCTTTCTATAGACCCTGAAATAGAGGTCAGTTTGCAAAATCCATCTTTTTCTGATTTGTCAAAAATTGCACAGTTACAACAAAATTGCCCTGACTTTAAGCTCATATATGACTACTTACAAAATGACAACCTCTCTGATGATCAGAAACTTCAAAACAAAATCATTCAAAATTCAAAATATTATGAACTCTGTAATGGTGTCTTATATCATTGGTTTCAAAGACGGGTTAAATGTAAAGAAGCAAGTGATGTTAAGTTTATCCTTCAACTTGCCTTGCCAAGGGTTCTCAGACTTGATGCCCTTAAAGCCTATCATGACAACAATGCAGGTGGAGCTCATTTGGGTATCGAAAAAGTGATGGCTGCAATGAAGTCAAAATATCATTGGCCACGCATGCACCAAGAAATTTATGGTTACATCCATTCTTGCAATTCATGCCAGCTAAACAAACGTGACACTCATGCACGTCCACCCCCTCTAACATCTCTTCCAGTTATTGGTCGCTTCGAACGTTGGCACATTGACTTCTTAAAACTACATAAAACTACTCAAGGAAATCAGTACGTTTTATTGGTGGTTGATTCTTTTACAAAGTGGGTAGAAGCATTCCCTATGAAGACTCAAGAGGCAACTGAGGTTGCTAGATGCCTGTTTGAAAACATATTCACTCGGTTTGGTTGTCCGAAGTCTCTTGTTTCTGACCGAGGAAAGTCATTCACGAATAACCTTGTGTCATTTCTTTGTGATATCTTTGATATCAAGCATTTCTTGACATCTAGTTACCATCTACAAACAAACAGTCAAGTTGAACGTACAAATAGTACCTTGATTCAGTGCCTTAGAGCTTACGCAGACAATCAACAAAACAATTGGCCTTCTCAATTACCAGGTGTTCTTATGGCTTTAAGAAACTCACCCTCTACTCAATCAACTGATTACTCGCCTTTTTACATGGTGTTTGGAGTAGAAATGAACCTGCCTTTTGATATTAACAACATCCCCAAAGATAAGAATCTCAGTCAAGGTTCCAAACAACAACTTCAAGAAATGTTTCAAAATTTGAAAACTGCACATAAAATTGCTACCAAAAACATCAAAAAGAGCCAAGAAAAGTCAAAAGAACGGTTTGACAAGCATTCCAAAATCCCTACCTTTAGACTTTTTCAGAAAGTTCTTATCAAGAAAAACAAAACTTTGTTAGGTCTTTCTCCAAAACTATCTGAAAAGTATCAAGGACCTTACTTTATTTCGGAAATAGGGCCAAATTACACATACAAAATCAGAAAATGTTCAAATCGGAAAGAAGTCAAGTCATTCCTCAATGCCTCTCAACTCAAACCCTATTTTGATCCTGATGTAGAAAGAGCAAATATAGCTCAGCCTGAACCTGTTCAAACTCATGTTCCAGAACCTTCAGCTGACAACACTCAAACTAATACACAAACTGCAGACACCAACAATCAGAATGAGGTCCAAACCCCAAAAACACAATCATTGAACTGTGTTACTGTAAATGCTAATCAAAGCCATGGCAATGCACAGCAACAGGATGTCACAAACGAAGCATTGCAATACCCTTATGACTTTCGCAAATTGTTGAAGTACAGACACTAAGATCAACATTTTCGCATTGAATGGACAGATGGAACTAGAACTTGGGAACCCCAAGAAAATGTACGTCCAGATTTAGTTGAACAATATTTCTAGAAGTACACAAAGAAAAATCGTTTGAGAAAGAAATAAATATACCCCCTCCCCTCCCCCGAAATATTAATGAGTTTTGGCATTTTAGGCTTTTAGTAGAGAAAGCGTTTTGCATTAACAGATAATTGTATTGGTTACTTTTGCTTTCCATGGAATTGACCTAGACTTATAGGGTTCATAGGAACAAAACTTTGCATTTGCAATTTGATAGTCATTACTTGGCAACAAGATTATTTCCTGTTGCCTAGTGTTTTATACTGCTAATATGTGTCTGATCAACACATCCCCAGACTGTCACCATCTCAATGTTTTCCTTGATGTCTTTGTAGGTTTTGGTCAATGGCGTTGGTATCCTTTCTATATCTGCACTCTAGTCTGCCTATTCCAAACAACAAATGCCCTCTCTACATCAGCTAAGCATGTACACACAGAGATCGACAATGTCATCCATCGCCTTAATTACGGAACCATTTTCAAGTCAATGGGTAATCTTCACTTCTCAAGCGAATACTGGTTACAGACCTTCCAGATTCCCATCCCAGATCGTATAACATCTCCAAAAGGTTTTTCAATAAACAAACAAGCTTGTACTAAACTCAATTGTCAATTTTTCCAGTCATTGTTAGATCAAATTCATGGTATCCAGGTTGAGACATACAATCATGTTAACAGAACCCTTCATTTTCTTAAATCTGTCATTCCCTATCATAAAATTGAACCCAGAAGAAAGACTCGATCCTTACTACCATTTGTTGGATCTTTCTAAAAGTCTCTTTGGAACTGCTACAATGGACGACGTAAATATTTTAGCCTCTCATATCAATGCTCTAACCAAAACTTTAAATAATATTGTTAATGCTCTTCAAAAACACAATGAACATATGACTTCATTTATGTCAACAGCAAACAAGAGAATGGATAATCTACAATTTGGTATTTCAAATAACTTCAAAGCTATAAATCAGCTTTCAAAAACATTTTTCTTCAATTTGCAACATCTTGAACTTGTCATTGAAAATACTACAGGCATATTAATCAATCAGTTGGACACTGCAAGTCAATTGCGAGCAGAATTTGACAACCTGCATGCATCACTTTTAGCCTTAATTCAAGGTAAACTCACTCCCCATCTCATCTCAAAACAATACATGCAACACCCTATTTCAGAAATTCAAAAATTGTTGTCACACGAAGAACCACATTTCTATCTTTCTCAAAAACAGGTTAACTGGTATTACCAAAAAGCAAAATTTTTCAATGTAAGACACAAAAGTTCCTTATACATCACAGTGAAATTCCCACTCACATCTCAAAGACTCCCACTCTCATTATACAAAGTCATATCATACCCTGTTCCAATCAACTCTACATCATCACATGCAACTAGTTTATTGAACCTCCCAACCTACTTTGCAGTCACTTCACACCAACAATTTTACACAACATTTACAGTCGCAGAAATTGCCACATGTCAAAATGATGATGATATTCACTGTACATTCAATAAGGCTCTAACCCCTGTTATTTCACCTTCTTGTATCATTGGCCTATTTGCAAACAACAAAAAGTCGATCAAAGATTTTTGTAATTTTAGATTTCTACAAAATGCCATAAAGTCTGATATTATTAAGCTTTCCAGTACTTCTGTTTTAGCCTACAACACTTGGAATATTGATATGAATTGTCCAATCAAACAACAAATTTTGAAAGGTTGCAAGTTCTGTATATTGCACATTCCTTGTAGGTGCACCTTGACCACAAATTCTTTGTTTTATTCTTCAAAACTTGTTGATTGTCATAAAAGTTTGGAAAATATAACCATCTCACACCCTGTTAATTTGGCACTTCTTCAGGAATTTTTCAATGATTCATCATTGAAATTCATTTTAGGTGACACTATCTTTTTAGACCCCATTCAAGTTAACCTTCCAGACTTCAAAATTTACTCACATGATTATAATCAATTTTTGCCCGAAGATAAAAAAAACACACTTAAATTTGACAAAAATGGAAAGATCAAATTATATTTGGCATAATATGCATATATATGCATAATTGGCATATATATGGCAAAACCCTTACTCGAAGGAAACATAGCAATTGATTCATCATGGCCAACAGTTAGTGATATTGTAGACGTTTTAGCTCTTAGAATAGCCATTCTTGCTATTTTAGGATTCATCTTCATGTTTTTCAAAGTTCGGAAAATATTAGCAATTATTTCGATTCTTCCACAAGTTAAGCAAGTAAGATCAGAATCAGAAATACCCTCTTTTGTATATAAACCTTTTCAACCTGCTACTTCATCACCAACAGAGTTTGAGTCTTTATTAAGGTCTTCCGTTCCAACGGAAGACCTTACTATTATTGTGCTTGTAAGATTATTCTTATTTTTAGGGTCTTCCGTTTCCAACGGAAGACCCTCTTGTTATTCTTCGGTTTCTTTTTAAGGTCTTCCGTTTCCAACGGAAGACCTTATTGTTTTCGTACTGTTTCTTATTATTATTATTATTATTATTTTTTCCAAATTTTGTGCACGCGATTTCTCGTAAACTATTCGGCCGATTTCAACCATTTTTTCACAGATGATGAGGCATGATCTGAATTTTATATGTTTTTGAAATTTTTGTTGTCGTCACTTCCGGTACCGATTTATCGGCCATTTTGTAGTTTTTTACGACCTATTTTGTGCAGAGCTGATCTCAGAAACTATCAGAGATATGACTATGAAATTTTCAGGATAGGTAGTCTATAGTCTGAAGTTGTGCACTATTATTTTGTTTTACGTCAGTGGCGCCATTTCTTGGAGCTCGCTTGGGCACGAAATTTGGGTACGAATTTTCATTCAAATTTTTCATACGTTTTGATCTGTATCTTTTTATCAGTTGATATTTTGTTATAACATATATAACAAAAGTGGTAGAAAATTAAAAGTTCTTTTCAACGAAATGAAGAAAAGGGGACTGGCCCCTTATTGTAGGGGCCAATACACTCGTAAACTCTATTACAAATAACTTAAAAACGATAAAGATTTTGTAATGCATTATAGAAGCAAAGTTGTTGATCGTAGCAATATGTATCAGGAAAAATCATTGTCACGCCCATTTATTACGTAATTAGGGATTTTTAGGGGCCAAAGTACTTAAATTTTGACGGAATATATCTAG
>WFKH01011581.1:35788976-35801480 GCA_016163765.1 Magallana hongkongensis | reverse complement strand
TCCCCCATTGTGGCCCCACCCTACCCCCGGGGACCATGATTTGAACACATTTGAATCTACACTACCTGAGGATGCTTCCATACAAGTTACACTTTTCTGGCCTTATAGTTTTTGAGAAGATGATTTTTGAAAAATACCAACAAATTTTCAATAATTCTAAATTATCTCCCCTTTAAAGAAGGTGTGGCCCTTCATTTGAACAAACTTGAATTCCCTTCACCCAGTGATGCTTTGTGCCAAGTTTGGTTGAAATCTGCTCTGTGGTTCTGGAGAAGAAAATGAAAATGTGTAAAGTTTACAACAACGCCAACGCCAAAGACGACAGACAACGGACAAATTTTGATCAGAAAAGCTCACTTGAGCTTTTAGCTCAGGTGAGCTAAAAACACACTATTACTCCTTGCAATCGACTTTTTTGTTTCTAAATGGTACTTACAGGTTTAAAAATTCTATTGGAACATAAAAGCAACTTATTTGAAACACAAAAGCTTCACTTTCATCTCTTCATAAGGAACAGGTACCAAGAAAATGGCAATCGGGCATCTTACCCTGGGAGTAATTTCCCAAATATGCTGAACGGATGATGATGAAACCTGATTTTTCTGTTTATTCTTTAACCAATACCCAAAAATCTAGATTTATTTGTCATAAACATTGAAAAAAATGTTTTACATACAAAGAAATACCAAATTTGAACATGATGACCACACCCCCATCATGAGGTGGGAATACATGCAAATGACAAATGGTTAAAAAATGCACACAAATTCAATTTTTTTGGATATATTTTCAATAAAAAAAAATCGAACATATGTGTTTTGTTTTAAATGGGAGAAATTTGATGTATCTTTGAAATTTTATCAAAAGAAATGTGACATAAAGGCTAGTTTTTGGTTGTCGGTGAAGAAAATCGAAGGGTGGGGGTGCTTTTTTGACAATCAGACTTTTTAGAATTGTTTATAATGACTTAAAATGCTAATAATAACCATTTATAATTGCATGAATTTACATGTAGTACATGTAAAATATATATATATTTAGCCATTAAATCTACTTTTTGTTTGTTTTAGCTTGAAAAAGAACAATATTTAAGGTGGATCTCTACACCAAATAAGTGTAGGAGATTTTTTTGCATGCATTTGTTACTAATAGTACTAGGCTCAGTATTCAACAATACTAGTATAAGATCTCAAAGTTCAATACTCTATTTTCTAAAAAAAAAAATTAAAATATCAGTCTTGTTCCAGATAACCCGTTATTTGCCAAACTTTCAAACATTTCTGTTTTGAAATTCTTATGATAGTGAAATGTTATAAAGTTTTGAAATGAAAAACAAAATAATCATGAATGAAGATTGTATGATTTGATTATTGGAATCCACAAAAATACTAAAATATTACTAAAACTAAAATATAAAAAATTCTTTTTAGGCAAACTGCTGGAAGAAATCTCACAAAAATCTGAAAATATAAACAATATTCGTTGGTTAATGAAATGATAAAAAGAAATTGAATGAAATTGAAAAATTAAAAGAAATACAGAATTATTGCAAAAATCTTGGTATGAAAGGTCCTATCTAAGAGTTGTCTTTCTTTATTTTACGTGTTCTCAAATATCTTGGTACCAATTTTTTAATAATAAAAATCACGAAGAAATATTTAAAAGGAACAAGTCTATGCTAAATATGTAGATATAAGGTTAGTAGTGCTATAATAATGTTTGAACCTGACAAATTATATTTTTGATGAATGCATTACTAATATAAATTAAACTCTTTAAAACAAAATTTTAGTAACAACAACCATACATTAATACATACATTAGTTGTCCATAGTTATACACATGTACGCGTGGTAATGAAAAACATGTTCAGGACTTCTCAGAATTCTGTCGTTCCCTCATTCGGCTTGCAAATCTTCCACTGCTATTACTACCTATAACTTTTTTTAAAATACATAAGTTTAATGTCAAACATACCCCTTACCTTTCAATTTACTTCCAATGCAAGTCTTTTACTGCAAATGTTTTACATTTGGGCAGTTAGGATCAATTCAAGAGATCGCACTATAGTTTTGTATTCATCATACATATATAGTTTAAGTGAAAATATTATATCTGCTTACCTTTATCGATAATCCGTCATGTATGATCGTGTGCTGCAGATGACATGACAAAAATGTATTGCCAATAGCAGGGAAACAGTATATTATTTAGATTTCACGTTTTCCGTACAAAACAGGCGATAATCAATGTTAGTTGAGAGCTTTACACCCGAACAAATTTGTCATATTTTCTAAGCGTTTTGGTGATTTCATTCCTATCTCCTCTCCCTCGTTAGAAGAGTTCAATTAAACGGTGTATAGCTATTTGTACCACGACAGAATGTTATCAATCTGGAACAAAATGGCGTTTAAAACGGATGTCAGACATGTTGTGACGATGTAGCATTCCACATTAACAATTTCTTATCAAAATTAAGGGTTTAAAACTTCAATAAACTGCATTGTCATCAATTAGTTTCAAGAAAATTTAAAGAAAATGGTGCAATATAATCCAATTAATCAAAATTCAACCCTGCATCTGATTTCAATAGGAATAATATGCCTATAAAGGTTTTAAAATAAGGACAACCCCAAAATACTAGAAAATTGCACTTTTTCTTAGGACCACCCCCTGTTATATTTTGGCTCCTAAATCTCATCAAAGGGTTGAACAATCATGAAAATTAAGCCAGTTTCCCACTGTACACACATTGAACATCTTTTCTGTTCCCATATTGTTCAACTTAAAGCATATTAAAAAATTGACATTTTCTTGAAGGTGGCAGGGGATAGTTTTTTTTATCGGGGAAATGTTAAGCAGATAGTGCTCATATATGTGATCTAATTTTTCAGTGGATTTTTACATTTGGTAAAATTGGTTTGCATGCAGGGGACACAGGGTCCTGACCCTTGGGAATTTTTAAACATTTCAGAATAAAACAAGTACAACTTACATATAGCACTATATAGATTAGCCAGGGACGGTCTCAAAATTTCCTGAAAAATTGTCCTTTTTCACATTTTCACGGGTCCAGCACCACGATCCAGTCCCGAGCAACTGCCATAAACTACCATAGGATTTGTAGCTTAATGTCTACCCATGCAAATAATCACCAATTAATGGAGGGTCAATCACCTTCTTTTCGAGTGACATTTCGTGTTCTGAACCCACCCTACTTTTTAAGCACAAAACCGAAAGTGGAAATTTTGGCTACAGTTTCGCATTTTCATTCCATATCTGATGAAAAGTGCTACCAGTACTTAAGTGTCATATATCAATGAAATGGACATGAGCTCCTCTATCTACAAAATGAATGCAATAAATATTCTAGCAATTTATACCCCTCAAATAACCAGCCAAACCTCAGGTTTTCCCTTTATTTCAAAATTTTGACCGGGTCTTTCGTTCGAAACTAACCCCTGCCACCTAAGTACAAAGTTAAATTAACTCTTACAAAAACAATTCGATAATTGTTAAGTCGTACTTGAACACATACGGACTTTTTTGTTAAGTCGTTCTTGAAATCGTTAAGGTTTTAGTTAATTCGTACTTATAGTCATTCGGATTTTGTTAAGTCGTACCAAGAATTATTCGATTTTTTGCATCCTTTTGTTTTAGTTACTACTGTTATTGGTTTAAGAGCTCTGCTTCTTACAGGAACTTCTAGCTTGACTTTCGACTTTAACGGAAGACCCACTCGTTGCTTTGCAACGAGCTTTGCTCTAGTTTTTTTTCCCTAGATGCGAACTTTGGGGCTTCATATCTTGCTCATTTCTGAACGGGTTTTGCTCAAATTTTCAGGGCTAATAGACTTTACAAAACACTATCTAAAACATTTCATAAACTTTAAAATTTCTTTTCCGTTAACGAGTTATTCACCTTTGAAAATTTTTTAGGGCCTTTAGTTTCCAGACAAAGGCTCCGAGACTATGATAGCAGGGAATGGGAATCCAACGAATTTAAATAACAGAGGCATTGAAGTTGTGTACATCGGTTTTTGTTTTTGGATTACGTTTTTATTTATAAAAAGGTAAAGGTGAAAAGACAGGATTCCAACAAGTGCGAAAAAAAGTGCGAAAATTTAGACATATTTTTCTTTGTATCTTTAAAATGAAAAATATTTTGTTAAGACATGTAGAATAAAAGTTGTGCAGAATGTCAAGGGCTTTCATTTGACACCAATTAAAACGGGCTGGCACCTAAAATTAAGGGCCAAAAGCCTTTAAAAGTTTTGCTTTATAACTCAAAAACGGTTAGGATTTCGATATGGCTGTCGCTGGAAAAGTTGTTTAAATGTCGTTACAATGTTATTTTGTTAGTGTTTTGTGTAATATGAGTGTAAAATGCTGTACATGTTAACATGTACCTGTTTTCATTTGACAAGTTAACGAAAGTCTTTGTGCGTACAACTGACATAAAGTTACCACAGAAAGTACATGTATGGCGGTTTATACAGGAGGCTTTAATTCATAAGAAAAATATATTTTTTAGTTTTGAGTATACATGCTTTTATGTGAGGAGTTTAAGTCATTTTTGTTGAGTTCTTATAGTGCACAATCCTTAAAAACGAGAAACAGAAAATATAAACTTTTTTTTCTTTTCAAGTAAAACACAAATTACGGATTAAAACAAATCTATGTAATACATATTTAGCCGGGCTCTGCTGAAAGCAGAGTCCTGGCTGTAAGCAGACAAATCGCCAATGTTACTATAAATACTAAACAAAAAACCGAACAGCGTCAAAGTAAACGCTTCCACTATACCAAATAGTTGAACAAAGAGCCATGTTTTGTCAAATGTATTTATTTGGTTATTTTGTTTGCGAATAAATTAAGCGAGGAGTGGTTTTTTTAATTATTAATTACGTGTTTAAAAAACAAGACCACGCCTTTTTGACACATACAATGCGATTGCGCATGAATTTCCATGAACTACTTTACAAAGCATTGGTATTCGGCTGCACATCGAAGAAATGGAGGATTGATTTTATAACGCTTGTTTCAAAATTCAATGCACTGTTGATTTTTTTCTACTACACAAACATTTTTTGTTGATAGTCGCTTGCAAAATTAAGTCGCTCTCTGACGCTTTGGCGACATTAAAAGCATGAGAGAGAGAGAGAAAGAGAGAGAGAGAGAGAGAGAGAGAGAGAGAGAGAGAGAGAGTGTGTGTGTGCCAGTCTTTACTACACAATGTGCATAGACACATCAGAAGAGCCCGGCTTTCAGTACTTCAGTACTTTGATTAGTTATCATACTGCATGCATTTAAAATCTATCTGGAATCAGAGCTGTGTGTGTGTGAACCATTCCGTAAGCTATCCCTCGCTTGCGGCCGAGAAAATCGGTCGCCATGGTCGCTACTTGACTACATAGCGGTCAGCGGTTATCTAATACACAAGACTCGCGTCTCTCATATATGAGTTTATTTAGTCGCAAACACAAGAATTGTTTTAAATTTGATCACACATAAAAGTTAAATCTTCTTAAATTGAATTAAACGATAGGCAATTAAGAAATCATTCTGTTAATTAATAAAAACAATGTCATTCTCAATCTGAAATAATGTAAGACATAGATCAATTGTGGGTTTTAAGTATAACAAGAGGCCCGTGGGGCCCCATCGCTCACCTAAGCAACAATGGCTTTATATGGGTGTTCAAAGGATATTGTGCCATATGGCCCCTCGGTAGAATAACAAAAAAAGAATACCAAAAAGTATCCAAATTTTACACTTATTTTCATACACTTAATATTTGACATTGTACATTTATGAATTACCATTTTTACCAAAAACAAGATCCTATGCAAGATATAAAACTAAATTTTTGGTGGGGGAACACTGTTAACTTCCAATTCCCTTTATTTTAGTTCTGCACCCCCCCCTCACTTTATAAAGCGATCAAAATATATGAGAACATGCATATAGGTACATTTTCTTCTTCAACTACTAACCAGTTATTGTATTTTATTTAAAAAAAAATCCTGTATATGGAAGAAGAAAATTGTACCTCAATGCACTCAAATTAAAACATTCAAAAATTTAATTGGTCTTCCGCATTATAAACGATTGTTGTTTACCAGGCGTGAACTCGTGTGACGTTTTATAACCTTACTCACTTGATCGATGAATACACTCGAATGAAAAATGTTGTCATGTGATATGTTAAAGAGCTATTATAATCAATGCATAGGCGTCGGAACCGGGGGTGGGGCTAAGCCACCCCCCCCCTTTTTTGCAAAGTTAGACATAGCCGTACTCAAAATCCTTTTTTTTTTGCTTGTCCAGATTTCTGATAAGGTCTAGCCCCTCCCCCCCCCCCCAATCACCCACTTTTAATTAGCTTGCGACGCCACTACAATGTATTGACAGGCATATCACTCTATTTTACTAAGGCCCACCCTTTATTTTCATCTTTATTCAAAAGCGATAATACATTTATCCCCGTAACAGTAATGTTTTAAACTGTTTTAAAGAGGTCGTTTTTATTTAATTGTGTCTGAAAAACCATCAAAGTTGGTGTATATTTCATATAGTTCATCGTATAGCCTCTTTCGATAACCTAGTTACTTCCCCTATTTGACTCTCCAATATTGAAGGTACTTACTTCCGGTAGGTAAAGTTGCTGGCGCCATGTACGTGTATACAAAAAAGCAGGATATGGAGTCTTTTGATAAAATGACGAAAAAACAACTGATTGAATTTTTAAAAAAGTGTCGGCAACCAACTTTTGGAAATAAACAGGAACTTGTACGGATAGCTAGGGGAGCGAAGGAATTGGGATTGGATCTAAACAACGATAGGCCTAGCGATCATTTGATAGTATTCCTAAAGGAAAGAATAATCACACCGCTCGGTGAAAACTTACCGGTTCCATCGCATCTAACAGAAGGTTGGGTAACGGACTGTGAGCATTTCCCTGACCTAACGGAAAACGAAGTTTACAACTATCTTGTGTTAAGTAAACGTACCTTTGATTCAAACCAACAGTCTGCAAGGCGTCAATAGAAAACCAGACTATTTTATGAAGAAGGTCACGTTCAGAATATCGAACTTAATCTAGTTTCGAAAGACTCTTCACATTGCATTGTAAAATGTAACTACTTACCATCAATTCCTACCAAAGATAAAAATAAGAAACCAGCATACAGAACTTGGGTGTGCTTGTCAAAAGTCACTGGTAGAGTCCACACAGCGGAATGTAATTGTGTTGCAGGGTAAGTGAAACTAATAAAAGTAAAATTTCGAGTATTTTTAGGAGTGTGCATAAACCATGACTGCATGGTATATACTATAAAAGTATCTCATTAAGGTCTTCCGTTTCCAACGGAATACCTTATTGTTTTTGCTTTGTTTCTTTTTCCCTATTATTATTTTTCTTTTTTTTTTCTTACAAATTTTGTCCGCGCGAGTTCTCGGAAATGGCTCGGCCGATTTTCGTGAAACTTTCAGATCTGATAGATATTGATCTGAACCTTATTGGAAATTTTTTATATTGATGACGTCATTTCCGTTTCTGAGATATTGACGATTTAGTGAATTTTAAAGGGTCTGCTTGTCCATTGAACTCCTCCTTAACGGTAAAAGATATTGAGTTCAAATTTTCAGGGATGATAGACAAAAGATTGTAGATATGTCTAAAGGCGATAATAAATGTTTGGCTCAAAGAGCCTTAAAGCTCGCCTGGGCCGGAAAATTGAGATTAAATAAACGTTGTAATTTTTTCGGGTTTTCTTTGTTTATCTCTTTTCTGAAAAAAATTTGTTAAAACATGTAATATAAAAAAGTTTATATTTACAAGACCTTTCATTTAATACCAAGAAAAAGGGGCTTGCCCCTCAAATTAGGTAACCAGACGGCTCTAAAGTTTTTTATCTGTAGCCCTTTACTGATAGATATTTTGTGAAAGGTTATAGAAGCAAATATGTTTATCTCACAGAAATGTATCCAAGCAATGTAAGGATTTTATCATGTGTTACGTAATTAGGGGTTTTTAGGGGCCAAAAATCCAAAATTTTAATAACCCATATCTCATAAAAGGAAAAATATTTTGAAATGCAGTATAGAAGGAAAGATGCTCAAAATGATGTACTAAACGATATGCAACCTTCAAAATTTCGTTAAACGGCCCCTATAAGGAGATAAGGGATCTAAAACGTTCTTTCCCATATATCTCAAGAACGGTAACGAATTTCTAAACACTTGTTGAACAAAATGTGTTTAGAATTAAACGACCTTTCATTTGATAACAAGAAAAAGGGGCTGGCCCCTAAAATTAGGGGACCAGAGGGCTCTAAAGTCTTTTATCTGTAGCCCTTAACTGATAGATATTTTGTGAATGATTATAGAAGCAAATATGTTTATCTCACAGTTATTTATCCCAGCAATGTAATGATTTTATCATGTGCTACGTAATTAGGGTTTTTTAGGGGCCAAAAGTCCAAAATTTTGATCACCCATATCTCAAAAAGGAAAAATATTTTGAAATATGGTATAGAAGGAAAGATGCTCAAAACGATGAACTTAACAATATGCAACCTTTAAATTTTCGTTAAAAGGCCCCTATAAGGAGATAAGGGGCCGGCCCCTAAAATGTTTTTTCCCATATATCTTAAGAACTGTAACAATTTTCTAAACACTTGTTGAACAAAATGTGTTTAGAATTATAGGACCTTTCATTTGATATCAAGAAAAAGGGGCTGGCCCCTCAAATTAGGGGACCAGAGGGCTCTAAAGTTTTTTATCTGTAGACCTTTACTTAGAGATATTTCGTGAAAGGTTATAGAAGCAAATATGTTTACCTCACAGTTATTTATCCCAGCAATGTAATGATTTTATCATGTGTTACTTAATTAGGGGTTTTAAGGGGCCAAAAGTCCAAAATTTTGATCACCCATTTCTCAGAAAGGAAAAATATTTTCAAATGCAGTATAGAAGGAAAGATGCTCAAAGTGATGTACTTAACAATATGCAACCTTCAAAATTTCGTTAAACGGCCGCTATAAGGAAATAAGGGGTCAGCCCCTAAAATGTTTTTCCCATATATCTCAAGAACGGTAACGATTTCTAAATACTTGTTGAACAAAATGTGTTCAGAATTAAATGACCTTTCATTTGATATCAAGAAAAAGGGGCAGGTCCCTACAATAAGGGGTCCAGAGGGCTTTAAAGTTTCTTATATGTAGCCCTTCACTGAGAGATATTTTGCGAATGGTTATAGAAGCAAATATGTTTATCTCACAGTGATTTATTCTAGCAATGTAATGATTTTATCATGTGTTACGTAATTAGGGGTTTTTAGGGGGTAAAAAGTCCAAAATTTTGATCACCTATATCTCAGAAAGAAAAAATATTTTGAAATGCAGTATAGAAGGAAAGATGCTCAAAATGATGTACTAAACGATATGCAACCTTCAAAATTTTGTTAACCGGCCCCTATAAGGAGATAAGGGATCGGCCCCTAAAACGTTTTTTCCCATATATCTCAAGAACGGTAACGAATTTCTTAACACTTGTTGAACAAAATGTGTTTAGAATTAAATGACCTTTCATTTGATATCAAGAAAAAGGGGCTTGCCCCTCACATTAGGGGACCAGAGGGCCCTAAAGTCTTTTATCTGTAGCCGTTTACTGATGGATATTTTTTGAGGGTTATAAAAGCAAAATTAGGTATAATACGTTTATATATCCTAACAATATAATGATTTACTTATGCATTACCTAATTAGGGGTTTTAGGGACCAGAAGTAAAAAGTTTAATCGTGTCTATCTCAATTGGAAGAAATGCAAGTATTTAAAAAAGCAAAGTAAGAGAACTTATAAAAAGCGATGCAGAAAAGCAGTAGTACTCCACTTCTTTTTACAGATCATGTTTTCTTGACGAAAATCAAAGTCGATGATGTTATATCACCTTCTTAAAATCGGACGGAATACCTCCTCGTTGCTCGCAACGAGATCGTGTCTAGTGGTTTATTTATATTTGTTGATTCAGTAAAACATATATAAAATTACTGTTTACAAGCATTTTTGTTTAATTTGACATGACACTGAGAATATAATAAAACCGACTTTCATCATTTTGATGAAATTTACAAAGTAACTGTGTACATGTAAATTATATTTAAATTATTTATCATAATTTCTGTTCATAAAGATAAATTCTTTTATTTACTTTTAGAGAAGGGGGAAATTGCAACAATATTGCAGCATTGCTATACGGAATAGTGGATATTACAGTTAAAAAGCACACTGGTAAAATTGCTCCAACATCCAAAGCATGTGGGTGGATTAAACCACGCAGTAGAAATCTTTCCCCCCAAAAGGCTCAAGATATGAATTTTAAGAAAGTAAAGACAGAAAAACACACCAGTACTCAAGCTTCTTACAGTGTCAGTGAAAAAAGTTCAGACCTAACCTTACAATCTTTTCAAGACTTTAAAGAAAAATTGGAAATAATTAATCCAACGGCTGGATGGCTTAAAATTTCTCAAAAATACAAACTGCACCAGTTTTTGAAAGAGCAATACCTGAACTTCATCACATATCTTTTTGTTACAAAGACAATGTTGATTTGTTTTCAGAAAATTGTAAACAGCATTTTTTGCAATATTTTGAGTCTCTTTATGTTTCCGCAGAAGAGTGTGAAATCATAAATGAAATGACAATAGGTCAAAGCATCAACCCAAAATGGAAAGAAGCAAGACATGGGCGCCAAACTGCCTCAGACTTTGGTAAAGGTGTTCGAAGAAAATCAGAAACATTACCAGATAATTTACTGATATATATTCTTGGATACTGTCCAACATTTACTAATACAGCAGTTGAATGTGGAAGAGAGCACGAGAAAGTTGCTGTTGACAGCTACCTACTGAAGGCGAGGGAGTTGCACCCACCCCTCACATATCAGGAGACTGGATTAGTTGTCAGGCAAGCACTCCCCCACCTAGGTGCAAGCCCTGATGGACTAGTGTACTGTCCGCATTGCAACCCTTACCATGGTGTAATTGAAGTGAAGTGTCCGTACAGCTTTAAAGATGTGCATCCAAGAGAAGCAGCTTTAAGTGACAATTTTTTCTGTTATTTAGATGAAAATAAGAATTTACGACTGAAGAAAACCATGCATATTATTACCAGGTCCAAGGGGAAATGGCAATTACACAAAGAAAGTGGTGTCACTTTATTGTATGGACAAATAAAGATCTAGAATTTGAAACAATTTTATATGATGAAGAACTTTGGGAAAATGTTATGTTACCAAAATTGAATACTTTTTATTGCTCTGCAGTGTTACCAGAACTTTTTTCAGACAGAGTTAAACGGGGTCTAAAATTGTAAATTTAGTGAGCTTTGTGTCATTCTAACACTGTGCCATGACAGTTAATCCATACTTTTTTTTACTCATATGCAAGCTAGTAAGGTTTTTCTTGGGTGTTGTGGTGTTTTTTTTTAATGCATTTAATATACAACACTAGTGATGGGTAAAGTTATTAAGTATGTTCTCAAATGATGCATAAAGAATACTCTAGCTGTTAATAAATACTAAAATCTTAGCATGACAACAATCGAAGATGTAACAGTATGTACTGGTAATAAATTATATTATTTGTATGTTAAAGAAATTGCAATAAAACATTGAATCTACCTTGCAAATGATATATTTCAAAATTTTGCAAATTGTATTCAATATTTTAAATTGTGATCATGTTTGATGAAAATAAAACAATCATACATTGAATTATTATTTATTTCATATTCTTAAGTAATAGACATATCCATAAAACAGTGAAATCATACAGTACCCGCAACGTTATTTTTTTTTGTAATCCTATCCTATCGTATCGTGTATCAATCCTATCATATCGTGCGTGTATACTGTTCTATCGTGCGTTAATCCTATCCTATCGTGTGTGCATACTGTTCTATCGTGCGTTAATCCTATCCTATCGTGCGTTAATCCTATCAGGTTTATCGTTCAATTTTAACAGTTTTTTCGTTTATCCTATCATGTTAATCGTTTCGTGCCTTTTCATTAGCAAGTAAATGTATTTCAAAGTTGCAAGTCGTTCAGTGCGCCGTATTCGAAAATTTATCGAACAAAAATTGTAAAATCCTATCGAGCATTCTATCATGATACTAATTTCTTAATTTTTTTCGAACAAAATTAACCAATATTATATGTAAATCATATCTGTAAGCATCGGAAATGAAAAATTAATGTAAACTATCGAAGTTCTTAGGAACAAGGTAACATATTTACCTGTATATCGAATATATTAAATCGTACGCGGAGGGTATACTTGCGTAAACATTAACTTTTATGCAATATAATTCGTTTTTTATGCATCATTATTTTCAGAAACAAAAGAATTTATGATATAATTTTTATTTTATTAAACCAGAGTTTTTTTTTTTTTTTAATCTTTTATTAAAATCAATGTCATATTTTCATACATCAACATTTATC
>WFKH01011581.1:35777451-35788876 GCA_016163765.1 Magallana hongkongensis | reverse complement strand
AAAGTATTTAAATTTCCATAAAATCACTTCCAACTTTTTAATTATTAATCGTGGAGACTTCGGACCACTTGGGATGGGAGCGTATACCTTGTCCAAACAAAATGACATAAAGGTCAAAGGTCAAGGTCATTTGGAAATCTCTTAATTAAAGAGTTTTTAGATCTCTTTTGTTTAAGGAGGTAGAGAAAAACTTTTTCATGGATGTAGTAGGAGATCTTAAGACATTTTGAAATATAGCCCCTTGGCTCATACCTTTGAAGAATTACAGAGTTATTGCCCCTATTGTACGAAATGGTTGTTATCGCTACTCCTCTAAAACCATAAGAGATAGAGACTTGGAACTTTAACCAATGTCTTCAGTACACTTAGAGGGTTCTTCAATCTATTCATACCGAAAGGATCCGGGGCCCCCTTCTAGTAGTTATTGTCCCTGAAAGTATTTAAATTTCCATAAAAACACTTACAACTTTTTTATTATTTATGGTAGGGACTTCAGACCACTTGGGATGGAAGTGTCTACCTTTGCCGAACAAAATGACATAAAGGTCAAAAGTCAAGGTCATTTAGAAATCTGTTAATTAATGAGTTTTTATATTTCTTTTGTTTAGGGTGGTACAGAAAAACTTTTTCACTGATGTAGTAGGACTTCGTAAGGACATTTTAAAATATAACCCTTCAGCCCCTATATTTAAACAATTACAGAGTTATTGCCCCTATTGTACAAAATGCTTGTTATCGCTACTTCTCATAAGTTTAGAGGCAGAGACTTGAAACTTTTACTAATGTATTCAGTACATTTGGGGGCTCCTTCAGTCTTTCATATCGAAAGGGGCTGGTGCCCCCTTCTAGCAGTTATCGCCCCTGAAAGTTTCTTAATTTCGTTAAAAACACTTACAACTTTTAAACCTTACATCGTAGGGCTATCAGACTACTTCAAATTAAAATGTTGACCTTTATAAGTCAATATGACATAAAGGTCAAAGGTCAAGGTCAAATAAAATGAAATTTGCATATTTAAGTTTTTGACATTTTTTTATAATGTAACGCAGAGAAAATGTCTTATTTATTATATTGAAACAAAACATAAAAAAATAAAGAGGTGGAAAAACCTCTAATTGTTCGAGAACAATTAGTCTACTAGTTAGGTCTTTCCACCTTTCAGGTGAAAGACCTTTTGTAATTCTTATGTTTTTTATTATTATTTTTTTCTTCTCTTTTTTCCCAGGGACAGCTTTTTTATTTCAAGAGATATTGAAACAATTTTTTCTTTATGTAATTGACCATAAAAAGTTATGGTACCAAATGACCCTTTGCTTAATAACTACCAGAACTTACACAGTTATTGCCCTTGTGTACGAAATGCGTGTTATCGCTACTCCTCTGAAACCATAAGAGATAGAGACTTGGAACTTTTACCAATGTCTTCAGTACACTTAGAGGGTTTTTCAATCTATTCATACCGGAAGGATCTGAGGCCCCCCTATAGTAGTTACTGCCCCTTAAAGTATTTCAAATTCTATAAAATCGCTTCCAACTTTTTTATTTTTTATTGTAAACTCTTCGGACTACTTGGGATGGAAGCGTCTACCTTTGCCAAACAAAATGAGATAAAAGTCAAAGGTCAAGGTCATTTGGAAATCTTTTAATTAATGAGTTTTTAAATCTTTTTTGTTTAGGGTGGTAGAGAAAATCTTTTTAATGGATGTAGTAGACCTTCTTGAGACATTTCAAAATATAACCTTTCAGCCCCTACTTTAAAACAATAATA
Organism: Magallana hongkongensis; assembly: GCA_016163765.1. Lineage (NCBI taxonomy): Eukaryota > Metazoa > Mollusca > Bivalvia > Ostreida > Ostreidae > Magallana > Magallana hongkongensis. Next base: position 35,787,108 of record WFKH01011581.1, on the reverse strand, counting down.
GAGTTATTGCCCCTATAGTACAAAATGCTTGTTATCGCTACTCCTCAAAAACCGTTAGAGATAGAGACATGAAACTTTTACTAATGTATTCAGTACATTTAGGGGCTTCTTCAATCTATTCATACCAAAGGGGTCCAAGGTCCCTTTGTTGCAGTTATTGCCCCTTAAGATTTCCAACATTCAATAAAACACTAACAACTGTTGAACCAATAATCGTAGATACATCGGACCACTTGAGACTGATGCGTCTACTTTGTCCGATCAAAATGATATAAAGGTCAAAGGTCAAGGTCAAACAAACAAAAAAATGGATATTTACGGTTTGACTTTTTTTTTAATAAAGTAACGCAGAATTTTTTTTATATTTATTATTTTGAAACAAAACATAAAAATTAATGAGGTGGAAAGACCTCTAATTGTTCGAGAAAAATTAGTCTACTAGTTTATTATTTTTTTTTCTTCTCTTTTTTTTCAGGGAAAGCTTTTTTATTTCCAAAGATATTGAACTACTTTTTTCTTTATTTGATTGATCATAAAAAGTTATGGTACCAAATGACCCTTTGCTTATTAGCTCCCAGAACTTACAAAGTTATTGCCCTTGTGTACAAAAAGCTTGTTATCGCTTCTCCTCTGAAACCATAAGAGATAGAGAATTGGAACTTTTACCAATATCTTCAGTACACTTAGAGGATTCTTCAATCTACTAATACCGAAAGGATCCGAGACTCCGTTCTATTAGTTATTGCCCCGAAAGTATTTAATTTTCCATAAAATCACTTCCAACTTTTTTATTATTTATCATACAGACTTCGGACTACTTGGGATGGAATCGTCTACCATGGCCGAACAAAATGACATAAAGGTCAAAGGTCAAGGTCATTTGGAAATCTGTTAATTAATGTGTTTTTAGATCTCTTTTGTTAAGGGTGGTAGAGAAAAACTTTTTCATGGATGTAGTAGGACATATTAAGACATTTTAAAATATAGCCCCTTGGCTCATACCTTTGAATAATTACAGAGTTATTGCCCCTATTATACGAAATGCTTGTTATCGCTACTCCTCTGAAACCATAAGAGATAGAGATTTGGAACTTTTACCAATGTCTTCAATACACTTAGAGGGTTCTTCAATCTATTCATACCGAAATGATCCGACGCCCCCTTCTAGTAGTTATTGCCCCTGAAAGAATTTAAATTTCCATAATCACATACAACTTTTTTATTATTTATGGTAGAGACTTCGGACCACTTGGGATGAAAGTGTCTACCATGGCCGAATAAAATGTCATAAAGGTCAAAGTCAAGGTCATTTAGAAATCTGTTAATTAATGAGTTTTTATATTTCTTTTGTTTAGGGTGGTACAGAAAAACTTTTTCACTGATGTAGTAGGACTACTTAAGGACATTTCAAATAAAACACTTCAGCCCCTATATTTACACAATTATAGAGTTATTGCCCCTATTGTACAAAATGCTTGTTATCGCTACTTCTCATAAACCGTAAGAGGCAGAGACTTGAAACTTTTACTAATGTATTCAGTACATTAAGGGGCTCATTCAGTCTATCATACAGAAAGGGCCTGATGCCCCCTTCTAGCAGTTATCGCCCCTGATAGTTTCTTAATTTCGTTAAAAACACTTACAACTTTTGAATCTTACATCGTAGGGCTATCAGACTACTTCAAATTAAAATGTTGACTTTTATAAGTCAATATGACATAAAGGTCAAAGGTCAAGGTCAAACAAAATAAAATCTGCATATTTAAGTATTTTGACTTTTTTTTTAATGTAACGCATAGAAAATGTTTTATTAATTATATTGAAACAAAACATAAAAAAAATAAGGTGGAAAGACCTCTAATTGTTCGAGAACAATTAGTCTACTAGTTATTATTATTATTATTTTTTTTTCTTCTCTTTTTTTCCAGGGACAGCTTTTTTATTTCAAGAGATATTGAAACAATTTTTTCTTTATAATATTGACCATAAAAAGTTATGGTACCAAATGACCCTTTGCTTAAAAACTCCCAGAACTTACAAAGTTATTGCCCTTGTGTACGAAATGTTTGTTATCGCTACTCCTCTGAAACCATAAGAGATAGAGAATTGGAACTTTTACCAATGTCTTCAGTAAACTTAGAGGATTCTTCAATCTATTCATATTGAAAGGATCTGAGGCCCCCTTCTAGTAGTTATTGCCCCTGAAAGTATTTAGATTTTCATAAAATCACTTCCAACTTTTTTATTATTAATCGTAGAGACTTCGGACTACTTGGGATGGAAGCGTCTACCTTGGCCAAACAAAATGACATAAAGGTCAAAGGTCAAGGTCATTTAGAAATCGTTTAATTAATGAGTTTTTAGATCTCTTTTGCTTAAAGTTGTAGAGAAAAACTTTTTCATGGATGTAGTAAGATCTTAAGACATTTTAAAATAAAGCTCCTTGGCACATACCTTTGGATAATTACAGAGTTATTGCCCCTATTGTACGAAATGCTGGTTATCGCTACTCCTCTGAAACCAAAAGTGATAGAGACTTGGAACGTTCACCAATGTCTTTAGTACACTTAAAGGGTTTTTCAATTTATTCATACCGAAATGATCTGAGGCCCCCTTCTATTAGTTATTGCCCCTGAAAGTATTAAAATTTCCATAAAATCACTTCCAACTTTTTTATTATTTATCATAGAGACGATGGACCACTTGGGATAGAAGCGTCTACCTTGGCCGAACAAAACTACATAAAGGTCAAAGGTCAAGGTCATTTGGAAATCTGTCAATTAATGAGTTTTTAGATCTCTTTTGTTTAAAGTTGTAGAGAAAAACTTTTTCATGGATGTAGTAAGACATCTTAAGACATTTTAAAATATAGCCCCTTGGCACATACCTTTGAATAATTACAGAGTTTTTGCCCCTTTTGTACGAAATGCTGGTTATCGCTACTCCTCTGAAACCAAAAGTGATAGAGACTTGGAACTTTCACCAATGTCTTTAGTACACTTAAAGGGTTTTTCAATTTATTCATTCCGAAAGAATCTGAGGCCGCCTTCTAGCAGTTATTGCCCCTGAAATTAAAGTATTGAAATTTCGATAAAATCACTTCCAACTTTTGAACCAATAATTATAGATACATCGGACCACTTGGGATTGAAGTGTCTACCTTGTCCGATCAAAATCACATATAGGTCAAAGGTCAAGGTGAAACAAATTTTAACAAAAATTTTAACAAGTTTAAAAATCTTAAGTTGAATGTAATAAACTCTTATGAACAAAAAAAATTGACTCCAACCTAGCAGAATTGTGAGCTCTGTATCTTGCTTATTAATAATTCTACGATTGACGCTGAAATTTTGATTAATCACTAGAAATGTCTCGCTAAACGTTAAATACTTGTACAGGAAAATTAAAAGAATCATATGCTGTTACTACTTTCTGGGGCCCCCTCCTTATAGCCTCTTTCTAAAACTAGGTTGTCTTTCTTGAAAAATCGAACTCTCCTGTGTTATGAGATTGCATTTTGTGAACTTCCGGTAGGTACAAAGTTCCGAGTGATCTCTGGATTCAAGTAGATATATCAGTTTATGATGGGGAAATTATATTGCTGTGCTACAAATCGTCATACTTACAGTGGGAAAAGTGTAAGCAACCGAAAGGTGACTTTGCATAGATTTCCTGTCAATAAAAGACACAAAGTTATATGGAAAAATCGTATCAGCCGCAAGAACTTGAAACCAACGAGTTGTTCAAGACTGTGTTCCGAGCATTTCGTCTCTCTCTCTGGCCCAACAAAGGAACACCCATTGCCATCTATCTTTCACCACAAAGTATTTAAGACTACAAACGTAGGTGGGTTTTTTTTTGTTTTTACATCGCATATGCATATGTTCACAAATATAAAATAATTATACTACATGTGTAATTAGGAACACATAAATCCCTGAAGTAATGTAGTCTGGGATGTAAATAAATCATTACAGAGGTGTTCTGGTTGAAATAATAGAACTCAGAAGTGTGCTTTCAAAGTATAAAAGTATTATTTTCTGCATTCTTGTTGATGTACTTCTTTTTAAATATATGGCATTATTATATACTATCACTAGCAATACATGTAATTTCTTTGATATTTTTTTTTTTACACTTTAGAGGATGATCTCATGTTATATAATTAGGAGTAGTACAATTTATGGTTATCGGTAATTTATGTCACAATGTTTTTGGACAGATTATGTCAGGTATTGATACTTAATATGATCATTTAGAGTTTGACCACACATCAGAAGTTTTGAAAGAAGTAGTCGACAATCAACAAGAACATAAAGATGGGTCAGATTCAGAGACTTCGCAGTCAGATTTTGCTGAAACATCAAGCTTCACAGTTAATTCAAACCAATCAGTATTGGACACATCGAAATTATTGGACACATCGAAATTATTGCATGATTACTGTGGCTACATTGACACATCAACCTTATCCTGGCCGAAGAACCAATTCACACAAACTGATGTTCTACAGAATGAAAGTGTTTGGATTCAGACAAGTGAAAGTTACAATGACGTGTCCGAAAATAATGATGTTTCTTCAAATATTACATGTGATAAAACAACAAGTACAACCTTTGTACCCTTTTTAACCATTGAGGACATAAAACAGGACATTTCATTTTACACTGGTTTACCTAACAAAGAAACCTTTTATTTATTGTTCGAACACCTATTAGTCTATTATAAATGTGAAGTTTCTGAAGTTCTCGGAGGAAGACCAAGAAAACTGAGAGAAGTTGATGAATTTTTAATGGTTTTAATGCGTTTAAGACTAGGACTCTTAATTCAAGATTTGGCTCAAAGATTCAACATATCTCCATCAACCTGCAGTAAAATATTTAATGAATGGCTAAACTTGATGTATGAACATCTAGAATTTTTAGTAGCATGGCCAGACCGAAATGTCATCAAAGAAAACATGCCCGACAGCTTTAAACGAAGATACCCAAATTGCCGCGTCATAATCGACTGCACAGAGATCTACACAGAAACACCTCAATCATTATCCAACAAAGGAGGAATGTATTCAGACTATAAATCACACATGACTTGGAAAGTCCTTATTGGAATCAGCCCTAATGGTGTTATTACACATGTGTCAGATTTATGGACTGGGAGCACATCTGACAAGCAAGTAACTAAGTTATCAAAACTTATTGAAAAATGTGAACCTGGAGATGCAATAATGGGTGACAAGGGATTCCTTATAGCTGATCTGTGCACTCCAAATGGAATCCATCTCATAATACCTCCTTTAAAGAAACATGACGGCTAACAAAATGTGAAGTAGAAAAAACCAGAAGGATTGCGAATTTAAGAATTCATGTGGAACGATCAATGGAGCGAATTAAAAATTTTAGAATTATTCAAGGTGTAGTTCCAATATCACTTCATGACAAGATGTCAAAAATAGTGTTCGTTGTTTGTGCTCTTTGTAATCTCATGCCACCTCTTATTCAATCATAGTATTAGTACAGGGCAGTCAATCTACATCTATCTCATTTGGTTCCTACACTAAATGTCATGAATTTTCCTAATCTAAAGGGATCCTGACTCCAAACAAATATGTAGTGACTGCACTGTTACAGTACCCGCAACGTTATTTTTTACAAGATAAACGACAGGATAGGATTCAAGCACGATAGGATAGGATTAACGCACGATAGAACAGTATACACGCACGATATGATAAGATTAACGCACGATAGAACAGTATACACGCACGATAGGATAGGATTGATACACGATAGGAAAGGATAAACGATGTTCATGATAAACGTATAATTGCTTTAAACGATCTTCAGGAATAAACTGATACTGGCAGAATTTGAGAAAGAACACGACGAATAAAGATTTACGTGGATTTTCTTTTTAGCAACAATTGCCGAGTTGATAATCATCGCTGCATCATTTATAGAATGTATAAAAATGACCAGTTAAATTTTTTTAACTAAGATTATTAGCTTAAATGATCAATAAATTTTCTGTATTGTTAACATTGTTTTCATTACCGAACACCCTAGCCGATCGCCGCGAATATTTCAGCCCGAGATCAAATCACACGGAAAATAGCGGGTTCAATTATAAAAATCAAACCCTTGTTCAAAGTAAATATAAAATCAATCATAAATAAATTTCTTTCTGTATAAGAAAATTATGCATTAAAAAAGAATTATATTACATACAAGTTAAATAAATATTTACGCAGATACACATTCCGCGTACGATTTGTTAACATTGTTTTCATTACCTTACCACACACCCTAGCCGATTGCCGAGAACGTTTCAGCCCGAAATCAAATATCACACGGAAAATAACGGGTTCAATTAAAATACAACTCTGGTTTTAACGGCTTTGGACGCCAAAAGGATTGGACATACCATAAGGGATCCGCAGGATTGGCAGAGTGAAAAAGAGACAGTGATGGAAGAAATAGTCAACGCTAAGGTTGACCAAAACCCCGATATCAAGACCAAATTTGAAACGTTTAACAACGACACCATCTATGCTGAAGGGACGTTCGACATGGAGTGGGGTACAGGACTGGACGTCAATGCCACCTTACTTACCGATCCGAAAAAGTGGCCTGGTGAAAACAAACTTGGGAAAATCTATCAAAAGATTGCTCATAAATTCGGCAGAAAACTCCGCAGTGCTTCCGTCCCGCGTACTAAAGGAGCGACAAATGAGAGACAGCCAAACATTGAGGAACTGTTGAAAGATGTGCGAAATGACAAGAAAGGCAAGAGAAATGACAAGGGCGGTGCCCGTAAGTAAGTAAACGCCCACAAACTCTTAACAACACATGGACAATTGCTCTTTAAAACTGTACTCTCTAAATGTTAGAGGTTTAAATACTTACAAAAAGAGAACAACACTTTTTGATTGGTTAAAAGATGTTAAATATGATATTATTTTTCTGCAAGAAACTCATTTTGTAAAACAACAAGAATCTTCTTTCAATTCACGATGGTTTGGAGAAATAGTGCATTGTTTCTCAGAATCTGTACATAGTAGAGGTGTATCAATTTTGTTTAAAAAGAATAGTAAAATAGAGATTATAAACCATTATAAATCTGCAGACGGTAGACGACTATTAATTAATATAAAGTATAATGATCAAAAATTGACTTTAGTAAATATCTATGCGCCTAATAATGAGAAAGATAGGATTGATTTTTTCAAAAGAGTAATTACATGGATTAATCAAAATGCGATAAATTTAGACAATGTGATACTTTGTGGAGACTTTAACTGTCAAATAGATACAAATAATAATGATAAAAGCGTTAGTGTCTTAAAGAAAATTTTGAAAACATTTTGTTTTAAAGATTGCTGGTTATCAAGTGGGAAAACTTACAAACAAGGTTTAACATGGTGTAATGGGAATAATGTCCCTCAAAGTAGGATCGATTATGTATTTACTTCAGAACAATTATCATTCCCAATAAATAATATTTTTCTAAGAAAGGCACCAAACATAGACAATAATAGGTTTACGGATCACTTGGGTATATTTCTTGAACTTTATACTTGTGAAAACCCACGGGGAGCTGGATATTGGAAGCTAAATAACTCGCTTTTAGAAAACATAACTTTTTGTACAAAAATAAAATCTTTTATAGGCGAGGAAGCGCAAAAACTTGAAAAGGAAGACCCAATATGTAAATGGGAATATGTCAAAATAAATATCAAAAATTTTTGTATAAATTATTCAAAACAACTAGGTAAATATAAGAAAAATCGAATCAAATTTATTGAAGAACAAATAAAGCAATTAGAATCAAAAGTTTTTTCAGAAATAAATATGACCTATAAACGATTGCTAGAAAAAGAAGTTGATGATTTTTACGCCGAGAAATGTAGTGGCGCATTTGTACGATCCAGATCTGTATGGATAGAAAAAGGAGAAAAATGTTCATCCTATTTCTTAAATCTTGAAAGAAAGCAACAAACGACAAATACAATCAATAAAATAAAAGATAATAATCAAATAGAACACTCGGACAATAAAGGAATTATGGACTGTCTTATAAACTTCTATGAAACACTATACAAAAGCAAAAGTATAAGTGATGACGCTATTGAAACATATCTAAAAAATATAAAATGCGAAAAAATCACAGAAAATGAAAAAAGAGAATGTGATGAACTGCCTACCATGCGCGAATGTGAAACAGCGATAAAATGTATGAAAAATAATAAATCTCCTGGACAAGATGGACTTACGGCAGAATTCTATAAAATGTTTTGGAATGATTTAAAAGACATTTATTATGCATCTCTTCTTAAAAGCATTGAAATAGGAATCCTACCATTCTCTCAGCGAAATGCCGTTTTATCTTTAGTGTTTAAAAAAGGAGAAAATGATAATTTAAAAAACTATAGACCTTTAAGCTTAACTAATGTTGACTACAAAACATTTGCACATGTTTTAGCCTTACGATTACAAAATGTAGCTGGTAAAATTATAAATCGCGAACAAAGTGCATATATTAAAGGCCGATACATAGGCGAAAACGCGCGATTGATTTTAGATGTCTTTGAATATTACGTACATAATGATTTGGACGGAATATTACTATTCCTAGATTTTGAAAAAGCGTTCGACTCCATAGAATACAATTTTATGTTTAAAACTTTAGAAAAGTTTAACTTTGGCTCTAAATTTATCGGAATGATAAAAACACTTTACAATAAGCCCACATTTAAACTAAAAAACAATGGATGGATGTCAAAACCATGTACAATGCAAAGGGGAATACGTCAAGGCTGTCCGGTTTCTGCGTTATTATTTATACTTGTTCTAGAAATATTAGCTGTTCAGATAAAAAGCGATAATGAAATCAAAGGGCTATCCTTTCAAAAAAATTACGCGACCGACGATAGCATTAAAATGATTCAACATGCAGATGATTGCACAAGTATGGTAAAAGATATTAAATCCTTGACCAAAGTATTAAAAACAATTTCAGAATTCTCTAGAGTTGCCGGACCAAAACTTAATATAGAAAAAACAGAATGTCTATTAACTGGCTCACTAATAAATGAATACGCGGAAGAAACTTATATAAGAGGTGTAAGAATTACAAAATCGTGCATTAAATCTTTAGGCATCTATATGGGACATGATAAAAGCGAATGTTATGAGAAAAACTGGACAAGTAAACTTGAAAAACTTGAAAGAATTCTAAGTGTTTGGAAAAAAAGAAATCTTACAATATTTGGAAAATGTACAATTATAAATACCTTAGCTATTTCAAAGATATTATACAATGCTAATATTTTACAAAACCCAGATGTTGAATTTTTTAAAAATGTTTCAAAATTAATATATAATTTTTTGTGGAAAAAACGAGACAGAATAAAGAGAAACACGTTAATTGGAAAAATTGAACAGGGTGGTATTGAGATAATCGATATAGAGAGTAAATTTTACGCTGCTAAAGCATCATGGTTAGAGAGGATAGTAAATCCAGAAAGTACTACACATAGAACACTAAATGATATTTTGCAACAACACAATATTACAGTGTTTGATATTATTAAAACCAATGAGTGTAATCCAAACAATTCCGATTTTTTTGAAATGATAAAGCTACCTCAGTTTTACC
>WFKH01011581.1:35765351-35776330 GCA_016163765.1 Magallana hongkongensis | reverse complement strand
CTTTTATCTGTATACACATCATGTAACAGTATGCAATAATGTGAATGTAAAATCTTCTACACATAATGAACAAGATGTCATTGAATGTAGACACTGCACATTATTTAAAGTTTGCTCTTCAAATGTATATTAATTTTTACATTAATTCACTTATAAAGTTTTAATTTACAGTATATGTCAAGTACAAATTTAGAATTAACAATTTGACATAAGCATGCAAGACCTGGCTAATATGAGCTATAGTCTTAATTATGATAATTTCGGGTTGAGTCAATGTCCAGAAAGTTTTATTAAACACAGCTATAGCAAATCTTAGGAACATCCTAATTAAGTTATAACTGATCTAAAATCTATCTTAAATTATGAATCATCATATTTGGGAATCTTTGTTAATACGGCTCAAGTCCAAGAGTTCCCATTTTAACATGTACGGAATCTACACTAGTTCACTTGACAGAGCTGGTGATGGTGCTTGATTAAAAGAATATCAGAGGCACTTAGTAACATGACAATATCAATAAAGTAAATTATTTGTACACAAAGTGCTCAGAAATAAGATTAATGGATCAGTACAAAACAAAATTGGTGCTTGTTACACTGAACATGCATTTACAAACTATATATATATCTCTATGTATTAGGAAAAATCTTATGAAACAAAATAAAAAATAAAAATATAGAGTTCCTGTTGCCCAATCCTGTTATGTACATGCATATTCAATATTGTTTAAATTAAAAAAAGAATTGCTAGTAGTATAAAATGATTTAATGTAATATTCAAATAATATTATATGCATTTTGTTTCTCAATTTTAATCATTTGTAGATAATTATTTAATGCTAAATCTGCTAGACTGTGAGGTCTGTGTAAAAAAAAAAATGCATGTATGTAAATACATTTATAAGTCTGAATTTCCCTTGTTGAAATGTTACTGTTTGTGCGTGTGTACAGATGTTTTATATGTTTGTGTATATCTAATTAAAAGCTATTGTTCGTTCACCTTGAGAAAAACACTGGAACTAACACAGAATATACAAGATATACACAACAGGTGTGTCTTGTACCCAGGTGCACAGCAAGGTGCTTATTCAGTACCGTAATATACATGTATACATGGCATATTTTTCCATTGCTCATATTAAAATAAAATATTAGATCAGTTTTCACACTTTGATTTATGCTGATGATAATTCAATACAATGTGCAATGTAAAAACAATTATCTCTGCCAAGATTTTAGGATGATTTTCATTACGATTTAATAAAAAAAATAATTTGTTGAATATTTGAGTCATGTGAGCTGAGGCTCACTGTAGTTAAACAAACGTGCAAAGGTATAAATATTTTGGCATTTTTAATAAGTTGTTTTAACTGTTCAAACTTTAAAAAAAAGTTTGGTTATAGATTGAAATTTTTAAAAGACTTGGTCTAGACTACCTTAAATGACAATTTTTCAATATAGGATTGGAAACAAATGCATACATGTATTAGTTCCTTTCTTTTAACAAATCATTATCACGGTAAAATAGTGTCATGTATTCAAAATAATAACCTTATTATACACTATAGCTATTTAAACCTACAAGAATCGTGCCATAGTCTGAAAGTAAAAGGTGTTTAAGTATATATCTTTGATATCAAAATTGAATCTCAACAGACTTTCAAATTTTTTTATGTTAGCATATACATGTATACTAAGACTTTGCAGAAGAAATTAAAGCCATCATCTTGTTTACCATTATCAACAATATTGTTTTTGTATAAACCAAAATTGAGTAGTCATTAACTTATTGATACATGTAGGAATAAAACATGTACTGAGCATTTAAAAAATTAAAAAGTAGAATTTTGCATTTGTTTAATATTTATAGGTTTACAATAGATTAGACTGCAGCATCAGACATATTAATTTTATAAATAACTTGAATATATTTCAAACCTATAGTAACTGGAATCAATAATTTATCTCTAATACCGGTATAATATTTTCTGAAGAACTATATTGCATATAACTATTCTGGCACAATTAACCTTAAATAATAAATTGACTACTGAATTATTGGAAGGCCCTTTACTATCCTAGCAGCGGTTAATATTCAATTTAAATTTTGATAAGTCAAATATCAATGAGCAGCCGTCCAGCGTTTTTTAGTGTGGGCCCCAAAGATGTTTTGTAAAATACAGATAAAGGGTTTGTCCTTTTTACAGAATCATTTTGTAATTCTTTATTTCTTCTCAAAGATTTAAGTAAAATTAAAAAAAAAAAAATAATAAATGCTTTAATGTCAGCTTTTCTTAAACATAAAAGTCATAGACATAGAGGAAAATTAATGCAAATTATGTTGTTTAAAAAATACTTGTATACACATATTCATTTCATTCATATAATGTGTAATACAGGTAATACCATGTAGGTCTAAAACAGACTATACACAGGTAACCACTCAGGTGTGAAAACTTCAATTTTGGCTAGGTGGGAATAAGAAATTCAGAAGAAATAAACCCAAGCTGGGCCTGCAACTATACATATCCTTGTATATATATACATATCCTATGTTGATTGCAAGGTGTTATCATTTTACACCTAAAGGACATCTTGCTTATTTCCAATGTGTATGGTTTACCTGTATAACTCTATATATTCTATGTTATTTGCAAGGACTTACAGTTTCACACCTTTCTTTGTGATACAAACTTCAAAGACATATTGTTGACAACACCTGCATGCAGAATAAATGTAGATATATGTCACTTGTTAAAAAGCATGTCTTAGTCAAGTGTTTATATTCTTTCTGGATATCCCCCTTTTTAAAGAAAAAAACCAGCCCTGTTACTCACAGTTTATCATGAAAAACTCATGGAAAGAATCTTAATTATGAATTTACTTTGGATTATTTTACCTAACTCTCTCAGGTAAGGAATGCCAATATAGATCAGCAGTAATTTTTAAACACTGCATTGTCAAGCAAATTTTTTATATGAATTACCATTAAAAATTATTTAACCAAATGATGTGAATAAGCTGGCAATATATATGTCATAGGAAATAGATATTTCTAGTATTATAAATTATGTAGGGATTTTGTACATATTTAAAAATAAACCCATGCACCTACTGTATTAATTGATCTCAATAATCATGTGGTGTACAAGCCCAATTAGATTACTTCATAGACAATTTAGTTTCAACAAAAACTATTAATTACATCAAACAAAGAGAACTGACCAACCTAGAAATTAAAAAATAAAATAGTTATATTATTCAAAAGAAATAATATCAATATGAAAAACTGTATTCACTAAAGAGGAAATAAAGATTAAAGAATGGAATATGGCATTCAGTCATTATGTTACCATTGTACCCTCTGTACCCTCTGTACCTTAGTGACCTACAAGTATTTTTGGTAATTTGCTACTTTCATTTTCCAATGCTTTTAAACTGTACCCTTTTTGTAACCCTTTTCTCCATAAAGATATAGGAAGTGTACCCTAGGGTACAAAAGTATCACCTCAAAACATAGTCCTAATTTCTTGCCATAAAACATAAAACATTTATGGAACAGCCATAAAACGTGTTATTTAGTTCGCTTCCGCAGCTAAAAATATTGTGCCAGAAACTTTGTCAAGAAAACTATTTTTTATTAACGAATAGATATGATTTAACGATTATTTTTTATAAGTACATATCTAATTGGACAGGTAAGTTTGAACAATTCATTTAACCTTACAAATGAATATAAGAAATCTATTCAATATGCGTGATGACGTTTACTTGTGCTCATACGCAGTGATCAGGTTTGGCGTGTTATTGAAAATTAAACATCACAGATTTTCAATGCAAACATAAGGGGAAATATACACTGGGTGTAAATATTTCAATATGTAATCAGCTCCAGGACTATAGCCAACTTATATTAGCACTGCACTGTCTGCTCCAAAAACTTTAACCTACCCTGACATTCAGAAAATTGCATGAGTCTAAAGCTACCCGTTTTTCATTTACAAAATTACACCAACCATGCAAGTTTGAATAGGTAAGGGTCTGTAGGTATCTAGATATGTGGGTCTATTACCTACTCCAGCATCTCATTTCTATGGCTCAGATTCAGCATCCATGCCTGTCATGTACATTAAAATATCAACATCACAAGATACATAGAACAATTTAGTCAGTAATTATTACTAAAATAGTAATTGCTTGCAAAAATATGAGTACCATAGGAATTTGACCACCAGTTGGTAGTCAAACCACCAACCGGTGGCTTGTGCAAGACCTGGTTATATTATTACCATGGAATCAGAAGCTTAACTATACAACTTTCAATTCATGTTGAAGCGCATGCAAGAAGAATTGCATAACACGCTATTTCATATTCCCGCATAGGACACATCCATAACTATTGCTTACCTAGTAAACGCCTTTCAAAACAACTGAAAAATTGAAGTATATGACAATGTATGTGTGTATCATCTGCTGTCTGTCTGTGTGTCCTGACACCTTGTCGATGATGACGTATTACATTCATAACATGCAAAGCAAAATTGTTCAACTTCCCGAGTTGTTCTTAACCTAACAAATTTAATTTCATGAAAAATATCTCATTAGTCCATTTCTATGATAAAAGCAATACCGGAACGGTTTTAATATATCCAAAATCATCGGTGTTTACACGTTTTATAAAACATGATATTTTACCTCGGAATCGGAGTATCAAAAAATGATCATATACATGTTGTTAGACTGAATTGCCTCTGATAGCTGCAGTAACTTGTTGGTCTACACCAGTGTATGTTATCCTGTACCTTAGTTGCTTGTATAATATCTCCATTGCAAATATGCAAGGAACTGAAAGAGAGGTTACTATGGTAAGTAAAACATGAAAATGTCAATTATGTTTTTAAAGTAATTAATAGTATAATATATATATAACTTTAACTATAAACTTCTAAAGGTTAGCTTTTTTGAAAAGTTTATAAGATAGTCAATTAATATTGATCTATCTATCTCGAATCTATTGTGTATTGTATAGTTTAATTTTGATATGTGGTCTCGTGGACAATAAGGATCATTGTTTGCACTGTCATTTATTTTTTTATACCTAATGCTGCACCAGCATGCAAGTCAGAGGAGTCATGTACAAATGTCATGGCAGCTGGACACTCAACTAATTAATTCAGTCAAGTTGTCATAATTCACAGTAACCATGGTAACTGTGGCAATCTTGAAAATATATTAAAGTCTGTGAGGTTAATGTTGTAATAGAAGAGGAGGAATGACCACAACTAGGCTCAGCCCAGGACCCGTCAGTTTAAAAACCAATTAACGCTCTACTGACTGAGCTAAAGTGTTAACCCACTAGCTAGTGCTAGTAGGAGCATGGCAGTACTGAGCCTATATACACATCAATCCCAATATTATAAGCATCATATGATATCACTGTATTTTCCTTTCCATATCTCTATGATATATCTTTATCTATATAAACCATTGGATTGGAAGATTTTTAAATGATCATTTACTTTATGTAATTGAGTAATAAATTCATTAAATTCTTCATTATGTTTTTTTTTTTCATTATAATAAATGCAGAATTCAACATGATGTACATGTACCAGTACTTAACATATTCATTGCAGATTTAAAAGAAAATCCCTTGTTAGACTTGTTTTAATCTTAGTTAGATGGGCCATTATTTGCTATTTTAATAGAATAGAATTGAAGAAGTTTAAATGATTTAACTTCTCCATTTGATTTATTTTTTTTCAGCTGAGGGATGTGTTGTTATCTCACAATATTATGACAGAGAGGTGTTTCAGCACTTGCATTACCAAATTTAGACAGAATAAACTCACTGATGAGGAGGTAAGATGTCAATTCAGAAATCTGTTTCATTTTTAAAAAGGTTCTTGATCTTGCAGTGACAGAGTAAATGCAATATCATTATGAACAAATGATTTAACTTAACTTATTCTGATTTGTTGAACTGTAATAATTCAAACAATAAAATATATTTCATTCACCTTGCAAGATTGGATAGATTGCTATATTTTTGCACTATTCCATGGAAATCCTCATAATAATTATCCAATGCCAAAGCAGACAATATTGCCTGTAATTTATATAGTATTACGATATTTACGTACATCTATAACATTACAATTTTCTTTTCTTGATAAGGTTTAATGTACTAGCGGAGCTTATATTTATAGACTTACTAATAAAGAAAAACAAACCCAGATTTCTACTTTTAGGACTAGGAGATGAAATTTAAGATATTCATTTTCCATACCATAGGACAAAATTCTTCTTCTTGAGATGCAAAATTGTCATAATTTATGTTTAACTCTAAAAACTCTTATATTGGATGATTATCTAGATAATGTTGTAGCTATTTATACTGCATAAGCCAGCATAACATATCATTTGTCCATTTATTGATAAAGGTGTATAATGTGCATTTATTACTTTGTAGACATCCTGCATTGACACCTGTATAGGGAGATACATGAATTTTAACCAGAGACTGATGTCATCATTTTTTGAACAGCAGCAAGCCAGAATGAAGGCTATAGCAGAGGAACAAAATGCACAGGTTCCACCTCAACCAGAAATTGTCCAGAAAACTTGATATTTACTTCATCACTCTTATGTACATAAACTCATCTACGAGCGATGTGCAAGTTAAATGGATGTTATGAACTTATGATAACTGAATGAGTGTATTTTACTTTGTACGTTTATTGGTACTGAATCAAGACAATTTTTGAAGACTGTTCATTAATGATTATGGGATAGAAAAACAAGATCACGTGTATACATATTGATTCAAATGAAATAAATGAATGTAATGTTCAGTAACCCTGAACAAACTTTCAGGGACAAAGATTATGGTGATTGCAAACATGTGTGAAATCATTGTGCAGATCAATATATATTTTTCCCTTGGTCCAATCTGACTCATACTTCACCCATCGCCTTTGGATAAATAGTGTGCAGTGCTCTTTATCCAAGTTTCCAGGTCAAGGTTATAACAGATTTAGACCTCTGTGAAAAACCCTTGTTCTACCTACGATTCTCTCCCCTTTGTCCTATATATTATGACTTATGCTTAGAGTGCTTGTGTATAAATGGTATGCAGTGACTTTAAACCAAGGTAAAGGTCATTACAAATCTATTTAGAAATTCAGTTTTGGACCATAATTTCTCTCCACTCAACCCAATATTGACCAGGCCTTACCAAACGACAGCCTGAGGTAAAGGGGTTTGCAGTGACCTGGAATCAGGTTTCTTTGTCAGAAGTCAAGGTCAAAGCAAACCTCTGTGTAAAATTCTTAGGCCATTTGAGATTATTACCCTCTACATACATGATATGTATTGATCGAAAAAAAAAATCAGCCATATTATTGCTATTTTGTTTTAATTGAACAATTTATCTCTTAGAGATTTTATTTTCTAAAAAAAAAAAAAAAGAAGCCTAGTTATTAACACTCTGGACGTATATAAATTGGTTATAGATATTTTGGTGTTCATTTCAATTTCTTTTAATTAGATCTATGCTTAAACTTAAAATATTCAATAATGAAGAGGAGCTATGTTATCACCAATGAAAGCAACGTTTGAGGGAAGGAAAAATACACATACCGATAGTATAAATTCCTTACCTCACATTTCATTGAATTGCATATAGTGTTCTGAAAAATCCAAATTATGGAGTCCAAAGTTTCATGAAATTAAGGAAGAAAAGTGAATTAACACTCGATCGTGATAGGAAACAGGCTTATGTATAAAAGAGAGAGAGAGAGAGAGACCAGCAACACGCATGATCCAGGATATTCGATGATATAAACTTTTTCAATAAATTATTACTTCAAACATGTTTTTGATTATATACAGTACTGTATACACGTACGCTATAAAATTTTTTTTTTTTTACAATATTTATCATTTAATTATATATTTCATATAGAACCATTTTTACTGCGTGTTTTGGTGGGGGTTTTCTATCAAATGTTTACAAATATTTTAAAAAGCAGTAGTACATTCCTTTCTTCTGAAATATTTACAAGTCCAATATATACTCATTGTGCGGAAACGTTTCACTTCTTTTTATCATGCAATATTATAGCTGAACTAAATGTATTATTTACCAGTAATTAAAATACACGTATTTAAAGATGCTTGTGACACTTCCATATTATGACTTATTTATTTAATTATAAAAAATAAAGCATCTTGATAAGATTATATTTTCTTACTGACTAAAGCTTTGGTTAGTGGTCGAGGTCCTAAGGTTAATATGAATTTCGCGTCAAAAATATCCACTTGAGCGTTTGCAAATTTTACCTTTCTGTGAATTTTTAGAAGGGAATTTTTTCATATACCGTAAAATTTGAAAATTCTAAGTCAGCTAGTGAGTTTACATTGATTATGATATACTTGATCATATATATATACATTAATATCTCAATATATTCCCGCCACTTTCCAACTCCTGCCTGCCTCCCTGCAGGCGGTACCAAATAGCATTGATCCTCTAAGGAAAACTGAGTGGTAGAAATAATATGACCAAAACTTGAATTTGCAATAAAATGTTGAATAAAAATATTTTTATTTACAACCTATGGATTTCTCAGATATTTGTTAAACATGGAACACTAGTACTTTGAAAGATAAGAAATGGTGTGATAATTCAGCAATTCAACCATAATAATACAAGAAAATTAAAATCATATAATTAACAAACTTGACAAACATGTATAACAATATTTTAGGAGAGAGGGGCATTGAATTTCCCCTCCCCTCAACCTCCAAAAAGTCATACACTTCTAGGTACATGGTTAAGTTAACAAATATATTTCTGGATTATCATGACATTTACCGCATCATATAATGTGCCTTTTTTTAAAGCTGTATGCCTTTTTATTTGGGGAAAAGTTGAAAAACTTAAAACTGATTAAAAAAATATATGGTATGAATTCATAGGCACTTGTTTTTGCGATCAATTTATCCAAAAGTATAAATATTGCAGAGGCGGATCCAGCAATATTGAAAAGGAGGGGTTCCAATCGATGAAAATCAATACGTGTAAAATTCAGTGCTAGTTAAGCTTTTATTCGTCAAAAACAGACTTTTTGAAAATTTTTCGTAGGTAAAATCCAACAAACATTTCTCTCATCAATATCTATTTCAACATCCGAGTGCACATGCATGAAGGCAAGTCATGCAAATCTTTATTTACCCATTGTTGAGCGTTTTGGTGTGGATGATATGTATAATTTCTGCCTAAATAAACAAGACCCCAGCAATGAGAACGCGCGTCTGTACTTAATGAAAAAGGTCACCTAAGAATTAAACAAAAAAGTATTCAGACTAGTTACGAGAAGCTGTTATAATAAATGGGATTTTTGATATTTTTTATCTCTTCGAACTAATTTCAATTTTGATATTCTATCGCAGTATTTTCCGATTCTTGGAAACAATTAAACATAAGCGGGTTATATATTTTTTTTTCTGCACTACTGCCACCTTCATAGCCCTTATGAAAAATCAGAGAAAGTATTCTACTGTTTATATTTACATCTGCCTCTAAATCATTTAATCAATTATCCATAAAGAGTTATTAAAAATACGTAAATTTTTAATATTGTCGACCAGAACGTAACATAGAAAGAACAGCTAATTTCTCCCTATATTTGAAGGTTTTATAGTACATGTCACTACATCTACTTGAAGTTCTGGCCGTGGGGTCAGTTTGTTTAAGTCCGACGAGTTAGTGCTTTCAATGTAGCTTTAGTTTTGATCGATAAAGAAAAATCTATGCAAAGTAAACACAAAAACACAAATAAGATATCATACGAAGTTAAACTTCGTATATGTTATAGCTACGTAAAATTTAAATTATAGCCGACATTTAATAAGTTTAAACAATACATTTGAAAGTAGCTTTCAAAAGTAAAACGAATGAGTGTACTCATACGCGAACGTCGTTTTACTCGATAGCATCTAGGTGTAGATCACTTGCAGATCCAGAGGGGGGTTTCCGGGGGTTGGAACCCCCCCCCCCCCCCTTTCTCTGGGACGTATGATTTTTTTAAACTTAAAATGCTAATTTAAAGGCAAAAATTTCCATCTATTATCTAAATACTATAATTGTCTAACATAAAAACTATAGAAATCGCTTTATAATATTTAAAATATATTAGTACAACGGACCGTAGTTTTATAAACAAAACACTATCGATATTTTATTTAAGTAATCTTCTTCAGTATCCGGTGTTTTCTTTTTTAAGTAAGCATGTGGAAAATTAAAAATTTACATAAAGCATTATTGCTAAATACACAGATTTTTTTATTAATATCCACTAGGTATTTTCTTCTTTATTTTCTGAAGAAAATCGATTGTAGTTCATGAAGTTTTGAACTGACAAGCCAGAAATCTACGCGATCGAGTAAAACGACGTTCGCGTATGAGTACACGCATTCGTTTAACTTTTAAAAACTTCTTTCAAATGTATTGTTTTATAGCTAATTAAATATCAGTTGTGTTGCCTTTGCGTTGATTATATCTTGATCGATCAAAACAAAAGCTACATTAAGAGCACGAACTTAGGAATACAAACGGACTGACCCACGGCAAGACCTCCAAGTAGTTGTAGATACATGTACATGTACTTTAGTAACTAACCTTAATTCACATATATGGAGAAATTAGCTGGTCCTTCTATGTTACGTTTTGGTCGACAATATTGATAATTTACTTATTTTGTAAAAACTCTTTATGGATGATTTATTAAAAGATTAGAGGCAGATATAAATATAAACAATAAAATCATGCTTTCTTTGGTTTTTCATGGGGACTATAAAGGTGCATGGCCGCATTACCAAAAAAAAAAAAAAATCGGCAAAAATTCTTCATACCCGCATGAAACAGACAAAAAAAAAAACCCACAAAGAAAGCATTTACTGTTTAAATGCATGCG
>WFKH01011581.1:35691218-35744029 GCA_016163765.1 Magallana hongkongensis | reverse complement strand
TAAATAGTTATGTACTACTGTTACTGAATACAGACTTTGAAGTACCAAGTACATGTACGTCTATTGCTAAGTGCTTGGGTGAAAGTACAATGTCCAGTTACACAAAAACAATGTCAAGTATAAAAAAGTGTTTATGGCTGAGCTTGTGGAGAGAGAGAGAGAGAGAGAGAGATAACTTAAATGTATTGTAGATTAATTATGGTATTTGATTTGATTTTTGTAGGAATTTCTAAACTTTGTGCAGTACCTTGGTTTTGCTGTGATTATATTTATCAACGTGATTTCAGAAATTCACCTAAAACATGTAAGTACAACCAATGAAATTGCTGCTGATATCTTCTTCATCTTGAATTATCTTAGCTGCATCAACTTACATTTTCTCAGTTCAACAGCTGGCTATCAGATTAGTATAAGATCATAGTATAAACATTTTTAGTTCCTTTTTTTTTATTTAAGTGTTAGATTAGTAGTTCAGATATAATTTATTTCCATGTACCAGGAGCATTATATATAGAAAATGAAAAAATGTAGCTCACTTTATATGATGGGAAGAGAAAGGAGTTTACATAAAATATTAAGAAGAAATTTTTTATACATTTTTAAGAAAAGAAGAATGATGAAAATTAGGTCAGATAATTTCATAGTTGCAGGTCTGTAGCTCTATAGGAATCTTCGATTGACAAGTCATACAGCTACAATTTCTTCCATACAAAAAATTTGCGCTAGTTTTTGACTGATTAACCTTATTGCCTGACCATACTTGATACCATAAAACTCTTCAGTCAGTTGTTCTAAATAACTTGGATTTGTTTTTCTTTTCAAAGGTCCGAGAATATATTGGGCTCTGAAACACAACAAAGATGGAATTCAAGTCATACAGAGAGTTGAAGATACAACCTTTTTCTGCTGACATTTTTGTTGAAAATACCACATTTAAAATTTGATGCGACAGTTCAACAGTGGGGTTTCAATTTTTAGTTCTTCTGTCATAGCAGTTAAGTCTTATATTTTTGTATTGACACAGAAGTAACACACTTTTGAACACAAAGAGTGACACACTTTTGAAAACAGTTGAAATAAGAAAAAAAGGCATGTTTAATATACATGCATTTATCATTATTATTTTTCTAAAAACCTTTCAATATAAAAGACTAAGCTAGGGTGAAAGAAAATTCAGATACTTTGCAATTTGAATACATAAGTTCTTGCCAGATTTTATCATATGGTACTATTTCATAATATATGTACACTTTACAAACATACATTGATGAAAGAATCACCTTTGTAGAAGAGAATTTTAGGCAGATGCTG
Organism: Magallana hongkongensis; assembly: GCA_016163765.1. Lineage (NCBI taxonomy): Eukaryota > Metazoa > Mollusca > Bivalvia > Ostreida > Ostreidae > Magallana > Magallana hongkongensis. Next base: position 35,742,718 of record WFKH01011581.1, on the reverse strand, counting down.
ACCTAGTGTTTGATGAATATTCTCTTGTTAGTTTGTGAATGTAATATGTTTTCGGTGCTTAAAATCCACTCTTGGTTGTTGTTTAACATCGGTGGTATTGTTAGTGTGTTGGTGATGATCTAGGATTCTTCTTAAATAGTCCTCAATTGTTTGTGAATTTTCTGTTAATGTTTCCCAAATTGCTGATCATGCAATTATGCTAAAGCCGTTGGGTTTTTACCTTCAAATATTTGCTGAAATCAAGTTGAAGTTTATGTAGTGTTACATTTAACTGGCCATTAAATAGAATAAGGTGGAAGAGGGTCAATTCCACATGTGTTATTTATATTTAACATCTTTACTGCTATTAAAAGGAAGTGCAAATATTTACATGATATACATATGATATTTTTGGGGGAATTCCAGATTTGATATTTTTATTGAGTCATTTATATCCATCATTTTTTTCTTTCTTTATTGTTTGTTTTGATCATCAGCTATTCACAGATAAGCCAATTCTAGGCAAATATTTTTGTATTAGAAAACAACTTATTTTTTTCATTAGCACATGTAGATGACAACATTAATGAATGATTAGTCTAACACGACATACCTTCAATTTTTAATTCACGTGCAAATATTCAATCTAATACAGCTATATTCAATCTAATACAGCTATATCAGAAAGAGATTTAACACAACAGCTCTGTATGCTTAAAGCAATTCCATTTGATATCTTTATAAAAGAACGATAGAAGTTATTTGTAAAATGATAGTTTTAAGGTAAAGGCATCAAGCAAGATACAGTGTTTTCCAAAAGATTTTAAAAAGAAAAATATAATACCAATGTAGCCAGCAAGCAGGATAGTTTTACAATAAGGAAGTACTACGCTTTTTGTTTTTTAAAGTGATGGATTAGAGAAATTATCAACATGTACAGTGTGATCATTAAAGCTGGGCCCTTCCTCCTTTTCTACATCCTACATCTCAAAACCACCCTACCCACCAACAAGTCATGAATTCCAGTGTTGAAGTAGTACTTTTTTTTGTCTTGTACATGTTCACATGTACATGCTGTACATGTTTACATGTACATGCTGAACATGGAACACTTCATTCCAGCTCACAACATTGCAAGTGGCATTTATATACCTCAATTTAAATCTTAGTCATGTGTGAATAGCCTTTTATGTGTGAGTATGAGTGCATGAGCTTTGTACTGATAATCCTATGATTCATATTTAGAGACTTTGAAAAATACATTAGCAGTTTTAATGCATATTTAAAAAGAATTTTTCCTTCAAAGTTTTATATTATATTCTAGTGTTGCATGCACTTTTTAACTTTTTGTTTGTTGATAACCCACAATTGTTAATATTTTTTTTTTTAAAGAACTAATGAGAAAAAATTGCTTTTCCCATGGGTGCTTCAGAAGACAGAGAGAAAACTAGTTTAATGAACTGCACTGTAACACTGAAAATCACCAAAAACTTATTACAAAAAGTTTTGAATTTACAATTTTTTTGACAATGTAATGTTTGGCTTATATTTTTGAACAGTTAATATACTAGTATTTAGTTTGAGAACAAATTTGCTTTAAAACCTGCAGGCTTTGACACTTAAAGAATTCTAATCCAAAGTAACATAAGTAACATTGTCAGATATCAAGTGCTAAATGTATTATTTTTATTCTTTTACCAAAATATTTTTATTTGATAAAAAATATGTACCTATATATTCTTACATGTTTATACTATACTTGTGATATAACCCCCCCTCCCCCCACCCCAAACACACACACATTAACAATTTTGTTATGTATGGTATACATGACTACTTCGCTAAGTTCAGTGAAGTTTTCTGAGAATCTTTGGCATATTATTGACATTTTATGACAAAATAACACTAATAAATTTATGTATACATGACACTTGTCACAAAGATAAGAAGTTATTGGAAAGGAAAGTTTCCCTTTTTGATGATTTAAATTTCCAATGTTCAGATTTATTTACATGAAGTCAAATATTCATCATGTTTGATTTTGAAGAACCAAATCTTGATAAGTACAATGTACATATGTGTCCTTTTGCATGGTGACTAACAAAATCAAAACTTAAAGAATATGAGGAATAGAAAACTGTCCAGTAAATTTATTTTGTTGAAGGATGTTTGTTCAGGTTTTAAAGAAATCTTAGATAGGGTAAAGTCACATGCATCTGACATTATTATTTTTCTTTTAATAAAAATGATACACCATCTATCTAATATTATTCAATGGTGGTTTATTAGGTACAGTAGGAGGTATTGGAAAATTAATAATGCCAGGTGCCTGATGGTATAATATGTGATAGATAGAAGGGAAATCAAAATATGAAACCTAATGCAGCAGAGAGAGAGAGAGAGAGAGAGAGAGAGAGAGAGAATGACTTCATGTAAAAGTAGCTTTAGTTAGAATGTATGGAATAGAAATTAGTTTTTGATTTATTCTTTTACAGGGTAGCTTTAACAACCATTGTTACACTGCAATGTAAAATCACTTTGGAAGGTGTGCATATAACTAACTGTATAATTATATGTATGATGTAAAAATTTAAATGTCGGTAGAAGCTGTAGAATATCTGACTGTGATCATATACATTATGATACTGCACTTGAACATCATATCATTATAATTGAAAAGCATTTATGTATCATAATTATAATTGAACATCATATTTATATATTTTATGGGTATGTATATTTTTTTCAATGTGTTTGAAACGTTAGATTCAGTAAATTTGTTATCCTTAGAATGATTGGAAATGGGATGAACATGAATGTTTAAATTGCTGAACTATTTGTACTTTTTCCTTTTCTTTTTTTATATTTATGAATACTTGTATTCCATTTATGCTGCAAACATTTGTTAAACATCATTTGATGAGGTTTTTGCTGGGATCAGATTTGTGAAATGATTTTAACGACCAATTGAAATCTTAATAGGATTTTGTGCCATACTTATAACAGGATATAGGATAGAGTATATGTACCTGTATTCTGATAATGGTACATGTATGTATTCATATTACTGTGACTGTTTCAACAGATATGTACATGTACATAAAGGCTGCAAGATTAAGTAAGATCATTCCAGTAATATCTTTTGAATTGTATAACTTTTTTATAACCAAGGGATTATCCAGTTGAAATTTTTTTTAGAAGAAAACTAAGAATCCCAACAGCATTACCTTTAAAATGATTAAACAAGGCTACTTGTCATAATTTACCTTTTTTTTCATCAAGGTTACTTTTTTTTCAATGGGTCTTCAGGAAAAGCTCATATTTTTGTTTCATTGGACACTTTATATTCTCATGTTGTGATTTAGCTTGTGATATCATCATTATTATAATTTTTTCTCTCTCAGAATCCCCCTCCCCCAACAATCTAGCTGTGACAAACCGGTATTGACCTAATGAGAGTATGGATTGATTTGTGTCTGTTCAGCTTTTAAATGAATAAATTTAAATCACTTTTCATTAATAAGACTTTGACTTTGTTTTAGTGTTTAGCTCACCTAGCCCCCTTTTTTTTGACATGCATATGTTTGCTAGATTTTCTATTGGCAAAATTAATAAAATTTTGATGCTACATTCTTCATTCCTACCCCATATTAGGAATGAAGACCATGGTCATGAGAAACGTGCAATGTTTACCCAATGTTTGCCTTGCTAAGGCTTTTGAGATAGAACACAAACAATGAGTAGGAAAGAATATGTGCAAACTTAGGAGATTCTGTATAAAAAAAATCTCAAAATATGAACAAGAGAAGAGTTGTCAGTGTGACAGCAAACTGGGTTTTCTTTTGTGTGAACTGTATCCATAATCCATATGTCAACCCTGAATTGATAAACATTACCTATCCAGAGAACCACTGGTACTCTATATGCAATATTTTGCCAAAAAATGACAAGTTCAACAGCTGGTATTATTTCTCATAAATTATCAAAAATCAAAATCCAAGTAATATGCACATCTCTGATATGTGTACCATTGATCTGCAAAACAACAACTTGCTATCTTGAAAACTGCATGAGGAGTTATCCGTACAATAGGGGTACTCTTTTGGCTGCCGCCCGTACGCCCGCCTTTCCGCCATTTTCACCATTTCAATAACCGGATTTTTCCTTTGGAAAATTCGGTTAAAAACTTTAGTAAGGATTAAACTATTAACAAAGTTGTTGGTCATTGATTTTGAATAATGATATAGAAATGTTATACTTTTAGTTAGTAGCTTCAACTGTTGGTAATATTCATTGGGACTTTTTCGCCTTGCGTTATTTTCGCCTCCATTGTCAGCGGTCGGATTGAAAACGGCAATTTTTAACTATTTAATACGAACCGAATGAAAAAAATATATATATATAACTATATAATTTGTCAATTGGAATAAAACTAGTACAAATGGAAGGCCGTTTCATGATCATTTGTTAAGTAACTTGCCTAATTCACTTTTGGGCAGTCTTGTTTCGAACCGTTGAGACGATTAAAATAATCATTAACAAGGTTTTGTTTTACGATATCATAATGACTTTTTTGAATATGAAAATTATTCGGTTTCGTCTGTTAAAATATTTTGACAAACGCATCCCATTTTGTAAACAACATATGCGTGCTTCTTTCGTCCAACTTTTTGAAAAGCAGCATTTTCACCCGCTATCCTATTCTGGGCCGAAATGATAGGTATTGGCCCGTTGTTTGTAAAATTAGTTGTAAACAAGGCTCCATGCTCTAGATTCGGCTCAAACAAGCTAAGGAATTTGATTCATCGGCGAGGAAAGGAAGAGGGACTTTCTGTGTGAGCGTCAGCGATACGGTAGCTGGTGTTGGGGGAATTTATTTACTTACCCCCAATGGTTTGTATCACACAGGTAACCTCTTATCAAACGTGTATTCCTTAAGGACTGATGCTTGTATACCGGTAACCTTCACTTTCAGCAGAGTCGCGGAATGGGTCAAAAGTATCTGTGAACGGTAAATAGATTTTCCTATTTTTCAGTTTTCAGATTTTCTAGTTTTGTTAGATTTTACTGTTTTGCAAAACGCAATGCAAAGAACAGAATGTACAAGTCAGTATTTACCGGATACACTAAAAGATATGAAGTTACCAATCGAAATGGCTTTATGAAACTTGCAAAATTAAGCTTTTGTAAATTAAGTGTTGCGTTTTTGATAAAGGGATTTCATAATTTTAATTTTATACATTTTCAGCAAGAAAAATGTTTCACTGGATTATATTTCTGCTTACTATAGCATCTCTAACTCAAGGTAGGACGTTTGTACTGTAAAACACATTTCATTATAGTTATATTTGCAGTCCATATAGCGAGACAATTAATTTACATGTAAATTGTTCGTGAAGGAAGATTGTTTTAAAAACTGTTTTAGATCTAAACGAAAATTATCAGTCTGTTTTTTTTCTATGTTTTATTTGTCAATTTGTAAACGCTGGATGTATCTAATTATTGAGATATTATCACGTCGGAAAAAGATATAAATTATATAATTTAATTTAATAAGTTTGAAAAAGTTTGAAGACTCCTCTTCCTAAGGAAATTGTTTTCAACATATAATCATTACTAGTATTTATACAATGAAAGTAATGATGACATGCTCGCGTCATTATGAATATTTATACATACATACAATCACTGAAATTGAACTCACTAGCTTTTACGCATGTCGATGAAATTGAGTTTAGAAGGAAACCATGACTTAATTAAAGCAAATTATTTCGTTGTAAAAAGTAGGGTTTTTATATATTCAGATGACGGTTTTGGTAACATTTAGAGGATTTAACGAATTATAGGATAACAAGAATTACAGTCATGTATTGTTTGGCTTCAATTCGTCAAAATTGTGTTTTTGACATAAATCATAGGGACCAGAAATATTCAAGTGTCACAACTGCATGTTTCAAAAAACATTTTTGTAAAAGAAAAATCCGACCTAAGAGTCACTATCTTTGCATGTGGTCCAAAGGATGGCAATGACATCCTAGCTTTTACGCAATGTTTCGGCCATTTCTGGCTCTAAATGCATTTAGAGGAAAGCAACATAACCCTCAATTTGATCCGCCTATTTATTTCATTATCTTGTTTTGGTGTATACTTCGGAATTACCTACGCCTAAACAGTCCCCATGGCTGTATACAGTTTCATTGAGGATATTTTTTATCTTGATCAGACTGACGTTATAAAAGTTCCCACAAAACAGCCACGATTAATTTCTTCTTTAAAGTTACCATTGATATGACAACAAAAACATCATAAAGAATATAAAATAAAGAACTAAATAAAGAAGGACGGAGAAGTTTTTCAATGGTTAGCATTTATGCATATATGCTTATAGTTTAATCTTCACCCAAATGGCAAGCGATGTTCACGAACAACTTTGCAAACCCTGCAATTTTTACAATGGAAAAACCCTTTAAAAATATTAATCACTAAAGACTTTTTAAGACCACAAGCCAAAGTTTAATCTCTAGCAAAGATGCTTAATATTATAGATGCTAAATAGTAATTAATCCAATAATTTCTAGGTAGCTCAGGCAAAAATCTGTTGGATGCTTGCACCAAAGATGGAGAGTGTCCTTCAGATTCCAAGTGTACCATACGAGGCTGTGACGGAAGAATCTGTTTATGCCAAGGGAATCTTATCCCGAACCTCAACTACACTAAATGCGTGTCCCGTGAGTATAAATATTTTTTTCGCTTGAGGTGAGGTTGTTAAGATTTATGTCATTCTGTATCTTTGGCATTTACTGAAAATGTAAAAAAAAATAACTGTATAATTTTATGATACGCATTGTAAGTCTAACAGTTTTGGATACCAAGGCTGCATACCCTTCTATTCTTTTAGGATTACTGTTTGCTCACCGGATCAGAAAGATGTATACATGCATGCACTGCATGTACTTATTACGTCATTGAACAATACTGTGACACCAAATTCCGTAGCTATCTAGAATAAATACTTGTATGTAAATATCGAAAACATTCAAAACATTATTTTTCACAATACGAAGTCAATGTTGTGTTTCTAAATCTAACACTAACATTTGTTCATTGGGTGGAGAAGATAAGACTTGGGCATACTTTCCTTGTTTGAACACAGAAAAATTCCAGTATTTATAATCCAAAAATTCACATAATCAGACTAGAAGAGATACATACTCGCAATCTCATTATGGAATCACCCTGTCCTCGTATCTCAGCATTAGATAGTGACCATCACAATTTCCCCTAAATTTGTTCTAATTTCGAAGGTCTAGGGTTATTTCATATCCTTCTAAATAATACATTAATGGGCATTTCATGTTTTTAGATCTATAGCAACAAATGTATCATTTAAAAATAGAAAACTATGTGCTTATCTCTTAATTTAAGATAAATCGAGGAAGAAGCCGAGTTTGATCCGTGGGATTACCAATAGGGGGAAAATATATGTAGATGTAGATGCCTCTACAAGATTAATGGATGAAAATGTGATTATCCGAAAAATGGAAATGTTGATGACATGTAAGCCTCCGTCCCCAACACGATTGTGCGTCGCGGGGTATTTGTTTTACAGGCGTACAGAAATGCTGCGTAAACATGGTGGCACCTTGATCCCAGGAAAATTAGAAAGTCGTTTTCTTCAGAAATAGAGGAAGTAAGATCAGTAAAAGATAATAGACCCCGGTCCATCGTGATACCTTTTTGTGCACACGAGATTGATTTCCTAGAGACGAACAGGTTCCTCTGGTATGGAATGCAGAACTGACCTCAAATCGACATTCTTTCTTCAAAGGATGCGGATTTCTCTAATTGAGAGTGACCTCCTTTCACGTTTTCTCACTCTTCCGTTGTTAATAGCTTCTGTTTTTTCAAAGTAAAGACATCTTGTTTACTTTTTTACTGTCAAGTAAATTTCAAAGATGTAGTCGTTATATATTAACAAGATTGTCTGAAACTAGATCGCCCTTCTATGTCACTTCAAACGTTTTCTAAAACATTTGCTTTTCTGGAAATGAGTTTTCAAGACGTAGTTAATTTTGTTCACAAGGCAGTATTGAAAAAAAAATGATAAATCATACATTGAGACAATAACAATTGTCAGATGGTCCGCGCGTGCACTTGGCTTCCTTTCTACAATCGGAGATGAAGGACATAGCTGATGCGTTTGGTCATGGAAACTGGAAAATCAGATGACAAAACAAATGGCAGATGAGAATTGATACAAATGTTATAGCACACTGGTGAATACTTTAACGAGAGTGATGAGCAAAGACATGTTTTTTTTTATTGCAAAATCCCAGAACTTAAATGGTGGTTGTCGTATTTGAAATCGAGCATATCAATTATGCCTTAAATTTGTATATACATATACTAGCAGTGTGTAGCAAATGTAGATTTAAAAAGTAAGACGAATCTGTTGCTGTAGCTTATTTATTTAATTCCAGAGCGAGTCAGCTGAAGCTATTTGTATTAATCTAATATAGATATTAAATTAAGCTCTCTGGAACAAATATTTCCCGAAAATGTAATTATGCAGCTTTTAATTTATCAAAGCCTTAAAATCCTCATATTTTGGTGAAGGAAAATGTATCCAACATTTGTATGAAAATAAAATATTTAATACTATTATGCTTTTTTCAGTTGCTGAGATCGGTGAGAGTTGCACTGGGTCCAAGTTTTGCCGCCCTGTGAGCAGTCGCTGTGATCACGTGAAAGGTGAATGCACCTGCCAGAACGGATACTCAGCCTCCAGTTCAAACAACAGAGTGATCTACTGCAAACAAAAACCTCTTCTATCCACTTCCACCAGCTTCTCTTTACTTAACGAGCCATGTGACGATAATCGCCAGAAGTGCTCTCCAGAAAACCATTTGGATTGCGACAAGGGTGTATGCGTCTGCTCGAACGGGTACAAAGAAGCTTCCATTGATATCATCAACGCCTATCCTTTTAATGTTGTACAGTGTGTTCCTGTAAATTTCTCCATTGGTAAGCACCAAATCATGAGCATTTGTTTTTATTGCAAATTTGACCTTTAAAAAAACTTGCATACAGATCAATGCATTTTGTTTGCATAGCAAATTGCAGGAATTGACGCAAAAGTTATTAATGAATTCAATGGGTCTATACGTCTTCCTACAATCAATTTTCTTTTTGACTTGGTCAGGAATTGCATAATTTTGTATACTTATTTACTTTGAAAATTCTTGAGAAAGAAGCCTTCTTTTCACCCTAGTGTAAAAATCTACCTGTCAGAAAACACAAAGACCAGTAATTGCAACTACTAGTAGATAATTGAGTCCTGTTGGCGTAGTTTGGAAACAAGAACCGGATCCTTACATGTAACTTTTTGGCACACAACCTAACCAACAGGATTAATCGACACCAGATAATAAAAATGTGTTTGGGGGAACGTTGATAACTCGTATCTGATTATTTCCGCAATTGTCTGGGTATTAGAGGACGTTCACAAGACATAACGTCGCAATCGACGTGAAATAGCGGATTAAGTAGCTTTATGGGATCTCGCTAATCCTTTCTTTGCAGGCTTTGACCCATCAATGGCTGAGATTTAAAATGTCGTTCGCACAACAAACAAATTTACTTTACTCCTGGTTAATTTAAGTGGGAAAGAGCTAAACACAACCAAAAAAAAATCCCCACAACCAACCAACTGCTGTATTTGCAATCCTTTTGTTTTGAAGCAAAAAAGAATTCTTACTAGCATGCCTCGAAAAGGACAACATGACTGTGATTAACATTCTTTGTTTATAGATCAATGATTCGTGTTCTTTATAATCTGGAAGTAGTATTTCATACTTAACTGTATTTAAAACATATAATTGAATCTCCTTGTTCAGATGACATAACACTTCGTACAACAAACTCAAAATAATATACATGTATCCATAACCTGACGAATTCACTTTGTTTTAGGTATCAAGATAGAAGAAAACCAATGTTTCAGCCCAGCACCAGGTAAAAGTTATGCTTGGAGTTCGCCTGTCTGTCATGAGCAGCTGAAATTTTGTTTTGGTTACTATTTTGTCAATAAAAGTGAAAAAAGAATGGAGAAGGCTAATAGAGTACTGCATCATTTTCGTTTTTAGTGACACCTAGGCCAACACCTGGACAAACATCTAACGCCATCCCACTGCCGACCACCGATCAGTTTTCATCTGAATTTGTGTCAACATTTGGCATTCCATCATTATCAACGGACTTTGGACAAACATCGCCATCAGCGTCATTAACAAGTTTTCCAAACTTACAACCTACCCCTGCAATCACACCATCAACGTATGAAACACAGAAATACTCATCCGGAGTTCCGGAACTTTCATCGACAGACAAGTTAGAAGAAAGCAGTGGCTACCTTTTCTCTTCGACAATACTTCCGTGGAGTAATGCGGCGGGATTAGTTTCGGAAACAAATTTAGAAACCCAACAAACTCTTCATTACACCTCCATCAGCTCGCCATATACCTCATTTATTTCAGACATATTGACAAGCAGTGAAAGTTATACAAAACCTTTATCTAGTGTTATCGTTACTTCTTCTTATACTGATATTTTACCAACTTCCTCACCAGACATTAGCTCTAGTTCACAACCCACCTCAAAATTAATTGGATCGTCCGAAGTGATATTCAGTTCATTTATGTCTAGCTCTGAAACGCCTGTCCAAGTGGACAGCACATTTACTATGTCTTCCTCAAAAAGTAATATAATTACGTCGATGTCGTCTGCTTCATTTGTGACTTCAATTTTACCAACCTCGCAGAAGACAAGCACCGTAAAATCGTCCATGGTTACTTCCTCTGTGACATTTTCGTCTGAGTTTGTCACACCTAAATCATCTGTAGAAGAAACTACAACTCTTTTAACTTCATCATCTAAAGAATTTACCAAAACTAGCATCTTTACGATTCAACCAACTCCTAGTCAATCTAGCAGCCAAAATCTAAAATCCAGTTCAGTTTTGACAACAACTTCAATATTAACGCCACCACCACCGACGTCAGCAACAGCAAGAACAACAGAAAACTCGGTTGTCACAACAACAGAAAAGTCTGTAGTCACAACAACAGCAAATTCTGTTGTCACAACAGGAAAATCTACAGCAAGATCTACAGCAATCGCAACAACAAAAACGACTACTTCACAACAAACAACGAGAAGCGTCAGTAAGTACTTGTTGTCAACTAAACACTGAGTAAGAAAAGCCGCGGGAACCATATGTATAACCTTTATGAGCATTAACGATTACTTTACCGTGGAGTTAGACATGTTTCTTTTTAATATACCTTTCCATATTAACATCTAATTAGCAGCATGAATTTTCTCGTGTGTATTGTATGAAAAGTGTATTGTTATTATAGACATAACAACAAAAGGCTAAACTGCAAAGATTAAAATTAATATAATAGCAAAATAAACGATATGTCCAAAGAGGGGAAAACTAATGTGTAGTGAATTTTCCATTCAATAATGACCAATAATACGATACATAATGTACTTTTATTCACTTTTATAAATAATGTTAACTCAAGTAAGATTCATCTATAAACTATAAAATCAATTATTTAAAATGGTTAAAACTGTGACGGGCAGTGTAGAAAAACTTTTTATATATAGAAGCATGTTATTTGTGTCAAATTAAAAATACTGCTGTTCTAAATGTTTGAAATTGCTCTAATTTTCTAGCACCGATCGGGGAACGTTGTCAGATAGATTCTGTCTGTCCTGACAACGCCATCTGCGAGACCCGCTCAAAGTGTGATGGAAATTTTGCTTGTTACTGCAAAGAAGGTTATGTGTCCAATGAAAACAACGAGAAATGCCTGAAAAGTAAGGCTCACTTCTTGTTAAATTATTTCAACCTTTAACTAGTCCGCTGGACTCTTTGCGTTATTTGTCTGTAAGTAGATACATGTAGATACTAGAACTGCAAAGTGGCAAACACTAAATATAATTATACTACTAAGTACTAACTTTTCAGAAATCTTCAGCTATGGAACATGATTTAAATGTTGATTTTCTTAAGGTTGCAAAACTGCTTGTCTTATCTTTTCTGAATAGAATTCAGTAAGAGCTTCTTATAAAATATTAGACAATAAATTCATTGTTGTCCACAGTAAACTGTTAATCTTTATTTGGAACTAAGGTAACTCTATATGAATGATTCATTTGGTTAGTTAAAGGGACTTAAACACGATTTGAGAAAAAAATTATTTTCATTCAGGGCTTAATTTAACCTTTTTGGTACAGGGTCCTGTACCCTTTCAATTGGGAATTTTTCGTCGACAAATTGCTTTTTTGGGAAAAATAGTTTAACAAATATGACTCAACACAAGTTAACAAAAAACAAAAATTCTATACAGTTTTCTTGGTTTTCATTTGCATATTACATGTGTAATCATTAAATTAATGTTTTCGTCATAATAAACCATACTTAACAGGTACAAAGTCTTATAACGCAATACGACACAGTGATTTTGGGAATTTTTCAATTGGATTTTGCGAAAAAAAACCCGTCAATTTTCAATTGGGAATGGGTCCTTTTACAGGGCCTGCATGCAAGGGATATTATGCCGTTGTCAATTCTCACTTATAAAATGGTTTACTTGTGCTTTTTGACTGACTGACCAGAATTTGAATATCAGAAGTCAAGTTTCAAGTGAGATACAGAGATAAGAATTCATTGTTATATAAACAAAGCTCGAGTCTTGTTTTTGTTTACAAATAATGTAATAAAGTATAAAGAAATTACCACTTCTTTGACAAAATGACTCGTGGCAAAAGGGATAAACTAATTCAATGTGTTCATGAATAATATTATCAACAAAAGAAAGCAACATTTAATTGAAACTTAACTGAAGGAGGCTGGGGGTCAAAAAAAAAATTTCTCCAAAATTCACAAAATTTGCAGAAATGTTTCACATAATCTTAATTTACATTTTAATGTGAAAGATCACATCACAATCATCGTTAATTTTATCATGTATTGCATCTGAAGAAATTGCACGTTATGTAAAAAAAAAATTATGAAAAATATATTAAATATAAATAAAGGCAAAAAACATACCAATAACATCACAAAAAATTAACACAATAATAAAAACTTAACATTATTTGTTATAAAGAAAAATATCACAATTTTATCAAAAATATATATGTCACAAAAATGCAAATATGTAAAACAAAAAAAAAGTAGCCACAAGATTATTTCCAAATTTTAACATAATAATAATCAATACATGTGTAATAAAGATTGAGCATTAAAAAAAATTTTCGATGGTGAAATTTTAAAAAAAAAAGGGGGAAAAGGAAAATATTTGAACAAAATATTTGGAGTTTTACAAGTTACCTCCCATTGAAAAGTTAGAAAACGCTGAAAAACAGCCGAAATTATTTTTTTGCATCTTGTAACCCTTGGTTTACCATCAATTAACTCTTTAAATAATGTTTCAATACCATCATATCCATTTCTTTTAAAAGACAAATTCATTACAATGTAAGAGTTATAGAACATTAAAGTGAAAATCTTTTTTGTGTAGAGATAAAAACGCTTTAAAATGGCAGCCACCCCCCAGCCTCGTGAATACAACACATAAGTTAACAATAACAAGACTCGAGCTTTGTTTACAAAACAAAGAATTTCAAACTCTGTATCTTGTTTGTAGCTTGATATTTGACTTTCAAATATTTGATGAAGCATAAGAAATACCCATATTAACCTTTCTAGAAATGAAAAAATAAAATTGAAACATAATTTTGAGCTCAAATCGTGTCTAGGTCCCTTTAAAGCTTAAACAAGTTTTAAAACGTTGTATTGACCCTGCGTGTTACATTAATTTAATGGACGCTTTCGAAAACTAATCGGGAATAAGCGATTGCAAGAATCAACACTTTTCGTCACATTATTGATAGTCTTTGCCAAGAAGATGGCGAAATAAGATGGCACAAATGCCCAATAGTTTAATCGTAAAAATAAAATTAATACAATTTCAAAATTATTTGTTTTAATCCATTAAAACTGTTTTTAATAATATACTGCAATTTTGCAAAAGCACAGTTTTTAACTATATATAGCCAGTGAATATTTTGATTAACACAAAAATAATAATTATTGCCTTAAGTTTTGGTGGTATCGAACCCTTAATCTAAAATGCCTAGTTATATAAGGTTCCCTAAGGTATGATGCTCTAACCACTGAACTGTTTCAGTCACATCAATATGCGTTATTTAAATGCTATATGCGACTTTGGCCATGAATTTACGGACTTTGTATTATTTTCCTAAAGCATTCAATTGTTGGGATACAAAATATTATTTTTAATGTATAGTGGGTCATCTCTTTAAGTTTTTGTTGATTGAAAATTGTTCGTTTTCCATTAGACCTTAATTTAACTATGACAAAAATATGGAGCACAGACCCACTCTATGAAATAAAAGGCAATGGAGTTCTAAAACATGATACTATTTGAAGATTTTGGTAGGCATACAAATCATTGAACCTATTTAAGGGTTTCAACTCGATGTTATGTTAACTAAACATTGTTTGAAACGATATTTTGAAAAAGTTATCAGATTTGTTGACATTTATATTTTTCATTATCCTACTGTAGGCACCTAATTAACACGTCTTATTCCCCCATCTTCTTCTGGGTATTCATTGCAATATCCATAAGCGTCACTGGCGCTATAAGATAAAGCAAATAACTAAATCGAGGAAATCTGGTGAAAATTTATGAAAACACAAAGAAAGAATCCCAACACCCATTTGATTAAACCAAGGTTAAAACTGTTATTTCTCAGCACGAAACTCCGTTGAACAGCTTTGAAGGATGTTTGCAATGCAAAGTCATTGACTCCAGTTATGTTGCCATTCTCTGATAGCTTTTTAATGCAGACGCCTTCCTTGTAGCTCCTGTTGGGTTGCTTCATTGATGAATGAAAGCACAAACAATATCTTTCTCATCATTTCCCGATTTAATGATTGTGTTTTAAACTAAGGTGTCTCTGATGGTCTGAGCTTGTGCCTTTGAATAGTTCTGTAACTTGTGAGGCCAAGGTTGACATGGAAAGCAGTTCGGATTGGAACAATTTTAATGTATTGTCACACTTGGTGGCAAACACACTACAAAAGGAAAAAAGAAAGTTGAGGAAAACATACCAAAGCAAATAGTGCAAACCACTATAGATAGGTCATAGGAAAAAATAAATCTTGCATGCCCTTGAAATTTTGTTGTTACTACTTGTTTACGGTAACAACACTTCACATTACATAATGTAGTGAAACCACAGTTATTTTACCACAATGTTTTGTCGCTAAACAGCCGAATTAGTTTTTACTTTTTTCAAAGTTTCTTTTAAACTTTCCGTTGTCGAATGAGATAAAAAATAATTTGGTGTTTTTCTTCTTTAAACCGTTCTTCTTAAAAGTTTTAAGAACTCAATTTAAATGATATCAATATTAATTCAATTAATCCTATTTTGTTGTTATGACAATCACACATTACATTTTAGAACCAACATTTTTATTTTTACAGTCCAGTATTTAGGAGGCAAATGTGCATCAAACAATCAGTGTTTAGGACCAAATGCAGATTGCATTGGTGGACTATGTGCCTGTGCAGAGGGCTATCTGTCAAGCAGCAACAATACAAGATGCAGACGAGAAATGTCCTGGTTTGTTAGCTTCCCGCTTCTTGGCGATCGCTGCATGGGGTTTCTTTCTTCTTGTTATAATTATGACGAGCAAGAGTGTAGGAACGAAAGGTGTGTCTGCAAAGAAGGATACAGGCCACTGTTGGAGAAAGAGCGGAAGTTACGTCACAAGGAATTTCAACAATGTGTTAAAAATGACACACTGCCTGGTAATACTTTTTAATTTTGTCTAAAAGGTTTTAAAAGTTTAATTACGCTAATTACGCAATGATTTCCTTTTGAATTAAATTAATTCAATAAAAATTATTTTTCTCTTAAACAGATGCTTTCAAGGAAAATATACGCTGTACGGATATGACCGCATCTGATTTTTCAGACCCTTACTACTCGGAAGGAAAAAGAAGTAAAGAAAAAGATCAATTTGATTTTAACTATTGCATTTGAAACTAATGTGCTATCAATGTTATTTCTCGATTAACCAGTTTCAAATCTATTTTCAATTCTATTTAAGAATAAATTTTGTTTAATACACAAAATTAGTATCTTCCTCCTTATGTCATTTATGCATTTGGTAAATATTTTAATGCTTGCTCGGAACATAGTTTGTGGTTTTTAAAAGATTCCAATTTGGTTTCTTTTCCTTTATTATTTTTGTTAATATATTACTTTCTGTTACAGAAATCCGGGTGATGCAGGGGGCTATTATTGGTGGAATTATGGCCTTCTTGATTTTAATTTTGACAGCCGTAGGAATCATACTTTACATCAGATATAAAAAGAGGTAACATAAATTATAAAATTTTTCAAGATAAGTTCACTAGATAATTTCACCAGTTTATGTCTTCAATTAAAAAAATCCCCGGAAGCTGTGTGATTTTAAATGTCTACATATTTAATGGTAAATAGAATATCTAGCATTAAACATTTGTAAAAAGAAAACTTTTTTCAACTCTAACAGCAGTACATGTTTATACATACGGCATGTCAATCCATTACATACTTTGCGCCTTATATATATTTTATACGTCTTCATAATTATTCTATCAATAACAACTATTGTTTTTTTTCTTCTAAAAATATAGAACAGGTGATATGAACAATGACTCTGGTTCGGAAATTTCATTCGAGAGACAATCTAGTGGACGTTATTCGTTCAAAATCCCGCGTCCTTTCGCCACCTATGACACAACGCCGGCCGACAATTTGTCATTCCACAACCGCTCCTTCAAAGAAGACGAGACTCATCGACTTCGAGAAGACGAGCTCAAGTCTTTGAATGGAACTCTAGCCAAATTTTACTTCGATGACATAGATTATAAGCCACACGAGGAATATAGACCACATGAAAATGGAAAGTGAAACTTTGTTTTTAGGGGTACTTTGAAATTACGAGATTATATATACAGTCTAATGGAACTGAAATGTAAAAATGGTGCAAATGAATATCCTGAATGTTATTGGGTGCTTGTTTTAATAGATTTAGTTACATTTGTATACATTTATTCATCATTTTGAATATTTTATTGAAACTTAACATTCTTATCTAATAGTTTATTGTTAATAACAACAGGGCTATAGCTCGATTTTCAATTATATACGTAATTTATTTGTTTAAATACAAAATATGACTACATGAATATTTAACCGTATGTACATATATAATATGACAACGAGAAGAAATGTAATATAATGTTTATATATAATGGATGCAAATATGGTTGTATCGTTTTACATTATCAATAAATTCTACGTTTATTTACCGGTATTTGTTTTGTTTTTTAACTTACTTCCTTTTGATCATTTAAAAAGTTTTTTGCAATGAAATTATTCTTGACAAGCGCAAACGCAAAGTAAATAAACGAATTTTGTGTCATTGAAATATAACCACATTTATATTTTCAATACGTGAAATTCTTCAAAGTTTATCCTGAAACTATGCAACATCTTGTTCCTCTACACAAGCAAGCGCGGATCCAGAAACAACAAAAAGCACGGACTGGTGACATACTTTCAGCGTTTCTATTCATTTTCCATGAATGCTAGTAATTGAAAAAAAAAATCTAAAAAATGTGAAATATAGACACTCAAATGTGTGGGTTTTTTTTTGGTTGTTTAAAGAGTAATGAAGGTTGCGAGGACTGCCGAAAAAAAAGTCAGCGGATTTTTTTTTTCTCAAAAGAATTTAATATTTTTTCTCGTAATCGCCTTCTGTAAAAATAAGGCATGTAAAATACATTAGGACGGATAAGATACTGAAAAATACTGAAAAATATATGCAGATGTGATGTTTCTTTCAAAAATCGTTCCAAACAATTCATATTTACCTTTAGATATGTTCAATAATTGAGATATATTGATTTGAACCGGTGCATGCGTACTAAAATCTTCATATAGTGGCATTTGTAGAACTTCAGTTTCTTTTTTTTATAGAGTGGGTCTGTGCTCCATATTTTTGTCATAGTCTAATTATGGAAAAAGAACAATTTTCAACATTCTGTATCCCAACAATTGACATTAAAAAAAATACAAGCCCGTAAATTCGTGGTCAAAGTCCCATATAACATTTAAATAGACCTATTTCTTGTGACTAAAATGGCTCAGTGGTTAGCGCTCCAGACTTAAGATATCCTTATAGAGTTGGACTTTTTAGGTTAAGGGTTCGATACCACCAAAACTTGAGGCAATTATTTGTTTGTTTTTCTTCAAGTTTGTTAGAAAATTGTAATATATTATTTGAAAATAGATTTAGATAAAAAAAAAATTAAAATATTGAAATAGTATTTACGATTAAACCAATGGGTATTTGTGCCATCTTATTCACTCATCCTCTTTGTAATGATTGTGCAATGGATGAATAAATATAAGTCCCTAGTTGTGAGTGTGTATACATGTACCAGTATTTAGGAAGTCATCTTTCCAACAAATGGCAATACTTTGTAATGTATTAACAAAAATTTTGCATAAGGTCAATGGGACACCTTGATATAATAAACTAGACATCATCGAGATGGTGACCACTTCAAAGGGTCCCGCTTTAATAATGGAAAATAGGATAAAAGCATTTTAGATGATTTTGCTTTGACATTGATCTATGACTTAGAAATTTTAAGGTTGGCATAGAACTTTAAGTCAAGCTCATTGCCCCTTACCAACAGTTTTTTGGGGGGTTTAATATGAGCAGAATTAAGCCAATGGGAAATAATTTGTGGTCTAAAACTGGATCTTAAAGAGATCTGCTATGACCTTCACATTTTACCTTGAAACTTGGTTTAAGGTCGCTGCATACCCTTTACCCAAAAGCTTTGTTTATGTGAAGTATGAGACATAGGACTAAAGGGGAGAGTAAATTTGCTCTGAATTTTTTTTTTTGTGTGGTCCGATATGACCTTGACCTAGAAACGTCATTCAAGATCACTGCACACCCTTTGATCAAAGGCACTCTGTGGGTGAAGTTTGAGCCAGATTGGACCAAGGGGAGAGTATTTGATCCAAACAAGGGTTTCTCAGATACATGTAATTCTGCTATGACCTTAACCTTACACCTAGAAACTTGGTTCAAGGTCACTGCACACCCTTTACCTAAAGGCACTCTGTAGGTGAAGTATGAGATCAGGCCATGGGGAGAGAAGATAAGCCCTGGACAAGTGATCTCAAATGGACAGATGGACAGAAGGATAGACGGACAGATGGACGGACAGAAAGACTGATCACTATAGGGTGCGTGCAGAGCGGGGCCCTAATAAATGTGTATGAAAACACATATTCAATATATTATCACCATTTTCAAATATTCAAAGTGTACAATATCCAATCTGATTGAAATTTGATCCTTGGATCAATACTGCACAGGGCTCTTGGTGGATGCAAAATGTATGTTTTTTAAGACAAATAATAATTGGTGTTTCCATTTATTGGAAAATGTTGACCAAATATTAATTTTTACAAATGCATACCAAAATATGCTAGTGATTTAGTATTTACTAGTATACATGTACAAACATTACATAAAAAGTTGTATTTTAATATAAAATTGCACCAAATGAAAAATGAACATCTGCATGGATTTTTCTTCTTTCACGTGCACGGAAAAAAGAAAAAAAAATATTGAGTCCAAATTTACACTATTTCCAAATGCATATTTACAATTTACTTACTGTACTATCGATTATAACAATAGTATTTTGTTAAACTACAGGTGCTTGTGACAATAAGAACAGAGTACTTCTTTGGATCAATTGCAAATCAATTATTCATATGGAGCCTCTTTAGCTAGGGTTCTAAAATCTGGTTAACCACACAAAAATGCACACTTTAAACTTTAGTTTCAAACAAAGAAGATGATTACCTATACAATCACTCTATGATCTGGGACTCTAATACTCTACTTGAAACCTGAGACCTGATATTTGCATTTACAAACAAAATCAAATTACATAATCATCAGAAAGTAGAATCAATCCACTGATGTAATATGCAGGTCCACCTTATCACTGACTCGTTTGCAACCAGTAAGAGAATATTGCACAGGAGTTCCAGGTGGTTGAAAAAAGCTCAACTCATCCAGAATCTTCATTACCAAGCCATCAGAAGGCACTACCTTTTTTCGTCGAAGATCCTGTTTGATACAGTGCTCTACGTGTGTTGTATTGAGAGGCAAAAATGGCACATAGACATCTATAAGATTCTTTTCATGTATGTCATGATACCACTCTTTTTCAGATTCATGGTGCAAAATAGAAACAAATTCCTCATGAGTCAAATCCTCTCTGCTTCTCCCTTTTGCAATTTGGGAAAACAGGAAGCTGTTGATTTCAGATCCTTTCGAGTTGCTAAGGAAAAGAAACACTATCCACTGGTTGTCAAATTCCTTGTTCTTCAGTGAAATCAACACAGATGTTAATCCCTTTATGAGTGAAGGCGGGGCCTTGTCCATTTCATCAAAAATGAATACATTAAATCGACAATCCCTGATGTGTTTCCTAATTGACTTAGAAATTTCTTTTGCGTAGGATGGAATGTTGGAGGATGGAAACTGGTTTGGAACCAGATATGTTTTGTAATGATGTACATGCAATGCATTTAAAATGAGTTTCGTAACAAAGTTTTTCCCAACACCTGTCCACCCATGAAACGAAAATACAAAAGGTTTTAAGCGAGTGTGATTTGTGCTTAAGGATTGTTCCCAATACCGACTAAGTGTTGATATAGACACATTTTTTGCTATGTGCTGCCCAGATAGAAAATGGTCAAAATTCTTTTCCAGGTTTGGAAAGTCAATAAACAGCTTACACTCTGCATTATATGACAGATAAATCTTTCCTAAGAAACAGAATAGTATCACGATTGCCCAGACCATAAATGTTCCATTATTCCTCTTATTAAACAAGGATGAATTTTCTTCATTTTTCTTTGTTTCCTGTTTATAACCAGGATGATCAGGTCCCACTAATTTAGGCTTCTTTGGTGAAGGCTCATGCATGCTATGTCTTTTCTTCGGCGTTAAACTTCGCATAGAGTTTAAACCTCTCACTTCCTCAATCAGAGTTCTTGAAATTTCTATATTTTTCTGGTTCAATCTGTGTCTGAATTCATCAACTGAGGCTGATCGTCCATATAGTCTGCTCTCATGTTTTGTTGGTGAGGATGAGCATATCGTTGCATTGGATTTCCATTTCCTTGTACTCTCCATGAATCTTGTCGGCAGTGCACCATGCGTATTGAAGAAGTCATTGTCTTCTCCAGAAATATCCATTGGCTCTTCTTCTTCCATCCTGAATTTAAAAGAAAAACTTTAACCTCAACCTGTTTATTGAACCAATGTAAACAAAAACATGGCACAAGCTTTGTTTACATAACAAAGAATTGTGAGCTCTCTATCTTGCTTATAACTCTACGACTGACACTCAAGTTTTGGTTGATCATTAGAAATGCATTACTAAAGCATTGTAAACAATAAAAATAGAAAAATAAAATTTGACCATTATCGTGACCATGCCCCCAGGCAAAATAAAATTTCAAAAATTAACTGAAAAATTTAAATATTGCATACACGTGACCAACAAAATGCAGTAATTCATGTCAATAAGCAAATTTATTATGTTGACATGAAATAATTTTATTCATTCTTACCCGATACCTTGTGCACAGGGGCTTGTGTAGAAAAAGAAACATCGTTATAAAAGTGGGAACCTCGGAGGAAAAACAACAAGGGAGGACGCCAGCTTGGATACTGCCTCGCTTCATTAGATAATTTTTATTTAAATTGTTAAACTAGACACATGTGCCGATTCGTATTCCTTCATAAATAATTCTTCTTCAAGATCTCACCTCCAGTTTAATTCTATTTACGTCTACATCAACAAATTTTATCTTTTTCTCGCGTAAACATCCGAAATCGACAACTCCCTGGCTTTTTCCATAACCAATCGTATGACAGAGATCTCACGTGTCATACTTTCGCTTTTGCAGAAGCCAGGGAGTTGTCGATTTTGAATGTTTACGTGAGAAATCAACAAGTTTGTCAATGTTGGTGTAAAAAAGAACTAAACCGGAGGTTATATCTCAAAGAAAAATCATTTACAAAGGAATACGAATTGGCGCATATGTCTAGTTTAACAATTTAAATGAGAAATAAGCTGATGAAGCGAGGTGGTATCCAAGATGGCGTCCTCCCTTGTTATTTTTCCTCCGAGGTACCCACTTTTTAACGATGTATTTTTTTTCTACACAAGCCCCTGTGCCTTGTGTTGCATGTAAACATATTGGATGTTGACATTAGATGTTGACATGCTTTCGTTGCAAGTCCACATAATAACCTTACATGCGATGTCGACGTAACTTTAAAAATCACTTGCATACAGGGACACATGCGTTTGTTTCTTACTGTACACTAGTATTCTAGATATACATATTCAGTGTATTAAAAAAGGAAACTGGCGCCCGTGTACTAAAAAAAAGGGGGGGGGGTGTCATGTCAATGTAACACCGTGATGGACAGTGGTAACTGTGCTTATCTATATGAAATGGTGTCATTAAGTCAATACAGTAATTTCTGCATTGATGCAAACAACTGACACATCAAATCTACTTTCATACCTTAGCAGTTCTCAGTGTCAAACTCCAACACTGCAACAGTTGGACAGCCAGGACGACAGGTGCGAGATAAGGCATACGACAAATAAATCCATAATACTACCTTCTCTATTTATCTTATTTATTTCATCTGGGTATTAATTTATTGATACAGAACCATGTTGATAGTTCTAGTATTTTAATGATTCGTAATACACTATGCATTAACAATTTTATCGACATGGTACGAGTTAGCTAAGAGTTGTTGTACTTGGTTACCAGTACATCCGGTTTCAACTTCGCGCACTTCGGTGTTTGCTGTGCTGTGCCTGACAGGCTGTGGTGTCAATATCTTATCTTTAATTCATAAAATGTGAACCTCCAGAGATCAAAACTTGCAGGGTGAAACTGAATGTATGTTCACTTGATTTTAAGCAACATTTCTCACTGCATGTACTCTACCTGTTTACATTTTACAGGCTACATCAAAGTGATCATCTTAATTAAATGATGTCTTGAATAAATGGACATTGACACTCAATGTGAAAAGCTCAATAAATCATCTTGCAGACTGAAATTAAAGTAGAATATTGCATTTTCTGCAGAGAGACCAGAAACATGAGTGAATCAAGGCCAACAATGTTCAATCCCAGTCAAGGATTGAGCCATAGCTTTAGTATGGCAAGTCTTGCTGAAGGAAGCAGTGAACCAATTTCTGAAGCAGAGGAAATTAATGAGGTTCGGCAAGAATTATGATCTTACAGCAAGAGTCATTAGATTAAATATATTAAAATTTATGATTTTAATATGATATTAAAATGATTGTTTCCTTGAAATCTTTTGGTGATCATTTTCATTAATATAAATTTTTAAATAAATATTTAGTTGTAAGAATATATACAGGCCAGGTTCTCGATCATTTAAACAATTTTTAGCACTGAATATTTAATCACAACAGGTGATAAAAGTTTATTGTAATAGCACATATGCTTGTTGAGCTTGTACATGGTAAAACAGCTCATGGAGAACTCTACAATATGAGGAAAGTATGGAATCAGATTATGTAAAGTCTATAAAGTGAGCCCAATAAATTATAAATTATGATCTCAATTATTTAGGAGCAATTGCATGAGTTATGAAATGATTTTTAAATTTTACAGATGAAATCTCTCACTGACATGGGCAACAAGGCAATGCAGATTAGAGATTACACTGAAGCTATCAAGCATTATGATGAAGCCTTGGAAATTGATGACAGAAATGTTGAAGTTTTGAATGCCAGACTTCTTGCCTTTCTAGAAATGAAAGACTTTCAGATGGCTCTCAAAGATGCAGAATATTGGATTTCACTTGACTCTGACAGTGCTGAGGTACAGATTTTAAATCTCTTTCTATTTACTTAGTCTTTACTAAGTCTTTAGAAAAATCCAATAAGCGAAATACAAAATAAAGATTCGTTAATGAAATGTATTGTCCACACAATTGATGGGGCAAAGATCTTATGCAGAATAACTGCTTGAGCAATTAAATCCTTTTCTTTTTCAGTTAAAAATGACTAAAAATGTCCATTAGATAATTTTTTATTGATGAATTCACAGGCCTTTAGACTACTAGCAATCATATTGGTAGAACTGGACAGAGCTGCAGATGCTCTGAATGCCTTCCTCACTGCCCTTGACCTTGACCCAGAAAGGGCTGATGAAATGACGACATACATAGCCACTGTGTCCACATTCTTCTGTGAAATACCTCAGGATGTCCTGAAAAAGATCAAAGGTAATATCAATAAATTGTTATAGTCTACATTAAATAATTTTTTTGTACCGAAACCCTCTTATTTTTTAAAAGGGGTACAGTTTAGGTTCATGCACACCTTTTTGAAATAATATTCACGTAAGTAAAGAAAATTGCAGACTTACATCTTTCTTTCCAGGAATGGATCCTTACAAGAAACTGAGTGAAGTTGGAGTTTGTTTATTCCATAGTAAACATTACGACCTCGCCATCAAGATCTTGGAGGCAGCACAAAAGTTTGAGACCAACCAGAAAGGAATCACAATGCGAGTTTTGCTTACCATGGCAAATTCCTTCTCGGCATTGAAAAAGAATGAGCAAGCCATCAATTTGTATCAGGAGTGCCTTGTCACAGCAGTGGCTACCCATGAACAGATATATCAGACAAAGTCATTGGTCAACATCGCTACCCTATACCTAGAAATGAAAGATACCCATCAGGCCATAGTGTTTTATGAGAAGTTGCTGGACCTTGAAGCAGAAATCAGAGAAGAGGCAGGCTCTGAGGAGAACTTTCCAGATTTTTGGACAAAGGAATTACAGTGTGGTCTTCATCTGAATCTAAGCATTGCTTACAAATCCATTGGAAATATGGCTTATGCTGAAAGACATGCTAGGAAATATGTGAAACTGTTAGAGAAATTCGGCATTGATGGTCGAGCAAAGTCAGAATCATATCACAACACTGGAATGTTAAATGAAATTTTGGGAAATTTCAATGAAGCATTAAAACATTATTCTATGTATCTCAAGGTTTGTAAACAGAATGGAGACAAAAAAGGCATGGCACAGGCTTATGGTTGCTTGGGTAGTGTGTATGCTGCTATTCGAAACTGGCAACTTTCTATAACTTACCACGAACAACATATCGCAATGGCTAAGAAATTCAATGATTCAAAAATGTTGGTTATAGCTTATGAGATGATGGCTGACACCTTTATGGTGAAAGAAGACTATGAAAGAGCCATTGAAAATTACAATCAGATGTTGAATTCCTGCATCAGGACTGATTATAGAGCAAAGTCAATGGCTTTTTGTAAAATGGGTAATGCATACAGAGATCTGAAAAAAGATCAATATGCAGTTGGATTCTATGAACAGGCTTCAAATCTAGCAGAAGACTTTGATTATGTGGATATTCTAACCATGTGTCACTATAACTTGGCTTGCATCAAAAGACACTCCAAACAAATGATGGAAATTGAAGAAGCCAGGAAGTATTTTGAAAAATTAATTCCGCTTTTTGAAACGAAAATCCGGGAACACAGAGATGAAGACACCTACTGTCCTTCGGAATATCATGAACAGCTCCGAGAGTGTTACGACGGAATTCAAAATGTGTTGTGCAAAATGGGAAATAAGGAGGAGTGTTTGCAGTATGCTGAGGCATACAGAAAACGCTACATCACCCAGATTAAGGGCCACCCTGTGTCTTTCATAAACTACGGACCTCAGACGGATTTCTGGGCAGTTGACAGAATGTCTCGACTCGTGAATGAACAAAACGCTGCAGTGGTGTATTATTCCGTTCTCAGTCACAGAGTACTGAGCTGGGTGTTTGTACCTGGCAGTGGACTTGTGCGGTTTTATTCAGGAAAATCAGCAGATGTTGAAGACATGGAAGAAAGGGTATTTAATTTGATTGAATTTCTAAATGTATGAAATGTCTCTACAAAATGTATAATTTAGATATACTTGTCTGAACTAAACTGAACTTTTTATTTCTATGAAGTCAAACAAGCAAAATCAGAAATATGGGATTTATGTAGTTCATAGGCAGTTTAATACATAGTTTGGTTTCAAAATTGCGTTAACAATATTGCATAACAAATAAGCAATCTATGTTTATTCAAGTATTATTCCATGGGAGAAAAAGTATTTGCAGAAGAACTTTTTATTGTTTATGCATGTTAAAATAAATGTGAGTAGTGCAAAGAAAATACTTCATTAGTTTGGTGTTCAATTTTCCAGATCCAGATCTGCTTGGATGGCATGAAGAATGCTCCAGACTGGAAAACCATGCAGAATGCATGTGAGGACAGATGCCTACCCCTCCGAAATGCTCAATTGCAGTACACCAGGCGAAAAAACCTGGGCCTTGGGAAAGATGTCAAGCAGAAAGACTCCAAAAAGGACTTATCAGAGGAAGGGACACCAAACAAAATTTTGTTCAATCTCTTGTTGGCTCCAGTGGAAGACATTCTTATGAAACTTCCATTGAAGAGCCATTTGATCATTATTCCAGACAAGAACTTGTACAACTGTCCCTTTGGGATGCTCCAGGATTGGAATGCTCGTTACTTGTGTGACAGGTTCCATTTGACTTTGTTACCTAGTCTTTTTGCTCTTGAAAAGGTCATAAACAACGAGGTAAACTACATGAAAGCTCAAGATGACCTTGACTTTGAAAGGAGTCAAACTAGAAATGGTGGAATTAACAAAGTGCTTGCTCAAATGGTAATGACAAATGCAATTAGCCCAGATATGGAGTCAGAAGACACACATGACACTTATGACTTAAGAAAGACTGCCAACCCTAGACTTTTGACATCCATGCTGGGCACTTTGCCAGCTTCAGCTAATAGCAACAAAGGGGATAATAACTTGGATGAAAAGATTCCCTCTACCCAACATTCTCCAAGAGGTGGTCTCTCTACCAAGAAACCCCTCCCTGGCATTGTTTCCCACAACACGTCCAATAAATACAGAACACAGATTGGCTGTCCACTGCCAATGGAAAAAATGCTGAATTCCCACACCTATACAACACTAACCAATAGAACTTCAACAGGAACTGACATCACTTCCTCTACATTGTGTATTACATCATATCAGCAGATTTGTGATACTGACACATGTGTTGTCATTGGGAATCCTAAACTCCCTGAAAAGTAAGCAGTTGTCAGAATATAACATGTATAAAGCTCATGGCAATTTTAACTGATTTTAAGGAGATAGAATTAAATGAAATGGCAACAATATCAAAGAAAGCAAGTTTTTACATCCATAAGATATTTGTGTCATATTAAATTACAGTATTATTAATTCAAGAGTACTAGTTATTTTGAAACTGAACCTTGCGCAGAGGTAGAGGAAGAGTGTTGGGGGTTCCAGGGGTCCAGACCACTCACCCCTTTCCCGGAAAATTCAAATTTATTAAATTCTCATAGTGAAATTACCAAACACATGCCTCAACACTGCCCTAGCTACCTCACCCCCCCCCCCCCCCCCCCCCCCCCCCCCCCCCCCCCCCTCCATGCCATACAACATTTTCCCTTAGATCCCACATGCACTGGAAAAATTTTCTGGATCTGTGGCGCATGTTGTTTTAGTATATGTCTATCAAAGTGATAAATTATATGTTTTTATATGTAAAAAAATAATGCATGATACAGCTATTTCTCTCATACTTTTGTTGGTCAAAAAGTACATGTAAGTTCTGCACCTTTACTTATATTTTGGCAAAGATATCGGCCATCATTTCTTTTTTAGAAATCTACTTTAATGATCGAGGTCAATAACATGGATTACTTAATTTTTAAATGTTGTAATTAATCTTAATATTTTTTGCCAGTGCAAACATTTGAATTCTATTCATCAAATGAATTAGTGAGATAGCAAAAGAATTTTGTTGTTTTTTATATTTTAAAAAAAAAAAACCATGTAAACAAATGAAGCTTATGGTTTTTTTCTTAAGTTTAATAAACAAAGCAATTCTATATTTTAAGTTTTTTATGGTCATATTTTTTTATTTAAATCTCAAATTTTATGTTTCTGATTGAAACAAACACAATTTGCTTTTTATTCTCCTATATCTATTGATTGGCAACTATGCAATAATATAACTTGTATGTACATTTGGAATTGGAAAAATAATTCTTTTCAGTTTAGAAACTGTGAAGAATCTAATTAAATTGTTCAATTTGTAAACATGATATATATCTTAACTTATACATGTATAAAGGCCAGATACTAGCATAAATTGCAGTCTTCATTATTGTCCAGTTTTTGAAGACACACACATTTGACCATGGTAAACAAGTGAGATCACATATTAAGAATAAATATTTTCCCCCTACAATTATTCTTCTTTTCTTGGCAGACTGCTTTTACATGACTGTGAGTGGAGACCCTCTGATGTGTATCTTCCAGCAGCAAATCGTGAGTTGCGTGCTGTAGCATCTTATCTCAATGTGGACCCCATCACAGGCCCAGATGCCACCAAAGAAAAGTTTAAATCCAGTGTTGAAAATGCCACAGTTATACATATAGGTAACACTGAAACTCTCAAAGATTATAATTGGAATACTAAACTGTAATTAGTACATTGGTATTATGTGTACTGTACTAGCAACACAGCAAACTGTTTTCATTTGTATACACTAGAATTACCTTTATACCACAATTAATATGCAATGTAATGTTATTCTAATATCATGTTATTTTAACTTCTTTTTTGTCCAGCATCACATGGTTGTTGGAAAGAGGGATACCTTGTCTTCACCCCAGGAGAAATAAAGTTACAGTCAGGGCCCCCACAACAGTCCTCATACATTTTGACATTGGAGGACATATTGCATTTAAAGCTGAGGGCTAAGATTGTGGTCCTCAATGTTGGATATGGACCTAACCGGAACAAGGAGTGCATCCCACCTGGATTTGCTTTACCATCAGCATTTCTCAATGCTGGTAAGAAATTGAAAGTCCTTTGATATAGCATATTAATGTCTCCAAATATCAACATGAATAATTGTGAATAAAAAGCTTATTGTTTAGTAGATTCAAAGGTCCATTTTATAAGAAATGTTATTTGTGGTATATAATTTAAATCATAAAGGCTTCTTAACCTAGATTTGTAATTTACAGGAGCACAGTGTGTGTTGGTCAGTATGTGGCCTCTACCAAATATTGCCATGGAGAAGTTTTACTACCATTTTTATACCACCTTGCACAAGGGAGCATTGGTCACAGATGCATTAGGCGCTGGCATCAAAGGCCTGAGAGCTGATGAAAGGTACTTACAATGCAACATGCATTAAAGCAAGGAAAATTAGACTCGTTTAAGACAATGAATTAAGCATATCGTATTTGAAAATTTCATAAATATTGTAACACAAAGAAAATGATTTAAAAAATAAACTTAAGCAATATGTTAATTTGTCTGTCTATTTAGGTTCAAGGACCCCTTTTATTGGTCAGCGTGGATACTGATTGGAAAGGATGTCAATATCAATCTAATACAGATTCAGCATGCGATGTTAGATCAAACTTTAAATAAGACAGAAAAGGAATTGGAAGAGGAATCTGGCAAAGAACTGTTGAATCCAAAGAATGTGCTGCCAATAGGTAAGAGATATAAACTATGACATAAATGTTTAGACAATTATGATTTATATCAATATGCACAAAATTTAGTGAAGTGTAACTGTTGTTATAATTCAAATCAATTTTGCAGTTCCAACAAGAGAGGACAATTTGAAGACCTTACAGGAATGTTTGGCCTCTCTTCTGCTTCATCATAAAGGTCAACCAGAGGTCATTCCCAAGCTAATTGATTTGGTAAGTCAGAGTGTTTATTGCTAAAAGGTGAGCTGTATTTAGTTAATTGCAGCTAAATGTACCTAGATCAACAAGACATACATTATGACAATCTTGATATTAAATTTTAAGGTTTTTACAACCTTGTTTTATTTTAGCTTGATAGTGCATTAAAAAGACTACACACTGAGGAAAACAATCGCCAGACCACACGCCTCCCTGACTGTGTCATACAGAGCAACAAGGCCATGGAGATGTTACGTCTGCTAGGCTTCCATTTCCAGGCCAAAGGGGCATCACTCACTAACCCTTACGTGGTGTACCCTCACTGGAACAAAGATGAGCTGCTGATTCCATCGTATGATGCTCTTAGAGCAATTCTTGGTGAGACCAAAATCTAATTTAAACATGTATGTAAAAATGAGTAAAAAAACCAACTATGATTATTACATCCCCCCCCCTCCAAAATAAAATCCTCTCAAAAACCAAAGCAGTTTGAGTGGGTTTCAGTGTTCAGGTGTTGTGTTTATAAATGGGGCTGGAAACAGCAAGATAGAAGAATGCTTATAAATGCCTATTGTTCTGGGTAAATCTTGTGTTGCACTATAGTCAGAAAATGCAGTTTATTGGGTGATTTTAGTATGCAGTTGCTGCAAAAGTTGGCATTTATTGGCAGATGAAACAATAGCGAAAATAAAATAAAACACTATTTTTACAAAGTTAGATATTGGTTTCTTTGAATTATGAAAATTTGCCAATTAAACTACTGTTATATCCTCGCTTTTCAGACATCTGCTATGACGTGGACTGTGTGCAGGGTATCCATGATATGTTGCCACTGAATCAGGACAATATTTCTCTTCTTGTTGATGTTGTAAGTACTGTGGTCTGTTGCTAAGTCATTGACCAATAAATTCATCACTATTTCTTTAATGTTATGAATAGAATTGCTTAAAAAATTTGAAAACTGAATTTTGTTTATTTTTATTTATAAATGACTATGGCTGTGATGTTTATCTTTAAATGTTTGGAATTCTGATGTCTTGTAGCCATAGTGACTTTGCAATTTTTCTACTTACAATTATTTGAAATTCTTAAGAATTGTATAAAGTATGATATGATAAATATTATAACACACAAAAAATTAAGGTGTTTCAACCAGTCTGCTTGAAAGGTTGGAATGGCCCTAGACAAGTATTTGCCATAAATTGTTTTCAGCACTGCATTCCTGGAAAAGATGTATATAATAACAGTAACTATTTTTGCATGTTTATTTAAACTGTTACATTTACTGAATCTAAACATTCACTTTGCATGCCTGAAACTCACCAAAAAAAGAATTAACTTTCACTTGAGTAGTGCATGTCTGCTTTTTGTGTCACAGCTGGCCCTTACAAAGCATGCGTCTGATGTCCAGTTGAAGGTCACTGACTTGTCTGTCAGACCACTGTGGCAGAACTGTAAGATCAAGAATGTGCTCACTGCCACAGGGTTCCATCAGATAGGACTGCTGCTCAACTTCAGTAAGACACCCAGTCAAAAGTGAGTGCTATAATTAGGCTGATACCGATTTGCAATGCAATGAATAAATTATATGCCCAGTCAAAAGATGGTGCATTAATTGGGTTTCTTCCATGAGATAAGTGAGACACATAGCCAAAAATGAGTGCTTTAATTGGACTGCTTCCATGTTTTGTAACTTTTAGGGATATGTTTTTGTTCTGTTTCAAAATTGTATGCTTTTGGAGCATGATTTGTAGTGCGAGTTAAGAGTACAGAACAACTCCAATCATAATAAAATTATATGGAAAGGAATTCACTTGCATGATTTCTGATGAAAACTAAAGGTTCACACTATAAGCTTGCACACATTACTATTGTGGAAATTACAATTTGGAAGTGGTAGAACATAATTTAACAGCAAAGTTAAATATCACATGTATATATTATTAATAATGAAATATTTGAAGGTACAATTTATTGTGACACCAAATGTATTTTTTAAACATAAAAGGAATTTTTTTTATCTGTGATAGAACTAAGGGGGGAAATGCATGAATAAAAAAGAAATGGCATTTTTAGTCTGGACTTGAATGAATCCATTGCTTCACAACATATGTTAATAACTTAATGTTAAGATAGCTTTAACTGGATGGCTTCTTTTGCAGACAATTACTGACAGCTGTTCTACAGTTCATGTTGTCTGTTAGTGCCTACAAAAGCCAAGTGCTCCTGTACCGATTGGATGTTAACCTGCTTGGGAAGTCCAGTGCTTCCAAGGTAATCATTGATTTAATACCAATAGTTGTTAAGTTTCTATACAATCAGCAAGAAGTATATTTTATTTTAAATATAAGATCATGACTAAGAAGAAAGTTATAATTCTTTTCTGAGTTAAATTTTAAATTGTCCAAAGAAATACAAATTTGGTCAATAAGCAAGGTTGTATATGATGTTATCTATGTTGGTTTCTTTAACAGTTAACTATGTATCACAACAATTTTTTTTAAATTAATTTTTACTGGTGCTTCTTGTAGAATGCAGGTTCACCTGAATTTAGCAAACTGCCTTCTTTGACCCCTGTAATATTGCCAAGAAATCAGGTACTGTGTTGTTTTATGAATACATTTAATTTTATTATAATGGCAACCAAATATACATAAAAAAACCCAAAAAGGCTTTTTTCAGTATGATATAAAAAGCATTTAAGTTGCAGTAAAACATTAATATAAAACGAACTAAACCTTTTCTTTTTACAGAAAACAATCAAGTTAGCAAAATATGTTAAAATCAGATTCTGATCAACACTACATGTATTTTGATTTTAACCAAAGTAACATTCAAAATGAGCGACACGTTCTTTGATATAGATTGCAGATAAAATGTGTAACAAACAAAAAATGTTTTTTTAAAGGAAATTGGTGTGAGTTTTGATAAGTGCAAGTTAAAAAAAAAAAAACTGCATTAATAATCAACTGTCTACTGACTGACCAATGACTTATAAAATCTTTGATAGACAGACATACTCTTATTATGGAAATCATATGTGAAAACATTGACATATTTTAAAATTTTACATTTACTATATACGTATACCACAAGAAATCGACACTTTTCAAAACCCCCATGAAAGTCTTATAATTTTTATTTAGAATATATGATAATTGACTACATATATTGGATTTAAATGATTTAATTGTGCATGCCCTTTCTGCAGAAACTGGGATATTCTTTGAGTGAATCTTTGTCCAATTTGACGGACTACAGAGTAAGATACCAGTGTGGCTGGTGAATAGGTTTTGTCAATTTGTTCAAGTATTGTTTCAGTTTCAAAAACGTGTTATATTTATCAAAAAATTAGTTTTCTCTTGTTTTCATTGAAAAAAAAAAGAATTAAAGAAATGAAATACACGGTATTACAAAATTAGTTTGGAATGTTAAATTTATTTGAAAAATTATATACATGTATTAGTATTTTCTAGTTCTTATACAAAAACTGTTACTTGAACAATTTTTGAAATATCTAGTGACTTTTTATTTTGGTTTCCAGTTTTGTCTTTCAAATTAATGTTGTTATCTTGTTTTGCACTTACAAGTAAATAGAATGCGCTTAATAGCTCACCTGAGGCGGATGCTTTACTGGTGTATTTCTGATCAAATTTTGTCCAGCGTCTATTTAATATTATCATTTCACAATATCTTTTAGTATTATTGGAAAATGCAAATTAAACAGTGCGAATTAAAGTGTTCAAATACATGTATAAGGATGCAAACATCAAAACCAAAGTAAAATTCATTGTTCGAATGTCAAACAATTAAAGTTACTAATTTAAAATGGTTCTAAATGAATATCCAAATAAATTCATTTGAATTCAAGTTTAATTTTTTTTTATTTCTATAACGCCTCCCAGTCAATCAATCAATCAATCAATCAATCAATGATATAGAAATATATATCGTTTCCTGCAATTTTTAAAACAAAGATAAAGCAGTGTAATATTTACTACAACGTTTCTTGCAACGTTACATTGTCTGTATTTGCTTCAATACATTTGTTGTATTTTGCATGGTGCATTGTTGCAGTGAATATATCAGAAGCATATGAGCACTATACCTTAATGTTAAAATTTTTGTGTAGCGAAAATGTATTCAAAGATAATTATACATTTTTGCAGCATTCTTAATTCAAGGACCGCGTCAAACTAATTTGTCTTTACAAACAACCATGATAAATCTTTATATTTATCAAAATTGACCCCACAATAGATTGTGTAGAGAAGTGATATCCATGAAAATTAACCATTTAAATCTGGGATAACTAAGGGGGAAATCAGGATCGATCTTAAGCCCATAATTAGAGTGTCTGTGAGATTTATGGCCCATGGGCCTTTGCGTTGTAATTTTGTTTGTTATGTATACCTGTTTGTTATAAATTGTTCATGTTGGTTTTTTTCATTGTATTATTGTGTTTTATTGAATTCTAGTCTTTTTATGGCGTGATTTGCATTTATAGTATTTCGTCTTATTAGAAATACTAGTAGTTCCTTTGATTGATGTTTGATTTGCATTTCTTGTTTTCTAGTTATACGTTTATCGTAGTCATCATAGTCTGAGATGTTTATTCAAACGATTACACACAGAGTGGCATTTTTATCAGTAGATTGAAGTTCACCGATAGTCTTTACTTATAATATATTTTAAAATGAAATCTTAATGACATTTACAACAATAAAGAACTTGAACTTATAGTCCGTAAAAGGTAAAAAAAAAAAACCCCACAAAGAATGATCTCTGGAGAAAAATTAACATAATTCTGATTTTCATGTAATAATCAGATAATTATTTTAACTGTCTGTGCTTTAAACATAGAACAAAGTGCTTATCTTGTTGTTTTCTTGATACAGCTAAGAATGAGTACACCATGGTTAAGTCGACCTGAAAAACCTGAAGAAATGGGGGAGAAAATCAAATTGGCCAGAAGGTTTGATGAAAAAATATCTTGTTCATTCACAAAAATGTGCACTTGTCCTTTTTAAAACCATATAAAATTAATAGCAATAACTCGAAAAATCTAAATAAAAACTGTTTTAAATTTATAAAATCGTTTTGTCAAAATTTGAAGTGTTTTTTTCCCCCTCATTTGTTTGTTTTGGTTAAAGGGTAATAGTAATATTATACCCAACAATAAATAAACTTCACACAGTGTTAGACACAAAGTGTCACTAACTTTTAACGTTTTTAAAATAGCAAAACGGACGTAGACGAGGAGTTTAAGGATCACATGGAGAGAGCCAAAACATGGCATCAAATATCCGTTATAGCCCAGGTTAGTCATTTTCTCAATTCGTTCATCAATTTTTTTCTTTTCATATTACATGTTTTTATGTGCTTCAAATTGTTGCTAGACATTTCCGTATGTCTGCAATAATTCTTGCATCTACATGGTATCTTATAAATGAGTTGTGATTTGATAGTATGTGCTGTCATAACCTAACATGAATTTTTTTAAAATATTGATGAAGATCATTTCCCAGATCCTGTGAAAATATTTTGAAAACGAGTTTTTGTGTGTTATTATTAAAAGTACAATACCTAATATTGCTTTAATATGTTATTTAACACAATACGTTATTAAACACAAAGTGAAATATAATAGTTATAGTTATTATACGTATGAATATTGCCGGACACTCGATTTATAATATTCTCAGATAAATTTCATAATTTCTCAATATACATTATATTGACGTCTCCAACATTTGAAGTATATACTCTTAATTGTTAGAATTTTTCTCAATAAAATCTTTAAAAAAATCTTTATATTCACAATGAATTGGTTACACAGCCTTAGGATTTGTTTTAAAGTTTATTACAGTAGTACAGACACAATGTTATTTATGTCTCTTGCTTGTTAGTGAGTTCGCAATTATTAATGCTTAATCTTTACAACAATATTGCTGTGTTTTGTTCACTTGGTTGAAAAAAAAAGTTCTTTAAATCCTAAGTTTCTCCAACTTATTTGCACACGATTTCGATGGAAGGTTACAGTTACTTTCGTGTTCTTTTTCGTTCATAAATTCAGAAAATGCACCCAATGCACCGAGTATCTGTAAACAGTGACACTCATTGTTATAAAATGGAAAATAGGTGCACCATTGTATTGCTCATTTGCATGTTATTTCATATTTGAATTAGTTATTGATTGATTTTAGAGGCTAGGTTTCTAATATGTTTCGGGAACTTTACTATCATAAAACAGCGGCAATTTTGCCTTAAGAAACCAGAGATAATCTGAAAACTAGTGTTTGTGTCTTATTTTGATGTCAGATTCATATTTCTGTTTGTAAAAAGGAGGATGATTTAAAGGTAGGTTAGCCACTTGATTGTTGTGCTGCATGCAAATCCTTTCTCAATGTTGTAAGCATGACGACCAAATCTTAGAACAGTAAAATTGGCTGTCACAAATATAGCCGTAAATATATACATGACAATTAAAATGCATGAAAGGTTTTACTGATAAAAATAAACATTGACATAATTTGTTAAATATTAATTATTCTAATCATGGTCTTTTAAACCATGATAACATGTCTTTAGAAATTGTGTTTTAAACTGCATGTAAAACAATTCAAATATTTATGAATTTTAGACTCTAAAGGTTAGCTATATTTTGATTTTCAGACACATTTCAATTTTGCGTGCAAGGTATTAACAATGTAAACTTCATAATGCAACACATCTTATTTCAACTTTGTTCATTATCATAAAACCACATGTGAATGAGCACGAGGAAAAAATCATTTTTGAAGGTTCTTTGAATTCATAGTTTCTATCTCCTTGGGAAAAATATTATCGAGTTGATATTCACAAAAATATTTAAACCAACAAATCCATTTTTCCAGGCCAATGAGAATCTTGCTCAATATGGTCGCCCAAGAACTACTCCAACAAAGGTCAAAGTTTGCCCCGGTTCAACTGCCTCCCAGCAAAGGACACCAGTGAAGAAGGAACGTCTCTTGGTTATCCCGGAAGTAGACCAGCGCAGGGACTATGCAGGGTTTGTTTTACAACAGAGAATGGACAACATAGACGTCCGACACAAGACGGAGGTCATGAAGCTGTACTTGCCCTATATACAGACCACGCCCTCTTCTTAAGGGACTCTTTGTTACATGCGTTGGAATCGTTTTAATTTTAATCAATATGAATAGGTTGTTAAAGATTGCAGTAACTGATTCTTTGGGACACTATTTCGTGGATAACCGTTTCAGCTGGTTCGTGGGGATTTAAATTCGTAGCTAAGTGATATCCATAAAATCCATAAAATCAAAAGACATCAAGCTACATGTACCATTTACTATGATAAAATATTTGGAAAAATCATAATTTATTGGAGCGGAAACCGTGTCAAGATACATAAGTTGTTTAAAAACATGGACATATCATTATTATTGTTTGTGGTTTTAATGATTTACCATAATTGCTTTGGTAAAATGTGTGAACATTATTTCAGGTAAAGCTTGCAAAATATGGTTATCTTTTTTTGTTAAGGATATATGTAATTCTCACATATATATGATACATCATATCGCATCACATTTCGGTGAGTTTTAGTATTCTGTGATTGTTTTACTATTTTTTGTTTTCAATTTTGTTACATAAACAAAAATCAAGTTTAACTATAATTTACATACGGATGACGGCCCATTTTTGAACCGAAGGTTATACAACGTACCTAATAAATGTACAACTAGTGTATTCTGTATTGTTTTTTACCACTATCATGTTTTATACCTGAGATTTATTTTTACATAAATTATTTGTTTTATGGATTGACTCTTTTTGTTTTGAACTTTGCATTACACACAATATTGCAATTGGTAAAGCATATGATATGAGAAAAATAAGATCTTTTTAAAGAAATAAGAAAACGGTTTAAAATTTGGAATTTAATATTGTAGAGAAATTATTAATTCATTATTGCAATATATATGCATTAGTCAGAAAGGGGGATTAGCCATTGTACATTGTATTCGTTTATTCTTTTGTGGTGTTCAAACAGAGGATTATTAATGATGGCTATTTCAGAGTAATGCAAGACTTCAAAAAGCCTGACAATGTTAAAAATTTGCTAAGGCAGACGTGTTAACTTAATGCTTGCTCATAAAGCAATTCTCAAGAATATTAATTAAAATAAAGAACACGAGATTATGTAATATTTAGAGAATCTTTTTATAAACGATTAAAGGTCAATGGGGAGCTGCGAGTAGTATACATGTAATTATGGTGGAAATTCAGCACCGTGCTATATCCCCCCGCGCTGTTAAAACACGGATTTCCGTGGCGTAGCCTTAATAAAACCATTGTTGCCAACGAAGTAAAGCACTTGCCACAACGATACATTATGGATATAAAAATATAATCAGCAATGAATGTACAATAAATTGATGTAGCATAAAGGTTTGAAGACTTGTACATATGTATCCTATTTTGTCAAGTGTCAATTTTTTCTTCACCAAAACTAGTAAGTAATTCAAAACATATATTGAAAAAGGTTTTTATCTGCACCATGTTTGAGAAGATTTAAATTAAATACAATATAATAATATGTATGCTTCTTTGACGTTTTAATGATATATTTTTCAAAAACGAATTTCTGAGATTAGGAAAATTCAATCCATTTGCAAGTCGAGTAGTGATATCATCACAGAGAATTTAGCAGATCTTTCAGGTTATGTAAAGAAGTGCTTGCTCTGATACAAAATTTGACGACTAGAGACGTTTAAAATGTGTAAATGAATATACACTGACAGTTAATGGATACAAAATGTGACGTCAGAACATTAAATGAATAGTCTAAAGGAAGATAACTATGGCACGCCAAATTCACAAAATTGAGCTAATGATAGTTTCACAGTCGATAAACTAGGTTTAACGGTTGTAAACTATAGTTTACGGACAAAAAACTATAGTTAACGACGTTAATCTATATTTCACATCTGTAAACCATAGTTAACGTGATCATCTATGTTTCAGAAGTGTAAAACTATAATTAACACTGAAAACAACCATTTGCGATTGCAAAACATAGTTTATCTAATAAATATAGTTTCACGATTGTAAAACTATGATTAGCAACTCTTAAATATAGTTAACGAATGTAAATTATAGTTTAAAGATGTGAATCTATATTTCTCAGCAAAATCTATTGTTAACGTTATTTGCAGACAGATAATATAAACTTAGATTAGCATTCGTAAACTATAGTTTACAACCGTTAAATATGGTTTTACAGACGAAAACTATAGTTAATGAATCGTTAACTATAGTTTAGAGTTCGTAAACTATAGTTAACAGTTAACTTGACTATAGTTTAGGGTTCGTAAACTTAGTTAACATCCGATAAACCTAGTTTATCATCTGTTAAACTTTAGTTAACGCCGTTAATCTATATTTCACATTTGTAAACCATAGTTAACGCGATCATCTATGTTTCAGAAGTGTAAAACTATAATTAACACTGAAAACAACCATTTGCGACTGTAAAACATAGTTCATCTGACAAATATAGTTTCACGATTGTGAAACTACGATTAACAACTCATAACTATAGTTAACGAATGAAAATTATAGTTTAAAGATGTGAATCTATATTTCTCAGCAAAACGTTATTTGCAGACAGATAAACTTTACAGAGATCAGCATTCGTAAACTATAGTTTACAACCGTTAAATATAGTTTCACAGATGTAAACTATAGCTAACGAATCGTTAACTATAGTTTAAGAACCGTAAACTAACAGCCGATAATCATAGTTAATCGACTGTGAAACAATGTTTAGTTCATTTTTGTGAATCTGGCGTGCCATAGATAACTTATGTTGTTTCGAATTCATGCTTGACGACGACGGGAACTGGATGGGAGAGGCTCGCCTGATTTACTGTGAAGGTAAGCTCCCACAAAAGATCTGTATACTTAGTTGACGAAGTTTTCTTAAAATATGTACTTCACGTTTGTCAATAAATGAATAAACTGATTGTATTCTCTTCAGAGAGGTGGATATAGCCTTCGTCAATGATTTACGTATGCCTATACGCTTTTCTAAATAGAATGTACGACTGTTACCAAAACCTTATGTTAACTAACTTAACTAAAATAATTTATACAGCTAAATAAAATCAGAGGTATATCATTTATAATATTCTTCTGTTATTGATATTTTTCAGCGTATCGAAGCTCTGTATGTTCTAAAATGGCGACATTTACAACATACGAAACACCATAACTGTTTTCAGCACAAAAAGTAAGGCCACATAAAGGGTGCAAAGTTATACATAGGATTATATATATTCCAGAAAAATGTTATC
Organism: Magallana hongkongensis; assembly: GCA_016163765.1. Lineage (NCBI taxonomy): Eukaryota > Metazoa > Mollusca > Bivalvia > Ostreida > Ostreidae > Magallana > Magallana hongkongensis. The sequence continues at coordinate 35,702,261 of WFKH01011581.1, read as the reverse complement.
TAGAAATTCTTATAAAAATATAAGATAATGATTTAAATTGAACAAATCCCCCCTCCCCCGAATTATTGAGACAACCATGGGTGGATCTAAGAAGTGGGGATGGTGACGGGGTATGGACGTTACTGTGAATTGAAAGTAAGCAAATATAAAAAACAGAAAAAATCAATCTTGCCCCCTCCATCCCCTAGAAACAAGAAGCCATGGAATACATATTTTCATTCACTCTTGATCGACAATAAAGAGTGATCAAAATTTTATAATCATGTATGAAGCTTTAAAAGGGAAAGAAAGACTCACATTAAAAATAAATTTTATAAATTTAAATAAATTCATTTATGCATTCAATCATATACCTTTTTAACTGGAAAGGCTATCGTGGCTACTGCATAAGGTGTTATTTTAGGCCCATGTTACAGTGATTCAATCAGAAATTGCATTGAAAAAATATTTTGCTCATTGTGTTTGTTAAAGGTAGTACTAAATTACTTATTGAATTTTTAGAAATCCCACTTTTTAAACTGGCTTATTAAGAGTTTGCGTTTTGCAATGAAAATAAAACGAGGGTGAAAGTAACTCTTTGTACTTTCTATTCTTAATTTGAAGGAGGGTGTCGTCTGAATACGAGGTATGACACATATCAATATTAATGAACATTAAACAAAATTTACCACATTTATCATTACATTATTTTCTCTTGCGTTGAAGAGTCATTTGAATGTGGTAAGACATGGCAGAAGTAAGCGACGCCGAAGATCCGGATACCGTTTCCGCTCAACATTTCATAGAGTGTGAGTTGTGCTGCAAGACAGTGACTCTCCACTGCAAAATTTGCAAAATTAATCTCTGTGGTCACTGCGTAGGCATTCACATTAACTCCTTTGCAACTCAAGAGCACAATATCGTGTCATATAGGCGAAGAGCATTCACGCCTCAACTGCCATCGTGTTCTATTCATGGAGATGAAAAGTGCGACTTGTTCTGCTCAAAATGCAACGTTCCAATTTGCGTGACTTGCATAACACTTCAGCATAAAGCTCACCCTGCCACCAAACTAGAAGTTCAATGCGATTTTAAAAGGAAACAAATACAAGATGAATGCAAACACCTCGAGAATGACTTATGCAAAAATTTAATGGAAAGTATTGCTCACATGCAAAAAGATATTGAAGAGGTAAAGAAGATATATGGCAATGCGCAGGATGCAGTATTTCAAAAGGGGACAGAATGGCACAAAAAAGTTGACAAAATTGTACAAGAATTCTCCCAACAAGTGACTGATATGAGAAATCGGGATGTTGCTCTTCTCGAGAAACATATTGAAGAAATCAAAGGCCTTTTGAAGTCGTTAAATGCGCACCGTGAACAAGTGAACAAACTTACAACATCTATGAAATTAAAAGATGTTCTTGATTATGAATTGAGAGATCTTAAATGTTTGCAATTTTATCGTCCCTATCTTTCTATGCCTTCGTATGATTTAAGTGAAAAACAAATGAAATTTATGTCGATGGCATTTGGAAGTCTTCGTTCAAACATTCCCCAAAACTTAAAAGTGTTTTCTTTCGACATAGAAAATTTGCGAAATCTTTGCAGTAGAGTAGTACTCTGCCAGTCAATTGAAACACATCTTGACACAATTTGCAGTCTTGCTTCTTCCAATGAAAGTACTGTATGGGTAAATGGTGAAGATAAAACCATTAATTTGATCTCGTCTGGAAAGGTAATCAGAAGAATCGAGGCAAAGTCTGGAACTAGACCAATCAATTTAGCGATAACAAGACAAGGTTTTTTGGTTTACGCTGTATATGACTATTATCAGAGCAGTGTATGCATAGTCACCAAAAACAAGACGGACCAAGTTATTACGTTCCATGATTGGAAACCGGTTGGAATATGCTGCACAAGAAATGATGAATTTCTGGTCTCTATAGAAAGCAGAGATGAAACTCAAATCAAAATCGCTCGTTTCTCCAGCGACTTCAAAATAATACAGGAGATTCAGTATGACGAAAATCACCAGCCACTTTATGCATCTGGAAAATATTATGTTTTTGTGGAAGAGAACCAAAATATGGATATCTGTGCATCGGATCCAAACAAAAATCAAGTAGTTGTCACTGACAAAGATGGCCTTCTTCGATGGCGATACAATGGCAATTTGGAAAAGGGAAAGTCTAAATCATTTTCTCCAAGTTTCATCGCTGCAGATAGTTACAGTAATCTTCTAGTGATGGACACGGATAATGACTGTGTTCATCTCTTGGATATGAATGGTATTTTCATTACATTTATCACACATCCCAAAATTCAGGGAATTGGTGCCATGAGCTTGGATAGAAATGATAAACTGTGGATTGCAAATTACAAAGGTGGACAGATCAACGTGTTCAAGTATCTCCAGTAAACGTCTGTTTTCCAATGATTATAAACAAAATCGTATTGATAATTTTGTTTGCTTCCTTGGTGTTTTGTTTTAATTTGCCTTAAAAACATTTTATAAAACCAATTCAAGTCAAAATCAACTGGTGGACAATAAATTTCAATAATTAGTTGACGTAGCAGTTGAACGAAGGTTGAAAGACTCAATATAGCATTGTACTACAGTACTCCATAAATCAGTGACTTCTGATTCTGACAACATTGCTACAATTTGAGCTGAAAAAACCCAAATTTAGTTTAATCATCGTTATTGTTTATAATGCTTTATCTTAAATGTTTCTAATTTTGAGTAAAAAATGTCGGTTGTCACACTGATGTACAATCAACTCACAAACATATTTCATTTAAAACAAAAATATATATTGTTCTTATTTAGAGTAAATGAACTGAACTGATGAGTGTGTCATGTGTTAATTTTGTATTTACCGGGTACATATAGTTGTCATGTTAATGGTATATTTTGTATTTAATATTCACCACACGATTGAATTCAGTTTTCTGCTGAAAATACATCAAATATAACTATATCTCCATTTGCAATCAGGCTGATATGTATTCTTATCTTCATACAACTTCTCTAGATCTATCTGTTAAATCGTAAGTTTTGTTTTACTCTTATATACAAGAGGGCATGGTGTTTACTGGTTTCTTTGGGCTTCTTGTTTTACCCATGATGAAATTGCCTTCTTCTAAACATATGTTGCATCAATTAAAGGGACTTGGACACGATTTGAGTTCAAAATTTAATTTTTTGTTTTTTATGTATAAACTGGTTTACTTGTGCATTTTGAATGATTGACCAAAATTTGAATGTTTGAGGTAAAGTCATAAGAGAGATACAGAGGTAAGAATTCATTGTTGTGTAAACAAAGCTCGAGTCTTATATTTGTTTACAAATAATGATAAGTAATGAATTACTATTTATTTGACAAAATGACTCATGGCAAACAAGATAAACTGATTCAATGTGTTCATAAATAATATTAACAACAGAAAAATGCAACATTTGATTGAAACTTATACCAGTACAACACATATGTAAACAATAGCAAGACTCGGGCTTTGTTTGCAAAACAAAGAATTTCAAAACTCTGTATCTTGCTTATAACTCAATATTTGACTTTCAAGTTTTGACAAAGCATTAAATATACCCATATTAACCATTCTAAACAATAAAAATGGAAAAATAAAATTTAAAATTTTAAGCTCAAATCGTGTCCAAGTCCCTTTAAAAGCACACGGCGAAAAAGTCTTTATTTATACAACTGATTATCAGTAATAAAAATAAGATTAAAAGAAATAATACGTTTATAGTAGTGAATGTGTTATTAATCTGTTGGTGGTAGAAAGCAGACGTTGTATCTTTCTTTGTATGTGTAGCCTCCTTTACATAGGATCAGGCCTGATGAATCACTTTGATGAATATTAAAAAACCTGAAAAGTATCAATTAAATAATGTAATAACGAAAATTAGTTTTTATATACATTTTTGTGAATTTGGCGTGCCATATACATAACATTTTTAGGGGGCACAAGAATTACTAATTTACGACATTGCAAATTCTAACGACAATTTATTTTTGAAATACAAATAAAAATATTTCTTTAAAAACCTGATTTCATGTAAAATTTTAAAGAGCTGTGATAGCCATAACGGGGTCCACTTTCTATTCCGAATACATGCTGCACGTTTTGATATTCATAAGTATAAAGACAAATACTAGTAAACAAATACCTCCAAAAAGCAAATTTAAGACGCCATATGAAATTTCATGATTTGTTGATATCATTATGTAAATATAGTATCAACCGCATTGTGCATCATATTATGACAATATGTGATAAATTCGGTTCTTTTGCAGAACTAATGGTAATTTACGCCGGGTCAGTCCACGAATTTTTTTCTTGTAGCCAATAGTGAATATAAATTTACTCTTATTACAAACCCATAAAATAAAAAGTTATTTCAACATGTTCTAGTTATTCTTTTTAATTAATTATTTTCGAGAATTCAAATACATATTGATTAATTCCGCATTTTGTAACTTACCGGCGTCGCTGGTTCACATTCTCCGGTTGGTCCCCGGACGAAGTTGTCCTTACACCTCTCACATTGAGGTCCATCGGTGTTATCACGACAGTCAACACAGTGACCTCCCCTGCCAGTTGTCTGGTAAAGATTCTCGTCAAAATAGCAGCGGTCCGCTTTGCCGTTACACTCGCAACCTACACAAATATACAATGGTTGACTCTGACATTACAGTAAAGCATACTGAAATATTAAGGTGAATTTTGATTTGGTGTGTAAACATGAACTTTCAGAGAAATACCAATGAGCGATAATTGTGTAATAAGGCAAATTGTTTTCAACAGTAAACTTCACTGAAAGCAATTGAAACACTCACGCTGACACTCATTAGCACTGGATTCCGTCGCGCGGGCCCAAGGCCTGTCGTTGTACAAAGGAAGGCACGTCTCACAGTTAACACCGTCAGTGTTGTGTTCACATCGACAGACTTCATGGTCAGCTGCCTGGTTCTCTGGCAAGTAGCACTCGTTGGCGTGACCGTTACACTTACATCTGCAAAATACATGTACATAATAAAAGTACAGTTTGCATAAAAAATGAGATCATAACAATATTGCTTAAATATTACATATAATTTTATGTTGATTAAATTATTTCAAGAGAGAGAAAGGAGAGAAATAAATTATTTTGAGAGAGAGAGAGAGAGAGAGAGAGAGAGAGAGAGAGAGAGAGAGAAAGAGAGAATGAATTTGATTCTTAGACTATACAGTCAATGAAGAGACAGTTACCGTGCACCAATTTCAAAGTCAGAGATCGCATAGTAATATGATTTCAGAGCCCGATCACCACCAAAATCTTCATCCCCAAACGTATTCATTCGCGTCAGAGAAATTCTAATTGCAGAGGCTGTTACCCATTCCTATTTAATCAACATTCATGAAATACAATAACAGCAAATTATCTTTTTTCCAAAATAATAAAAAGAATACAATATATTAAATATCTTAGTCATTTCAAATATGCTTTAAAAATACAAAATTATATAACTAAACAACAAACTAACGTATATTACCTGCAGAACAGGACTGTTGTCGAAATCATTCGCCCCAGGTCGTCCTTCTAACGTACTAAATGGTATGCGGCCATTAGAAAATGGGAAAATATCGCTGTATTCGGATTTACAGAAGGCTTCATTTGCTTCACTTTGTTGAATGAACCAGCGACCACTAACGTCTTGTTTCCCATAAGTCGTCTGACAAGAGGTGCTAAAGAATTGATATGGCGTCCAGTCACTATCTGGAGCTGTTTTCTTGTAGATGGCAAAACTATCTGGTCTCGGAGATTGAAACCTCAGGGTCATATATGTGATGTCGTATGCCTTTTCTGAAGTTGAAAAGAAACAATGTAAAAATATTTATTACATTTATGCTTACATCATATCATTTCAAAGAAATCAAAATGTAAAATATAAAACCCGCGTAAAATAATACAGCAAAACAATGAAAGATTTCACACAAAGCCATTTTACTTGTTTTTAATTGTCTTTTTGTTAGTTTATTTCATTTTACCAAAGGTGTTAAAAATTAGAAAATGCAGAAGAATTTCACGATTCTAAAGGGAAACTGTTGAAAGCTTACGGATTGTTTGTCTTAATATCACCAAGCAAAAGTGTTGTTGTCGACATTATGTATTTTTGAACACTTATTTCTAATAATTTGGAAAACAGCAACATATCTTTTATATCAACGAGGTTAGAAGCTAAAAAGTACTCGAAGTAAATTTAACCCAAGAAACATGATGCGTACTTACTTAAATCAAGGGTTAAATTGACTACCACAGGATAACGGATCCCTTCCAACATGGTATCCGATTGCCACCATGTTCGATCGTAATAATCATCACTGTCCGTAATGAAACTAGCGGGGTGACTGTTCCTTGGATCTGTTGAGTCACACGTCTTACATGTCCTTTGTCCTAGAGGACAGAACTCTGTCGGTCCTGTCTGTCCACAAGTGTTGGTGGCTTCTACCGGCTTCCCTAAAGCAGGATTCATAAAGGGCGGGAGACAAACTTTTGGATTACCTTGGTCATCATAACAATTTTCATATTGTCCATGAACGATTTGGGAAAGAAATCCAAACCATAATGAAACCAAGGCGAGGTTTCGCATTTTGCCTGATCTTTAGTCTGGTGCAGCTCGCTCACACTAAAATTGCTAACACTAGCTTAGTCAACTTTATACTAATTTGAAGCCCTCTTCAGTGGCGGATTCAGAGGGGGGCGCACCCGGTGCGCGCCCCCTCTAAAATTGTCAAAATAAAGTTAAATCATTCTCCTTCGGGCAAAGAAAATAAACAACTTGCAAGTCTTAATTAATATGAACTTTTTTGAAATTCATGGGATTTCTCTCCATTAAACTGATTTCAACGGTGTAGTATGAAAAAAAAAACCCGTGTGTAAAGTACATAGAAAGCCCATTTTAATAACCGTCTCCTTGGGTTCAAATGTGACCAGTCACTCGACTATAAAGCAATATGAGCTTTATTTCTTAGAATTGTATTTTGCTGCAAAAACCTGCTAGTATGATAGGTCTACATGTAACTTAAACTTTTATGATAGATAAGATTTGAAAAAATCATTAATTTTTGTCAGAGGAATGATCAATTTTTGTATAGTACGACAAAAATTCAATTTTGCTCCAATTAAGGCTTTTCCACAAAAATATGGCTAACAGAAATTCAAAAACCATATTTTTTGTCATTTTAGTAGAAACTAACATTTTCGTAAAATAAAATAATTATATTTCAACATGAAAATTGCAGCTTATATTGCTATAAGTAAATTGGTTATACTATGTAGTGTTTAAAACGACTCCCCTTGCCTAAAACTGGCGCCCCCTCTAACTTCAAATCCTGGATCCGCCCCTGCTCTTAACTACGATTTTGTAATCAATGACCTAGAAAACGTCCAATTATTTGTGTATGTGTGTGTGAGTTTAACTGTGGAGGTTGAGCCTTTCTAGTGATTTGATTTCAAAGGGGATTTCGGTCATCATTCCAGCATTTCGCAATGTCATTACTTACACACATAACTATATGTAAGATATTTTGAAATAAATAAAAATGATCTTTCTCTCGCTCTGTTTATCCCTCTTGTCCTATTTTAAAATATGGCTTCATAAACAACACAAATGGTAATCATTTTAAGACTCAAATCATAGCAATTTGATTGTGTGTTTCAGACAAGCGAACTTGCAAAAATGTCGTACATAATGATGGTATTGTAAAATTAACCCATTGGCAAACCGTATATGGTATACAGTGTATATAGTACCGTTTATTCACAACCCTGTTACATGAAAACCCTACGATAAGAATTTACATACATTCAGTTGGAACAATTAAATTCAACTTAATTACTTTATCACGATAAATCAGTATTCAGTTATTTATATATTGATCATAATGTGTAAGTTCACTTATAAAACGATGTCTAGAGTTGAAATAATTGTGTAAACTTTGATTTTGATTTTGAACTTGTACTAATAATCGAATCAAACTTGGTTACTCATTAAACAACACGCATTGTACATAATACTAGTCTGTGCTAGAATTGCATCTCGGTCTTTATTAAATTATTCGAAATTATCATTTTGAAGGCTTATTTACTTCAAAGTTTTGCCCTTTAACATTTATATAAAATTGGACAAATTACAAATATAAATACCTAATACAAGCTACAATTTTCCCAGAGTGGATCCGGAGTATCAAGAGGAATGCAACTGGTTTGATAATTGCTGTATAACGAAATGACATTACTGTAAGGCGCATTAAGCATTATTCCAAATTAATCTTTGGGGTGTTAATATTACATTCACAAGAGGCGAACGAAGGAGCAAATACTACTCTTTCACGGATCTAAAGAAATATTCCAGGGGGGGGGGGGGGGTTATTTGAGTTTGCCAGGAGAGGGGGGTCCGAGACATATTTACAATAATTTTACTATGAAAATTTAAGAAAATTGACTTTTCCAGGGGGCCCGGACCCACCCGATCCCACAAATACTTACCATAAGTTGAACAAACATCCAAAAGTCGAGGAACCTCTGTTAATTTGATTACTTAAGCAGTAAACAACATCATTAAAAGCAATCACTTTTATTTTTAGCATTTAGTATAAAACTATTGAGGACCATGTAATCTATGAAGTAAGTCGAATGATAGCAGCATGTGGTGGTGATTGTAGGTAGTGGGTTGTGGTGCAGACTGGTGCTGGAAGGGAGCTGGTTTGTATTGACGCTGGTGCCAATGTGTAAGGCAATAGTGGTTGTTATAATATTAGGTACATGTAGTGTCGTGTGGTGGGAGGGTAGGAATTGAATGGTAGAGGTGCTGATGCAAGGGAATGAGGTGTAATAGTAGTTGTAGTTATATGTAAGCTCCCCACGGATGGCCATCTTAAATGGGGGCTACAAAATATGTAGTTTTACTTCAGGATTAACATTGCTTCCTAGTACTTGCAATACTTTGATTAAAGGACAAGGCTTGGTAAAATGACAATGGTTTATTAAATCAATGGTAGCAGCACAGTACATTCATGGCAAAACACATTCAAGTCATGGCATTAATTGTATTGTATTAATTTTGGTCTAAGGCGTCAACCGTACTTTCAAGGGCAAAGAAGGGGGCGTGGCAGGTTACTATAAATTTACTACGGAATTATATATTCAGGTGTCCAGTGTGTTGGGAGATAATTATGTGGTGCGCAATCTCACCTATAGCTGGTGGTGCTGGTAAACACTTGATAGGGAGGCTTGGGTTCTCAATTTGAATTTTTGGCGCTCGTGAACTCGTCACAAATTATCTGCCATATAATGACAAAGCACTCATATATATAACCTTCGGATCTGATCATGTGATATCAATTAACCAATTAAATAACTGTACGGTGACGCTTGACCAATCAAAACGCTGTACGGTACCGTATACAATGAGCTATGCCGAACAGTGTCGTACAAAACTACCGTACACCGCGCAAAGTAAATCTTAAAAAGAAATATGACATGAAAATAAACATAGGAATAACTTAATACAATTGTAGTGGATGTTTTCATAAACTGTGAGTAACAATAACTTATAAATCATGTGCTTTATTCAACATAGAAACGAGAGATCGTCTAGCAGACGATGTCCTATATATTTACCTCGCCATAATAGAGCGAATACTTATAAAATAACGTACAATGTCCAGTTCGTAGCGAAACTAAGTATGAATTATCAAAACATGAATTTTAAGGAAGTTTACAAACTATGAAAACATCGCTAGTTACGAAATAATCTTAGTAGTTCAAAATACGAAACAGTGGCTAACACAATACACTATAGGAAAAGCTGGCAGCGGGATGTAAACAATCTTCCAAGCTCCAGGAATCCAGCGCTCTTACAGGTGTAGTAGACAATGAATAGCACGAAATAAAGATGCATTGGTATAATCAACATGCATAGTTTCCTTGCATATATTATAAAATTCACTATGTTAAGAATAAATATGCAAACTGGTGAAAACAAAAGTACACATGTGCTAAAAATAGATTTTAGCAGATACGGTAAACATTCAAGAGAATTAAACCCAATAAACTGTATTAGGTATATAGTGATGTAAAATTCATAAAATCCACCCACTCTAACCCCTTAATAATAAGACCAATTACCAATTAATGTAAAAATGATAAATTAATAATTATTCTTATCCCAGGCCATTACATATTAATTGAATTGGTGGCGATAATGTGTGGAAGAGGCGTTTAACGTTATTTGTTTGATTTCCCGATGGCGGAAGGTATTTGTGAAATTTATACAACTTTTATGGCTAAAGCACTAGCGACTTCAAACATCAGCTGTATATTACAATGTTTGTAGATTTTATTGAAAAACATACATCATTAGCCCCGGACGTTGACCTTTGGTTCGAATGGTTCTTACGATACCAATAGTTGTACATTTATGAAAATGTTCAAACAATCTGCAAATTCTCTTAAATGTGACTCATAATGAGATCAAAATTTCACAACACAAAGAGATGGTTTCCGTCCTTAATTATGTTATATAAAGGCCAAACAACAGTCATGGTAAGTAGTATAAAAACTCAATTCAAAGAACGTATAAAAATAATCATCTGGACTTGTGTGCGAATGTTATTGACAAAAAAATTAGTTTTTTTTTCAAAGACATATGTTCAAAACAATATCATAAAGAATCAAATAAAGCTTCATAGCTCAGAATGGTTGCATCTTCTATCGTGCCCAGTATGCTTCTTTATTTAAATGTATTAAGTGCATATACATGTAAGTGGAACCTGCAAACTGTTTAATTAAACGGTTAGATTATAACAATGAATTTCAGAATAATTGTCGCTAAACATGTATACTGATTTAATTATTTAATCACGTAAACATAATGAAATGGAAGAAACAATGGAAAACGGTCTTCTGGGTTAGTAATCTTTTTTAAATTCACTTCGCGTGTTTTATATTTCATAAAGAAAATTTGATAATTTTTCATTTCTTTCACTATTAAC
>WFKH01011581.1:35665020-35675842 GCA_016163765.1 Magallana hongkongensis | reverse complement strand
AAAACCTTAACCTCCTCCAGCATCCGAAACCTATGGCTCAGATTCAGCATTCAAGCCTGTCATGTGCATCAGTATCATAAGACGCACCATCCATGCAAGTTTGGTGAACTTAGGACCAGTAAAAACTAAGATATAATCATCAAAGGGCACCTGCTCCAAAAACTTTAACCAGCTCTAAAAACCTTAACCTCCTCCAGCATCCGAAACCTATGGCTCAGATTCAGCATTCAAGCCTGTCTGGTGCATCAGTATCATAAGATGCACCATCCATGCAAGTTTGGTGAACTTAAGACCAGTAATAACTTAGAAATTGCTATCAAAGGGCACCTGCACCAAAAACTTTAACCTGCTCCAAAAACCTTAACCTCCTCCAGCATCTGAAACTCATGACCCAGATTCAGCATCCAAGTCTTTCAAGTCCATCAGTAGGTCCAGATGCATCATCCATGCAAGTTTGGTGAAGATAGGACTAGTAATAACTTAGATACAGGACCTGCAACAAAAACTTTAACCAGGTCCGGACGCCGACGCCGACGCCGACGCCGACGCCGGGGGTATAGCATAAGCTCCCCCCGACTTCGTCTCGGTGAGCTAAAAAGTAATTCTTGATTTAATAGAATTGTGTACCATTTAAAAACTTAATTATCCCTTAATGATTTAGACCTAAAAAAAAAAAAGTAGTCATTTTATTGGCGAGTTTAAAGGAAAATTAAAGTCCTACCTTTTTTCGTGGCAACTTACTACTGCTCCGCGTTCGGCAACGTCCTCCGCGTTCGGAAAACCGTATGGTGGGGGTGATTAAGATGTTTTTAACATCACTAAGACCACGATTAAACAATTTCTTGTAAACAGTAAGCCACCATGAAATTTGTTCTATAAAACAAAAAATTCTAGTAGCAATTGAGGGTTAAGGCAGTTACAATTGTACTTAAAGCTGACATGAATTCATAAAAGCATTTGGACGCCGTATTAGTTTCGATACTTCCTCAACTGTCACTGGGGTATATATACCGGCCGGGAAAGTTACGGTCGGTTGCTTTCCGATGTAGGCATTCAGGTTGGACAGACTTCTAAATGATATAACTACCCAATGTAGTAATATGTTTGTAAAAATGAATAAAGGAATCTACAATCAATAAAAAAATAAAAGATGGTTTATTCTTAGATAGAATTTCCAACGTATCCGCAATATCTTGCACAGACAGTACTGTGCTGTCTTACTTCGCATGCACATCGAACACGTGTGTCGTTCATACAGAGTGCATAACGTCTGCATCTTATTGTAGACCACGGCCGCACTGCATCCAACACAGTTGATAAGTGATAGTAAATCCAAGAATATATAAATAACGTTACATCGCTTTTATCTGTTTCTGAAAAACACTCCGTTTTCCAAAGTCCATGCTGTCACTGCACGATCTGATACAGTGTGATTTGCGCATGTGCGATATTATAACAGTACGACACAGGAGAACGTTCTACAAGGATCGAGGATTTTTGAAATATGTTTACCTGGATTTCAGTCTGTTTTGTTTCGTCTTTCATTGGATATTCCTACCAGTGCAGTGGTTGTCATATTATTTTTGTTCAAGGCGCGTTTATTCAAATTTTTCCGTCCAGTGAACGAGTTCGGGTGAATGAAATACCTGAATGCGGTGAAGCATGAATAGTGCTCTCGGCCTTATATAGGGGTTGTGTAGCGATGAGCAGAACAATAGAAATCGACAACTAATATGGCGGTAGTCCGAGATAAAAGGGAAATGATGCGTATTTATAAAATTCATGTCAGCTTTAATCTGACTCCTCTTCTAAAAAATCTTCGTTATTATTACTTCAGTAGAAAAAATAATGAACCAAGGGAAAGAAAATTATCAGTTTTCTTTATTCATAATAAAGATTTAGTGATATTGATGATTGTTTTATAATAAAAAAGAAAAATTAAAAAATAGATTGTCCGTAAAATTAAAACCTCCGTGAAAGGCACCATCACAGTAGATCGCGAAATTTAGACACGTGGAATTAAAGACGTTTGCAGTATATTTTGTGGTAAAATGTATCATCAATTGCAAGTGCTAAAAGGCCTTGCTTTGGTTAGCTTGCTCCTACTTATCTGTCTGTAATATTATCATCTTTATTTTTGCTAAAAAAATGTATAAAAAAAACTCAGAAGATCAAGGTATATAGAAAGAAATAATAATGAAAAGTATGAAAAAGTTTTTAAAGTTCTAGTGTTGTGAACATAAGCTCATTATTCAGGCACCTGAGTCTTTCCAATCGCCCAGATTGCAGTTGATAAGCCCTAGGTGGGCACTATTTACCATACCTTAGGACACCATACTGGAACTTTTCACAAAGTTACAGCACTCACATGTGGCGTGGGAGAACTGACAAAAGAGGCATTTCTGGGGGATGACGTGAACAACTTTACATGCTTTAATTCAATAACACATTAACTGGCTGTAAAGTATTTATTATATTAGCCAGATAAATAAGATACTGGCATGAGGGAAGCAAGTAATCAATGAGAAGATGTTGGGATAATTGTAAAGCAAAGACAACAATACGAAAGACATTATTAAAACGATTTTGTAGAAGAGTGTGGACTTAATGAAAACAAATTGGAAAGGATGACTGCACTTAGCGCCGGGTTTGGGGTCTTTTCGGTCGCTTCTGTTGCTTTTATTTATTAACCTAATATCACTTTTGTTTATTTATTTTAAAGAGTCTAGTCAATTTCTAATATGAATTAAGATTTTAGACTGTGATACAATCAGCTCATTCTATGTTTTTCTCCTCACAACTTTCGAAAAAAGGAGAATTTTTGCTTATCTGCCCTTGATCAAACATAAGATTGATATTAATATGCATGAGAGGTGGCGCTGACATTATCAGAATGGTACTAAAATTAGACTAGCATGAATAACAATGCCATGTATAAAAATTTATGTGATCACTCTTTCACCAAAGCCCTTATCTATTCTTTATGGTACAAGTATACTATTTAATATGGTTTCAACAATAAGACCACCCCCATGTAAGTACAAAAGACTTTAAATCAATGCTTGACAACTTAATGTGCTCGAAAACATTGTCCTAGTTAGCACGTAACATGCTACCTTACACGTCACGTGATAGAATTTTGTATTCACAAAGTTACCTGAGGTGAGTAATCACGTGGTGAATTATAATATTCAACATGTATCAACCCTTGGTTTCAACAGGGAAAGCGAAAGTAAGTAGCTGCAGGTCTGTAGCTCCCGGTCTGAAAAAATTCGGATGGACGACCTGGGAGCTACAATGCCTCCCATAGTAAAAACCTGCAATTTACGGCGCACAAAAAATTGCGCTAGTTTTGGACTAATCAATCTTATTTCCGAACACATTCTGTACGAATATTTGATTCCAAAAAATTCCTCGGACATTTTACTACAGATATCGTCACTTTACTTGCCTCTGATATTCTTTTAAACACCATCACCAGCCTCGTAAAGTGAAGTGGTGCAGTATGTTTACATGTAAAAATGGCGACTCTCGATCTCGACGTGAATTTAACATACTTCATTTTCCAAGGTCGGTTAGCGTGTTTCGGAGAAAGTCTGAGGCAAGTAAAGAGATGAATTCAGTAATAAATTGCATTGAGAATTTAATGATATTTATTTTCTCCACAGAATTTGTGTGTAAATAAGGTTAATTAGTCCAAAACTAGCGCAATTTTTTGTGCGCCGTAAATTGCAGTTTTTTACTATGGGAGGCACTGTAGCTTCCAGGTCGTCCATCCGAATTTTTTCAGACCGGGAGCTACAGACCTGTAGCTAGAAAGTAAGAAGAAGCAGTTTTTTATCATTTAAACCATGAGCGCATGTTTGTCTATTAATCTCCCTTTGACATAACTTTGATAATGCAAATAAACAACTACGGTTAATAGGAGAACAATAGACAAACATGCGCTGACTATGTATGAAGTCAGTATAAAAGTGGGCGTCCTCATTATCGTATGGAGATTCAAGAAATCGTGATGACCCCCGCCTATGAAAACAAAGTCGTACTTGGTAACAACATACTTTTATTTAATGCAATTACGTGAAGTTGCAGTTTAGATGTTGACCATTTTCTTCTTCTAATAGTTTATTTTCTCGCAAATATCGCATGTCCTTAAGTGCAGTCATCCTTTGTAAAATATTCAAAATAGTCTTACCAAAGATTTGAAAGTTCTTATCCCTGACTAGGGCCAAAGTCTTAATTGTTTTTTCACGAAATCCTAGGGATGAATAACTCTACACATGTTATATATATACAAAATAGATTTATTTATTTAAATATTATATAAAAATAATATTAATCAAAGAAACTGCAAATCAGACAAGATCAGATTACAAAATATTTACACAATATACATTCTGAAAAATGTATTTTTCAGATTAAATCACAACAAGATGCAATCGTCATGGTAACATTTTATCAAGAACTGCTTCCCAAACATCTATTACAAAATGATACAATCATCATCGCTTTGACCTGCTGCTATTGCGCGTCTGCGGCGACTTTCTTCGGCTTCTTCCAACTCGCGGGCCAAAGCTTGAATTGGCTCCAAATAGAATGTTCTAAGCCAGGACATCTTGAAAGTCATAATTTTACTGATGTTCTTTGTCTGGCCTCCGATAACGATCGAACTGGACACAACCAGTTGATTGGCAATTGTACCGATGTCGTAAAATTCGTTGGAACTGTTGCCACACATTTGGTCGTTTTGAAAAAATACTTTGTTAAGAAGCACGTCTGGGGATAACATGGCGCAGAGAACAAGCAACTCACTTTTCTCTTCTTCTGTCAGACTTAATTAGTTTTGGTGGTTCCTCAGTCTTGCAATATTTCTGGTATCCGAACTATCTAGTTGCAGCGCACTGCACACACAGTTCAAATAATACATAAGTTTGGCTCTCGGATTTTCTGGAACATTTACAGATGTCCCTGTCGCTTTCACGTGCAAACGTACATTTTCCAAGGCAAACGCCATGATGTTTGTATGCGTTTGCACTGAAAGATAGATTGAGACCTATGAGGAGAGCTTAAATAACTAGTAGTGGGGATTTTCAGATAAATTTACCTTTCAAGTTACATGATTTTTGTTTGTTTAGAACAAAATCACCATGGCTTGCTTGCCTTGAACTAGTTAAAACATTTTGGGCTGAGGTGGCTTCAATATATGTACCAAATATTACCAATAACGGAATTGTTAAATTCAACTGAACTGAAATTATATAAAGGACTACTGTAGCATATTATTGCTTTTCTTTTATCATTGGAGAGAAGCCAATCGTTTATACCGACGTTTTGGCAACAAACACCGACAAAACAAAAGTACGAAAAATTCAAATTTACTGTTTTGTGTGTGAAAAGGTCAAGTTTATTAATGGCGTTTTCCAATAACGGAAGTTGATAAGGTGCCAATCAATCATTTTCTAGTAACAGAAGTTATCTGTTCCACATTTATTTCCAGGAACTAGTTCAAAAGTCAATCGAAAAAATGGTATGAGAAAAATGTAGTTTTCAAGGTTGGCTGGACTTGTTTAAAGTCGGCTAAATTGTCTGCCGACTAATGTAAATATTTAAAATACGGAATGATTCGAATGATTACAAGTTTAACACGTACAGAGGGCCTTAACATTATTTTCGCGACCCCCCCCCCCCAAATAATTCTGTGTTTATTTTTATGGAGAAACATTGGAAGTTCTTATTTCACACAAAGATTGCTTAAGACTTGAGGGTGTGTCATGATCTTGACCCAAGGTCATTTGGGCAAAGTCATAGTCACTGACAGGAAAAGTGCAAACTTCGTGTCTGGTCCATATCTTTCTTATAGAGAAACATTGGGAGTTCTTACTTCACACAAAGATTGTTAATGACCTGAGGGTATGCCATGACCTTGTCACAAGGTCATTTGGGCAAGGTCAACGTCATTGGAAGTAAAAGTTCAGAATTTTGTCTGCTTTATATTGTTCGTAAGGAGAATCACTGGTAGTTTCTATTTCATATAAAGATTGCTTATAACTGATGATGTTTCATGAACTTGACCCAGGGTTAGTTGTGCATATTTAAGGTTATTGTTGAAAAACTGCCTAATTCCTGCCTGTGTCATATCTTGTAATGGAAATGATTTGAATCTTAAATTTGACACAGAGATTGCTAGTGATCAGTAAATATGTCCTGACTTAGGCTTTGGTCAATTGTGCAAGCTCAATGTCACTTTAAGAAAAAGGAGCATCGATTATTTTCTAATAGAGAAATACTTGAGTTTGGTATTTCCTTAGCGGAGGGTATTATTTGTGAGCTTGCTCACAGTACCTCTAGTTATGATTGTTATCATTTATGGTTATTTTCATTCAAATCAAAATGTGTCTTTCCAATAACAACACTGTAGAAATTAAGGCAAACATTTAACAGCATACGAAAAATAGTGATGATCCTCAAAATAATAATAATAATAATGACATTAAATTGTAATAAATGTATCGTTGCTGATAACCAACAAAGCATGGGTAGGTGAAAACTTTCCTTGGAAAATTTATTAAGACATCAAAGAATAAATCTTGATTTTTTTTATTCTACATGAAATGTTAGGAACACCATGAATTTATTTACACTGAATTACTATAAAATATATTAAATTCAATGCATTAATTTCATAATAAAGAGACATAGCTATACTAAATTAGTTTTGCAGAAAAAAATTAGTACATTAAAGGTATTTCAGATCAGATATTATTGTAGTTGTCTTGCCGTGTGTAAAGTACGATAATGTAGTCCATTGACGCGTGTTACAAAATGACACAATCATTATCGTTTTGACGTGCTGCTATTGCGCGTCTGCGACGACTTTCTTCGGCTTCTTCCAACTCGCGGGCCAAAGCTTGAATTGGCTCCAAATAGTTGTCTCTAAGCCAGGACATCTTGAAAGTCATGATTTTACGGATGTTCTTTGTCTGGCCTCCGATAACGATCGAACTGGACACAACCAGTTGATTGGCAACTGTACCGATGTCGTAAAATTCGTTGCTGCTGTTGCCACACATCCGGTCGTTTTGAAAGAACACCTTGTTAAGAAGAACGTCTGGAGATAGCACGGCGCAGAGAATAAGTAACTCACTTTTCTCTTCTTCTGTCAGGAGAAAGTAGTTTTGATAGTCTTTCAGTCTTGCAATATTTCTGGTATCCGAACTATCAAGTTGCAACGCACTGCACACGCAACTTAAATAATACATTAGTTTGGCCCTTGGGTTTTCAGGAACTGTAACAGATGTCCCTGTCGCTTTCACATGCAATCGTACATTTTCCATAGCAAACGCCATGACTACTGTTTAGGTTAGCCAACGACTGACAGATAAAGATCTGCGGAGTGGGTTTAAATAATCAATGCTGGGGATTTTCAAAAATTTTTACGTATGCTTCTTTCGTTTTATTTACTTATTTATATACAACTTAAAAATTCTTTTTCTTGAACTAGTTTATTATGTATATGATTGAAAACTTTTTTAAACTGACATTTATAAAATAAACTATGAACGAACTGTCTACTAATCCCACTTGTTGAGAAATTAAGAGACCCTACTGCTTTAACAATTCAAATTTACAACTTATAATAATTGCAACGATAGACTTCTTAAGAAGATTTTTACCGTTTTTCCTTATGAATTTATTCAATTGCACTTTTCATCTCTTTTGAGGCCATTCATGCTTGCTGAGCAATATTTAAAAAATGTAGGGGTTGTTCTCAATGTTTTCAAAAATATTTCCCCGTGTTTGTATTGGTTAAGCTTTGCATCTCCTTCTGTGGCCTTTTTTTGTTCGAGGTATTAGTTTAAAAAAATCAATTACAATCAACATTGTTTCATGATTTCATAGACAGGCGCTATAAATTTTGAGTTATTTTTTAACTTGTACCTCTAAATGTTTATCATGTGTGCATATATAATGACATAATACAAATGGTTATCGACATTATTTTAATAAGAAGTACATTGTGTTTGTTTATTACTGTTATAACAAATTCAGCAAAACAAACGATTAAATACGAATATTTCCTCGTCAGTTGATTACGTGATATGTAAATACAAAATGAAGAATATAGAAAGAATTTCAGTTAAATAATGAGCAGCTTATATATAAATATACGCCAAATATGCAAAATCATAACAAATTTAATGAAAAAATGCAACGTTTATATATATATATATATATATATATATATATATATATATATATGCCGACTATGCATTTCAATTTTCTCTTCACTTTTAAAAGAGAAAAGTCTGACTAAAACAAATTCTATATTGGTCTTACTGAAAAATTATTTTACTGCATGCAAATTTTCTAACAAAAATATTTGTTTTTGAATTTTTATTGGTATTGCGATTATATAGATCTGTGCTGGGTAAATAATATCGATTTACCTATGTGAACGAAAAGATATGAAACTAATAGAGGAACTTATTTAAAAACATGTTGCCCATGCACCAAGTAATACATCAGTTTGGCCATAGGGTGATGAGGCACAGTGACTATACGAGTCTTGTCCTGAACCTCCATTCTAATATTTCCTATAGCAAACCCATCTCACAAGCTTTGCATTGTGCCTTCGAGAAATGCATACTACATGTACATTAGTACATAGATAGCGCTTTAAAATATCTGGAAATCCCCACTAAGGTTTTTATAATCATAACAATGGGAATTTTTGAATGATAAAACCCAATTCTTCTTTCGCTTTGCTATTTACATACATGTATAATATTCTCCAAATGTTTATTTAAAAACATGTGGTACGTTGTATTAGAAATCCGGCCGCTTTAACTTCGCTAGAAAATAACAAGAAAACAAACAGATTTAGTCAAGCAGATTGCTGAACATGCTAACTCACTTTTTAGTTCTCATTTTGACATTGTCCATGTTGCCCTCTAAATTGTTAAGTTTAAGACAAAATTTCAAATCCTAAAATGAATAGAATCAATATCTATTATTTGTTGAAATGCTGTATTTACATCCTTTAATTGGACGAAAACTTTTACATATAAAGAAAAACGAGAATGTTAAAATTTACAAGCTAATATATATATGTTTTTTCTTCACTATACATTAGGTAATGGTCGATAATTTCATACTTAAAAGTTCAGACTATATCTAATGGGCTATTAGTTGACCACCCAACCTCCTTAAGCTCTGTAGATGTTAGCGTTTTGGATTAAGTGTTAAAGGTTTACGCGCAAACTTTTATTATCATAGTTGTTGAATAATATTGAATAAAAATATTTCTGAAATAAATTATCTGAATCCCCACTCACATTTTTAGTTTCACTACATACATGTATATTTTAAAAAGTTCTGCAGAGTTATCAATCCCTGGTAAAGAATTCCATCTGTTATTATTAAAGGGGCACGGTCACGATTTTGGTCGAATTCTATTTTTCTGTTTTTATTATTCACAATGCTTTAGGAATGCATGAAATTTGAGAGTCAGTCGTAGAGTTATAAGCAAGATACAAGGCTCACAATTCTTTGTCATGTAAACAAGGCTCGTGCCCTGTTTTTGTTTACATAGGTTCAATATACCAGTAAAAATCTTTTTCAAGCTGATTTGTCTATCTTCTTATTCATTTTAAGCATAAATAAACAGCTCCTAACGTTTAACACATTCATTTCAGGTCTAAAACTGGAATTTTCACTTCAACATTCCAAATGTAAACAAAGGCTTTGTTTACATTGCAAAGAATTGTGAGCTCTGTAACTCAACGAAAGACGCTCAAATTTTGGTTGCCTATTAAAAATGCCTTACTAAAATATTGTAAGCATTAAAATTGGAAAAATAATTTTTGACTAAAATCGTGACCATGCCCCTTTAAAGGGCGGTGTGGTCACATTTTACAATCTAGACTGTATCATCATTCACGTTTGCTGAAAAATATATAGAGTAAAGGAATTGTTCTTGACGACAATGTTTTCAAAAATACTTTCCTGATTTTTTTTCTTGGTTAAGCTTCGCACCCCCTTCTGAGTTTTCTTTATTTGTTTGGGATCACTGTTTGAAAAATTCATTCAGAATCAACATTGTTTCAAGATGCTCTTATGAAAATATCATAAATTGGCGCGATAGATCTTGATTTATTTTTTCTTTTCAAAGATATTTTAACTTGTACTTCTATGTTGAACTTTGATACCTCCCCCATTTTTAGTCGGTTGGTGGCAGTTTGAGCAATGTAAAATTTATACTGTATAAGAGGATGCTTTCAGTGTTAAATTTTCCAACTATAGCCACGAAGTCGACTAAATGTCCAAAGAAAAACTGTTATGTTGTAAATTTTGAATTTACCGGATGGCAGTAAAAACAAAATTTACAACATGACACTTAATAGGTTTTCGATGAGACACCTTTCCCGTTTTCATAGTTTGGTTTTATATAAATTAAATATATGCTCTGTGCGAAGAATAAAGGCATTTATTTTAATGTTTACTAGCTTAATAGAAGTCGAAAGGGTGTTACCTGAACAGCAAGACGGGCGCTAGACAACGAATGATGAATTGTGATACGAATCAACCAAAGCTTTTTCTATGAGGTTACGTTTTTGTTTTTATGAAAATTAAAGCACTTTAATTTATTCTGAAAATTTACAGTATAAATTTTCAAAAGATATTTTAGTTACGAAAGGTATTCTTATTGCGCACAAAAATGGACAACTATGCAATAACATAACAAATTTTGTGAAGTGATGTGAGATACACACACGCACACACACACACACACACACACACACACACACACACACACACACAC
>WFKH01011581.1:35639030-35657516 GCA_016163765.1 Magallana hongkongensis | reverse complement strand
AAATACACATGTATCACTCAAAAATATAATGAACATAATCCAGTTTTACTACAAAAGCCTTACAAAATAACACAACTGCTTTTATTGCGTTTTCGAGCTTGAGTTTCGCGTTTTCGTTGAATTTCTTCTGCTTCTTCCAACTGACGGGCCATGGTTTGCATTGGTTCCACATAATTGTTTCTTAACCACGACATTTGAAAAGCCATGATGCATTTGATATCCCGCGTTTGTCCACCAATAACAATAGAAGAAGAAACCAACATCTTGTTCGAAATCATTCCAATTTCATAAAATTTGTTCCCAAGTTCCCCACACATTTCATCATTCTGAAAAAACACTTTGTCTAGCAGAACGTCCGGAGACAACATCGTGCATAGTACCATCAATTCAGTTCTCTGCTGTTCGCTTAGATATTGGTAATTTTGGTAGTTTCGCAATTCCTCGATGTCCTCCGAGTCGGATCTGTCTATTTGAAGGGCATCGCAGACACAGTCCAGGTAATACATCAGTTTGGCCACAGGCTGATTAGGCACAGTGACTATACGAGTCTTGTCCTGAATCTCCATTCGAACATTTCCTATAGCAAAAGCCATCTCACAAGCTGTTTATTGTGTCTCCGAGAAAGGCATACTACATTTAGTACATACAACGCTTTAAAATATCTGGAAATCCCCATAAGGATTTTTAAAATCATAACATTGGAATTTTTTTTATGATAAAACCCAATTCTTCTTTCGCTTTGCTACTTACATACCAGCATATTATTTTCCTAATGTTTCTAAAAAACATGAAGAGTTAAGCAGAATGCTGAACGTGACAATATCAACTCTTTGTTGTCAATTTGGAATTGTCCATGCTGCCCTTTTAAATTCATATAAGTCTAAGACAAAATTCCAAATCCTGAAATGAAAATACCAAATTGTCCTCTCCTAATCCCTAAAACATAACATCTCATATTTCAACAGTTGCACAACAGTGCCACTGGCAGTCATTTAGGTGTTCGGAAAACCCTATCAAAAGTTAAAGACAGATACTTCTGGTATCACATGCCTCAAGATGCTAAAACTTTTTGTAGTTAATGCGATCTATGTCAATCAGAAAAATCCCCCATAAATTACCCAAAGCACCCTTACAAATATATACTGTGGGAGAACCTACTGAAAGGTGTGCCATAGATATTATGGGTCTACTTCCGCCTTACTAAAAAAAGAATTAATACTGTATACATGGTTATTTTCGTCCAGTGTAATTTTCGCCCTTCTACACTTGCAAACAGTTTCGCCCCGTCTTGAATTCGCCCAGACACAGTTGTGTTTTAAGAGAGATAATTTAAAACATTGGAATTCGCCAAGTCTAAAATTCGCCCGCTGACGACGGTGAAAGGGGCAAAAATAAAACGAGGGCGAATATTTCCCTGTATACAGTATCTTCTTGTAGTGGGTGACTAGTTTACAAAATGGGTAGATGATTTCCCTATCAAAAATCAAAAAGCCCACACTATTTCCAAAACACTTATCTTTTGTAGACCAACCCATCTACCCGTTGATATGGTGTTTGGTGTCCCCGACCCTGAAACACAAAAGCAAAAGTACGGATCTGAATTTGCAAATGAATAAGCAAGCAAATTACAAATTATTCTAATCATGCCCGTAATCAACAATCATCTACCAAACACATGATCAGGGAACATAGCAAAAAAAATTCATCAACACTTGTACCAAGTGGGCGATGCAGTTTGGATTTACTCTCCAAAGTATGAGAATCATGGAAAAAGTTATGTAGACCATGGACTGGTCTCTACCATATTGTTGAAAGAGTTAATAATGTTATATACAAAATCAGAAAAACTCTAAAACATAAGCAAAAAAACTGCCCACCATAACTTACTTAAACCATATAAAGGAGATAACACACCTTGCTTTCCCTAAGTGATGATTTGATCCTCTTCTATTATTTTTATTTTCCTCATTTTATTATTTTTTACTTTTACGTCTTGCTAATAAAATTTACTTTCAGATTTTTTTCAGATCCAGAAATATGTTTGCACTATTTGCGACAAGGAATTTACACTCCCCAGCCATTGTCAGAGGCATATTACATCAGTTCACTCTGAATATGGGCCAAAGTGTACTTCATGTGGCCTCGTTTTCTCCAGAACAGGTCAAAAGCATGGTTGCTCTGGCTTCTCATTCCAGATTATCAAAAAGTCAACAGGCACCTTCATGGGAGAAGAGGCGATCGAGTTCCAAACGTTCCAGAAGAACCGATCAGAGTTCTGTAACCCGTTCCAGAGGCCAGCTGGGAAATACCAACCTCGCTAAATCTAAAAGGAAAACCAAATGCCTGGAACAACCTCTCCCTAAGAAGAAAAAGTGCCATGGACTGTCCCAATCCGCAGGACCCGCGCGTGCCATATTAACTCTGATGGACCTGGAAATACTTGTTCACCACAACTAGATCCACCCTACGGGAAGACCCTTCCTCATTACTCGAAGCATTATCTCCAAAACTTCTTTATTGACCGTAATCCAAAACACTTTTATTTAATTCTGGACTTTTTCTTCTTTATTGACCGTTATCCAAAACACTTTTATTTAATTCTGGACTTTTTAAGGAACAGCTGCTGCGCCTCAACTATCACCATACCAACTACCGCTACGGCTCTTAAGGAAATTTCTCAAGAATGTGCTTTTTACGAGCTTGACGTATTATCTAGATTATTTGAACCCATGCTAAAGTGCATCCCTCATTAGTGATGTTGTGACGGACTGTTAAGTGTGAACTAATACATCTGATGTATCAGTGATAATATTATATATATATATATATATATATATATATATATGGTATAGCTTCTGAAGATTTTAAAATGAAAGCGCTTAAGCTATATTGATCGTTTTTCGTGTTTTCTTTTTTACTTTATATCTATCTATCTATCTATCTATCTATCTATATATATATATATATATATATATATTGGTTGCAAATATAAACTTAGTGCACTTCTCCTCAAACATGGCGCCAATCCGTACAGTACCAAATGTTTTGCGCGTGAGGTGATTCGCACCTATGAACCAAACTACATAACGAGCACCCTGAGCAGACGACTTTAAAGTTGACTTGAGCTCACTCTCGTTGGAATGGAGCCTCTAGTGCCCAGCAGAATGGTAAATTTATACCCATCAAGACACACTGTGCTTTTTATTTAGGTTGGGTAAGTCTGATGCCGTATTTCATACCCAGTATATTTGGTCCCCATAAATTCCCAATACCGTTTCACTGAGTAAATTAGTTTGTTAGAATGGTCATAATAGCTCACTTGAGCTTTCAGCACAGGTGAGCTAAGAAAAGAAATGAAAGTCTTAAAAACTTAACAACTGCTTCGATACTTAATCAGAGAATGACTGCACCGGATGACACAAATAAAAAAAAACTAAGAGAATTGGAAGAGGGCTAATCTTCATCGTCTAGGCCGATTTCTATGGAAGCATAGATAGGGTTAAAATTACTCTAATGCGGTGGGATTCTACTAGTAAAGTATCGCAAAAAATCTAACGGGATGGTAAAAGTTACAAAAGTATACATACAATGAATAAAATATTAAGATATGCATAACATATGGGTTTTTTTTTAATTAAAGCTCTTATGAATCCGTACAATTGAGGGGAGTGGTTACAAATTATTAAATATATTTATTATTTTCATTGGAGAATAAACTGCACCAATTCCCAAAAAGATTATGCAATTATGGTAAAAACAAAAAGGACAACAGAAAAGAGTGGGAAAACGGGGACCCTTCACATGTAAGATGTTAAAAGAGAGCGTTATCTCTCTACCAGACAAAGAATACTATATATAAAAAAGTGAATATATATACATGTAATTATATATCAATGAAATTAAACACGGTATCACTTTTATGGCGTATAAATATACTTTAATTTATTTTATGGTAATGTCAATATACTAGGACCTTCATCCATTTCTTCTCTCAATTGCACTAAGGTTTTGTAGAATTTAACAAGCAATGCCTTGTTCTCGTCTTATATTTATCCCACTCTGCTAACTTTTCGTCACTTTATATGGTAGAATATTTTGATACAAGATATATTTAAATAAAGAATATATTAATAGATTTACTACAGAATAAATACATAATTTTTAAATTATATGTTTTAATATATTACATACAAAATTTCTTTTAATGCATATATTCCTGATTTTATGATATAACCAATCTCTTGCTTTGTCTTGTTTTAATATGATGTTATTGTATGATTGTCTTTCATTAAGGGTTATTCTGATGGGAACAAGGCATTTCTGTTGAGACACTCTTTTGCTCCTAGCACAACATTTATAGTCTATAAAATTTGATTTACACTTAGACGAGAAATTATTCAAATTCTCATCCAAAGGACTGCCTGAAAACAAAGGGATTTATTTCACAAGAGGGGGTTGTTATGGACTCTGATTCTCTCAACTCCATTCTCCAGTTGTGAATTTCAACTTCCAGATTAGTGTGATAAAAAGTATAACTTTGCACGTCTTGGGCACCAAATACCGTATAGACGTTCTCACAAATGTTTCATAAAAATAAAGGAAGAAATGAAGTTAAAATGTTGGTTTACTGTTATTATTTAAGTTAATACAGATAAACACTTAAACAATGTAACTTTACTTAATTTTAGGCAAAGGAACTTTACACTAATAAAAAGGCAGCCAGAAGTTATGGCAGTTATAAAACGTACAAGTGTCAAATCTATTCACTGGTGTACACCACATTTTGAAGAGACATAAGAATGAAAAGACAGTTTTAACTGTTGCACGTAATAGAAAAAAAAATTAGAAATAGGAACATAAATTAAATATATTTGTTTAGATGTAGTACATGATTGATTATTTATTATTAATTATTATCAGTTCTCCAAATTTTTATTTCATCGTCTACTACTTCTCTTTCTTCTTCGCAATCTTCTTCTTTTAACCGAAGTCCCACATCAAAACCATTACCAATCTTTAACTCTTCATCTGCAAACTCTTATGTCTATTTCTGCATTGTCTAAAATTAACGATCCCTCCCTAAAACCTTGAACATCCTTTTCATCACCTCCTCCATCTAACAAAAGACGTAGAACTTCTATACCTATAGATCCAATTAAAGTGTCACCTGCTTGCGAGAGAAAAAATACACAAGAGAACCCAGACATCAGCAATAATCACCGGACTTCAAAACCGATGCAACGCATGCTTGTCGGAGGAAGAGTTACTGTGTTGGCTGTGACCATAAACCCCAAAAATGCTAATACTCGGTGCACGAAATGTGTTTTGGAACACATGCGTTTTGTTCTCTTTTAAAAATAAGGACGAGTGAATAAAGCTGTTTTCAAACGTCCAGCACACATGTGACAGTTAATATATTAGTATATGGTATATGTTAATAAAAAAAAATCATAATTATTCACCTTCTCTAGTTTACCTAGATTCCTGCAGGTCTGGTTCCATTGAACAGATTTAGGGTGCTCCTGGTGGTAACCACCGCTTTGTCTCTTTGTTCTTAGACTCCAGGATGAAGTCGCCAATTTCACCTTTACTGTGATGTCCTGAATTGGCATTATTTGTAATTTTTTATATTTTATTCCAATATTGAATACAGATTGTATAAAACGACAACGGGCTTTAATGTAGGCATCATTTAAATAACTTACTAATCATAAATCCATTCTGATATATGAAATGTAGAATTTCAGGAGGGGCGCTAAGTCTCATCATGGAATCCAGGATATCAAATTTGATAGAAAAATTTGTTTAAACCATAAAATAATAGGTCGAATTTTAACCATCCTGCCATTATGCCTTTGGTATTGTCTAGGCGTACAACAACTCGAAACATATATAGTGCAAGAATTTAAGTGAATACAATTTGCAAATGTTAATAACAAATAATATGTTTTGTATACCATGCATTTTAAAATACAGTTGATTTTATAGCATGTAGGAAAGTTAGTAAATCTTAACCTCTAATTCGAGTCTTGAATTGTTCTAGATCTGCACCGTTGGAAATATCTTAACGCCGATTGGAATTGGTCTGGTGCTATACATTCTCTTACATAGGGAGTAAGTAATTCAGCACCCTAAAATTATTAATTATAATTTTAATTAAATATCTAATTTAAAAATGTAATGAAATTTATTATAAAAAATAATAATTATCTGTGCCGAAAAGTAGAATTTCAACAAATTGAAAGGCTTTGTGATGGTTGTTGGCCCCATGGCAAGCATGAAGGGCTTTTGCCGTTAAATAACCAAGAATCTTTGCCATATTTTCCCCAAATATATCCCATACCAGCTTTATAACTGCTGTCATTAAGAAAAAATATAACTAGTATCTGAATATTTGTCTCGGTTTTTTTAATTAATTATAGTACATTTAATGACGGTCATGCATACCTTTGGTAATATTAATATCAAAGTGACCATCCTGGGACAAGAAGGATGTGTTTGAGGACTACTTCTGGACTTATCACCTTATTTCCGATGAGATTCATAGTTGTTAAAACACCCTTCACTGCTTCAAAAGAACAATGATTCATAGGGTTGCCCATGATGACAAATGGCTAACCTGGGCACAGGTGCTTGAGGAAGGACCCCCCCCCCCCTCCATCCCCCTACCCTCAAGTATCTAGACCCCCGGGACTTTACTTATTTTTGTATACAATCATTGCACAAAATTACTTAAAACATTTTGAAAAAAATCATATCTCCTCTATATATAATTACAACAAGGTTGCTAACTTCGACGTCTGCCAGCCGAGAGGTACTGCCGATGAATATTTGTTGAAATGTGCTATCAAACTACATCTACCGGTAAAAATGGTGACCTCATGTCGTAGCCCGATAATTCCCTTCGATGAGTATCTGCATGTCATGCCCATGTAAATATATTTATTGGGTAAATTGGGTCAATTTTCACCGACAAGTTGCAAGTTTTTGAACCGATCCCTCTTCAACCAACGGAAGTGAGGTTTTATCGCAAGAAAAATAACTCGTAACATAAATTTCATATTTCCCTTTTAGGTCTTTTATTGTATTGTAATTTACTCAGTATGAGAGCCTTCTTTCACATTTTTCAGTAGCCGAGACGATAAAAAAGTTTTCAGTTCTTCGCGGCATGTTTAGAATCCATACTTCTAATGAATTATATTTTATCGACTTTTCCATGCAAATTCCTAAATCTCTTACCTTTACATTGTTTCGTGTACACGAGGAACTTCTCTGTTTATAAGCGGAGGTTAAGTCTTAGGTTAAAAAAAACTTTTTTAAGATTATATCAACGCCCTATTCCAAATTAAAAGAATCCAAAACTAATCTTTTTTTTATTAATTTATTTTCAGATATGATATTATTTCAGTAAACACCACGTTTATAAAGCTTCTTACTTATCACCAACTTGTCACCAACATTCCAACTCAACATTCAGCCTCAACTCTGAGGTTTTCCCTAAAATATATCTCACTTCACCTTCCAAGTCACCTTCACTTCAAAAATAAAGTGATTATCATGAGGAAATTCTCAAAATTTTAAGGACAGCTTCATAGCAACCTTAAAGTCTTCCTCAAGCAAAATAAAATCAGACATGGCAGACAGACGTCGCAGGCGACGTAGATTACAAAGATATTGGAATCGACCGTGCAAAAGGGTAATAAGGGAACGACTGAACCCCTTAGAGGCTTACCATGATGACGCGCTGTTTGGGCGTTACTGGTTTCGACAGGCATCAGTAGTGTATTTACTGAGTTTAATATGTGGAAATCTGTTAGACAGCGCTAGAAACAATGCATTACCCCCAATATTGCAACTGTTTACATGTCTTGGGTTCTATGAGACAGGCGCCTATCACAATTCATAGGTGATAGCATGAATGTGTCCGAACCCACATCTTCGCTAGCCAAGGGTTTCTGATCCGCACCGCTTCTCACGAACCCTTGGCATATCGTGCTATCAAAATTCGGGATTTTTTTCCTGGATTTTGATTGGGGTTTACTGAAACTGGTCGACCAATCAAAAAGATGCAAAACAATCTCTGATGTTTTCGTATTGTTTATTCACGAGTGTCTCTAACACGCATAGCTAAAAACCCGTATTTTTCTCAGTCTTTCTGTTTGAGCCTTCATAATACATGTAGCTTGCATTCCTTGCAATGGTGCATTAACAAGTACCACCTAATCTGTGTATCAAGAGAGGCATGCACTCATAGACGATGGATTTACCGCTCCAAGCCTTACAACCTTCGAATGAATTCGGTCTATATGTAACATTTAACAATATTCCTATTTATTGCATACACATTAAAAGGTAACTACAACATGTCAACATTAATGTCTGTGGAGGCTGCCATTACTGCACCAGTGACGTTTAAAGTACGGCATCTTTTATTATTTGGCTGATTTATAAATAGGCTGGCAGATCACGTGACGAAAAAAAATCCCGACTTTTGATAGCACGATATGCCAAGGGTTAGTGAGAAGCGGAGCGGATCAGAAACCCTTGGCTAGCGAAGATGCCGAACCCACCGACGGCAGATGCTGTAGATTGGTTACTGAAGCCATCCTTAGAGTTATAAAAACAATTCATTGTTTTTCCCAGAGACGAACAAGCACGGAACACAAAGCAGGGTACATATTTATTAAAGTCAGTCATATTGGGTTTTTTTCCTACTTTTTCTTTCCAAAAAGATAACTCCTGCTTCGATTTATGTAAAAGTTACATGGGGAAGTGGTTGATCATTTGCAAATAAAACCAGTTCAGTATTTCAGAAAATGAAACTAAAAGAAGTTACGTGAAATGTGGTGACTTTTAATTTCATATCGAGGAGGGGTTTCATGTGTGGATTCAGAAAATATTCCCTTGGGAGAGGGTGGTCCAAGGAATAATTTTATTTGTTAATGGGGGCAAGTCCGAGGCTTCAGTTTTGGTAATGTTCCATGTTACTAGCATTTCATTACCGCAAATCACGGCCAATTTCTACCACCCTCTACCATCGAAAGCCTCTCCCCCTCAAATTGTGCATTAAGGGCGTCATATATCCCCACCTCAACCTAGTTCCAGAACTGAAGCTTCACGGGAAATTTGGGTTGACAGACCGTGGAGCTACAAGACCACCCATATAAAAAATGCACATTTATTGTGCACAAAAAATTGCGCGAGGTTTTGGACTTATTAACCTAATTTAGGAATATATTCTATGAAAATTTCAATGCCAAAAATCCTGCGACATTTCACTTTAGATGTCATTACTTTACTTGTCTTTGAATATTTTTAAAACACTTTCACCAGCCCCGTAAAGCGAAATGGTGTGGTTTGTTTACAGATAAAAATGGCGACCCTTGGTCATTTTTAAACGAGGTTAAAAAAAAAACCCCATATTTTATTCGTGCTACATGAAAAAATAGTGGTTTTAAAATGTTGTTTTAAAGTGTTGAAATTGGAAATAATATAAACATAAGTAATAAGGAATCGTTCTTTAAATATTATGAGGTGATAATTTCGGTCGCAGCTTTAATGGATTTGACCACGCCCCGACCAAAATTATCACCTCATAATATTCAAAGAATGATTCCTTATTCCTTAAACATGTACGTTTAGGTGAACACAATGGAACTGCTTTGGGTGATTCCCGATACCTCTTCAAGCGATTCTAAATGACGCCATACTTAAACCAACACTCATCAACGAATTAAGGTTCCTCGACACACCAAAATTTTATTTGATGGATCGATAGAGAATCATTTTTGAGAAATGATTATACAAAAATTATTTTATATGAATTTTTTTGTATTTTTTGATAGAAACCGGAAATATCGTTTTAGCTGCGAACAGGATATCTTAAAGCTAAAAATTTGGTATCAGTAAATGCACAACACAATTATCTATAAATGCATATCAAAGACGGCCATATAAACTTTATGATATTTTTGTAAAAAAAAATATATTTATGAAAATGAAAAACAAGAATTGTAGATATTTTTTTAAATCTATGGATAAAAACTGCAAATAAACTGTTACTCGCATTAAACAATTGCTGTACAATCATATTTCAACAAGAAATTGAAACGAAAATAGTGAAATTTAAAGAAAAATTGGAAAATCTTAAAATCGAACCGATCCCGATTGTAATTAAACTAATCCCGAACGAAATAATATAAAGTTAGACTGCATCACAATTTTGCAAAAAAATTTCAGGTTGTTTAGCTGTAAAATGGTTTGGTCATTTACTGACTTTATAACTCATATCAATTACTCAGAATAAACTGCAGTATTTTTGTAAAATTTCAATTTTAAAATAGTTCTGATCGGGATCAGTTTTTTTCAATCGGGATCGGTTCAAATTTGATAAATAGCAATTTTCCTAAAATTTCGCATTTTTGTTTCAATTTCTTTGTAAAATATCATTGTTTAGTAAGTACTTTATGTGACTATATGCTATTCTTTAAATTTTATCCATAGATTAAAAAGATATAAAAGAATTACAATTTTGATTTTCAGAAATATTTTTTTAATTAAAAAATTAAATACTTTACCAAACAATCTTCGGCATGTATTTATTCATAATTATATTACACATTAATTGACACCAAGTTTTAAGCTCTAAAATACCCTGTTTGTCCTCAAAACAGTTTTTCCTATTTCACTGAAAAATTACAAAAAAAAAAAATCATATAAAATAATTGAAAGCCGATATTGATCTCTGTTTTGTGGAATCATTTCAAAAAAGATTCTCTATCAATCCATCAAAAAAAATTTTGGTGTGTCGAGGAACCTTAACGCATCCCCCTGTCGAACGAGAGTGCTCTGGCATCCTGGTATTTATTGTTCACATAAAACATGTCAAAACATCATAATCTTCAATTGTGCATTACGTCAATTTCTTACGTCATTTGAGGCCGTTTCAAAATGAGCAGAGGATTTTTAAAATAAATTACGGCAAAAACAGGTCATTAAAAACCCCAGAAAGAGCGACATTGGCTGACTGCACAGAACAGCCCGCCATCATAAAATTCTGTGTCGACTTGGGGAAAAACACCGATAGAATCAAAAGATATGAAGGATGAAACAGGAAAAACCAAGAACTACGACATTATAAAAACGTCGTTATTACTCGACGTCAGACTGGGCCGTGCGGCCTGTACAGACAAAGTATAATGATAACCCCAATGTAAGAATGTACATTGCTCTGATTAATATACGTTTTGTCGAAAAATGACTAAGTTCAAAAGCTGGTATTTTTTCCATAAATTATCAGAAATCGTAATCCTAGCAATATGCACACCTCTAATATATGTACTATTGATCTGCAAAAGAATAACTTCCTATCTTGAAAACTGTAGGAGGAGTTATCCGTACAATAGGTGTACCCTATATGCAACATTTTGTCGAAAAAGGACTAAGTTCAAAAGCTGGTATTTTTTTCATAAATTATCAGAAATCAAAATCCTAGCAATATGCACACCTCTAATATACGTACTATTGATCTGCAAAAGAACAACTTCCTATCTTGAGAACTGTAGGAGGAGTTACCCGTACAATAGGGGTACCCTATATGCAACATTTTGTCGAAAAATGACTAAGTTCAAAAGCTGGTATTTTTTTCATAACTTGTCAGAAATCAAAATCCTAGCAATATGCACATCTCTGATATATGTACTATTGATCTGCAAAAGATCAACTTCCTATCTTGAAAACTGTAGGAGGAGTTACCCGTACAATAGGTGTACCCTATATGCAATATTTTGTCGAAAAATGACTAAGTTCAAAAGCTGGTATTTTTTCATAAATTATCAGAAATTAAAATCCTAGCAATATGCACACCTCTGATATATGTACTATTGATCTGCAGAAGAACAACTTCCTATCTTGAAAACTGTAGGAGGAGTTACCCGTACAATAAGGGTACCCTTTTGGCAGCCCCCGCCCGCCATTTTCACCATTTCAATAACCGGATTTTTCCGTTGGAAAACCCGGTTAAATAAATTAAATAACATGTTTTCTGCGAACGTTTGGACAACCCTCGTACATTATTGATCTGTAAAACCTATCTTGAAAAGGAAGTTATCATTCCAATAAGGGTACCCTTTCGCAGCCGCCCGACCGCCATTTTTATCATTTCAAAAACCGGATTTTTCCCTTGGAAAACCCGGTTAAAACAGTAAATTGAGCAAAATATGAGGAAAAAAAGTTAATGTATAGGTCGTATTATTATCAAAAGGCCACAATCCGATAAAAGGGTCACCAGTTAATCAAATTCTATTCCTACATTAAAAAGGATCAGATTGTTGTAAGATCCTTATCGTGCCAACACCGACTGTGACATCAAGACTCGATATAGCTCTATTTACCGTAGCTTAAAATCAACTTTATAGTTGTTTTTTTTTCCACTTTAAGGTTGGATTTTCCCAACTTCAAACTTCGTATGATATATCTATTGTCTTTAAATACATGTAAGTCATCTTTATCAACGTCATATAGATAATGGCACGATCAAAAATATATACAAGGCTTTGTTTTGATTTTAATTGTCTTTTCGTGTGCTTCTTTCTTGTGCATTTCGCTAACGACACCCTTATATTTTACTTATCATTTCGATACTTGATATCTAATACTGTATACATAGTGTACATGTATGCGGTTTAATGTTATTTTTATGAATACTTCTTTCGAGGTCAGAAACATTCATGTATAACTGCACGTTTACAGCACAGTTTGCCTGTGATATAATGTATACTATTCTAAATGCAAGTAGTCAATTAAAAATGACGTGGTGATAACGAACAGTGTTCAAAATCAAAAGCCCAAAGGAAAAACAAAAAACAGGAGCAGAGCAAACGCGAACCTCCAATAAATATCAGATGCAGGATGAGGTTAAACTATTTAATTTTTATAAATTTAACTATTGCTAACTCGTTGAAATTGGTCACGATGTCGCATAGGTCTGCTCAAAGCGTGAATGTGAATAGAGTTGTTAAGTTAACGTGTTCAGGGCGTTGTTACTCGGTGCTAATTCTTTCTAACAAGAAGCCAAGTGGCCTTAACGGTCACCTGAGTACCATAGCCCATACAGAAAATTGTCGAGGAGTCTCATAAATGCATTTAATTTAGTTTCATAATGGATTAGAAGATTATAATAATGTAATGACATCCACCTCCCTGCCTGAAATCTTTTGGAAAGGACTCTTAACCCTATAGTTTGGCACAAGACTTGATGCTCTTAACAGAGTGTATGACATACTATAGAAGAGGTGCCCAGATTCCACTCAATTTATTTAACCCACATATGTTAACTTACAAAAGAGGTTTTATGTTTATATTTTTTAATAGATAAACTAAAACAAGGTGGCTTGTATACTACTTATTACTTTACTATTAACAAGTCTATTTGTTTATCTTAAAAAATTTAAAAACTGTTTTTGTTTCAAATGATAACAATACTTGCATAACTATTTTGATCATACAACTTCTTAATTACATTCTATTTAATGATTAATTACTAAATATGAACAAGCCAAGGAAGATAACTCCATTATGAAGAAGCAAGGGAAGATAACTGTTATAATCCTCTTCCCTGAACTCTTTTCAAATGCTTTCACAATATCTTATCAATAACTTTGATGGACAGCTTCATTATTTTTCTATATTCAATGATTAATTACTAAATATGAACAAGCTAAGGAAGATAACTCCATTAGGAAGAAGCAAGGGAAAATAACTCCATTAACTGTTTACCCCCCCCCCCCTTTCAACTCTTTCCAAATGCTCTCCAAATGCTAGG
This sequence comes from Magallana hongkongensis, assembly GCA_016163765.1. Lineage (NCBI taxonomy): Eukaryota > Metazoa > Mollusca > Bivalvia > Ostreida > Ostreidae > Magallana > Magallana hongkongensis. Next base: position 35,643,694 of record WFKH01011581.1, on the reverse strand, counting down.
TCCTGAACCCTGCTTAGGGGTCATTAATTTCACAATTTAGGTAGAGTACTTCATAACCATGCATTCAGTTTTTTGCCCACATGTGTGGGAGTAAAGATTTTTAAGAATTGATACATTTTTACTATATGGCTATATTGGCCCCACCCTAGGGCCTAAACCCCTGTCCCATGGGTCATAAATTTCAAAATTTAGGTAGAAGACTTCATGGACATCATATCCATGCATTTACTTTTTCACAAATATATACGTAGGTATAGAAGATTTTCTAAGATTTAATGCATTTTTACTATATGGCCATATTGGCCCCACCCTAGGACCTAAACACCTGTCCCAGGGGTCATTAATTTCACAATTTAGGTAGAAGACTTCATGGACATCATATCCATGCATTTAGTTTTTAACAAATATATATATGGGAGTAGAGAAGAAGATTTTCTAAAATTTAATACATTTTTACTATATGGCCATATTGGCCCCACCCTTGAGCCTGAACCCCTGACCCAGGGACCATAAATTTCACAATTATGGTAGAGGGCTTCATGGACATCATTTCCATGCATTTAGTTTTTAACAAATATCTATGGGAGTAGAGAAGAAGATTTTCTAAGATTTAATACATTTTTACTATGTGGCCATATTGGCCCCACCCTAGAGCCTGAACCCCTGACCCGAGACCATAAATTTCACAATTTTGGTAGAGGGCTTCATGGACATCATATCCATGCATTTAGTTTTTAAATATCTATGAGAGAAGAGAAGAAGATTTTCTAAGATTCAATATATTTTTACTATATGGCCATATTGGCCCCACCCTAGAGCCTGAACCCCTGACCCAGGGACCATAAATTTCACAATTTTGGTAGAGGGCTTCATGGACATCATATCCATGCATTTAGTTTTTAACAAATATCTATGGGAGTAGAGAAAAAGATTTTCTAAGATTTAATACATTTTTACTATATGGCCATATTGGCCCCACCCTAGAGCCTGAACCCCTGACCCAGGGGCCATGAATTTCACAATTTTAGTAGAGGGCTTCATGGACATCATAACCATGCAATCAGTTTTTTCCTCACATGTGTGGGAGTAGAGAAGAAGATTTTTGAAAATTTGGCTGTTTTTTTTTGCATATTTGGCCCCACCTGTGGCACCCTGGGGGTGGTAGAGCCACCAATTTCACAATTTACATTCCTCTTACCATAGAAATGCTTCACACCAAAAATGGAAACAATTGGCCTTGTAGTTTTTAAGAAGTTAAAAATGTAAATTGTTAACGCACGACGCACGACGACGGACGAAAACAGATAGCAATAGGTCACCTGAGTTTACTCAGGTGACCTAAAAATAATAAACCTAAATTTTCGTCAAAGATTTCTCAGCGACTATTCATTGCAGATGCTTGAAATTTTAACACACTATTTGTTTTGGCATACCATACGTTAGGATCAATTTTTGTACCAATCGGACGTCAACTTCCTGTTAAATTTCGACTTTGCTTATTTTGTATATTCATATCAGAGCGGGGGTATTCCTAGTGAGCATTGGCTCACAGATATCTTGTTATAATATCAATATATGTCGTCCATCTTAAGGTAGTCCATCCATAACTATCATATTTCATATCTAATAAATTGCAAGTTTGATCATTAAAATTTTAGTGTGATTTTATGGGGTTTGTTAAATAATTAAGATTCACTTTTGAAATAAAAAAAAAAATTGAATTTTAACAAATTTATCATATGTTGAAGTTAACATTGGCGTATATGGGAAAAATGCATTTTTAATTATATTTTTTTAGTACAAGTAATTTTTTCCCATTTCCCTTGGTAAAAAGTTGGAAAGGCTTTCCCTTTCTTTGAATATGCTAAATCAATTCATAATTTACCATACATATTTACAGAAAATGATTTTTTAAAAATTTTCTAAAGGACGGACAACTCTATAAAAAAAATTTAAGTGCAAAAAGTTCATTTAATTGACTTCATACTTACTCCCGAGTTTGGTTTATGTCAGCCTCATAATAACGTTAAAACACGTATTAGATGTAGTATAGATCAATCAAAATTGTTAAATTTGCCTTAGTTATAGATGGACTACCTTAAGTTTCCATAAAAAGTTATTCTTAGTTGTTTGTAGCTTGACACGTTTTTTAAGCCTTCCAGCAAATTAAAATTCACCCTCTTCTGTACAGTCTTTGCCTGGATATATAAAACATCGTTTTCCTATTAAAAAAAAAAAAAAGTTCAGTCTATAAATGAAGGGCGAAAAAACGTGCTTTGGCAACGTTGATTGCATAAGAGTTGTTTCTCAGAACGCCCGCACTAAAAACAGGCTGTAGATAAAAATTGATTTCAATAAAAGTTTCAGCATATCAGATCCTTGTGGTATCCTTTAAAAATACTCTTCGGCTGTTGGACTCCCGTTGAAGAGAGGCATATTCGACATGTGGCTGTGCAATTCAATTTTAGGACATGCTATACATGAGAATCTTTATAATTTGAAAGCTTTTAGAATAATAATAAGATGAAAAATAAATAACGATAATTTTAAATAAACAATAGAAAGTTTCATAAAAAAAAATTTACCCGATGCATTTTGGCAGGAAAGTTGTGCTTTAGGGGAATTATTCCGAGCATTTTCACCAGCCTGTTAAAGGCTTTATCTTAATCTACTTTAAAATTGATGTGATGTGTTAGACAGTCTTTTGAAAATGATAATTACCTGGACAAACCAACGTCCCACAGCAGTTTGAAATAGTCCTTTGCAACATCGACAGCAACAACAAAAAACTACATGTATATAAATAAGTCTTTATCTAGTATAATTATATATATATATTTCTACACTGTTTGCATCACACTGGTGGTGACGATTGGTGATGAGGCAGTGGCCAACTACTCACTTAAGAAGTCTGAATCACAAGCTGGACAGCTGTGGACTTTCTCTAACACACGTCCGATTGTGTAGGGATGAGCGTCGCACCCAATATCTACCCAAGTCCTTTGAGATTCCCTGGCTCTTCTCATAATTCCGTCAAAGACCTAGGAAAGTAATTTAGAGTAATATATCAATTCTCTCCAATTATAAACCCGAATCTCAGAATTCTGACTATTTTCTTCAACTTGATAATTGACGTTTGCAAACATTCATTTATATATATGCAGCTGTGAAGAATTCGACTCTTAGTGATCAATGTTAGATTATGGAATAACCCGACACCCCTTTCTAGTGGACTCCCCCATGTGTATATGAGTGAGAGAAGCAGAGAGCTGGTGTCATCCCTGTGTTAGCAACAGAAGGAGAAGGTAACATAAATACTTGTATTAAACTTCTGGACCCATACAATTTAATAAGTGGCCCAAATAGAGCCGAAGCTGTTCTTTTGTGTGGTATTATTTATAAGGGATGGTAATAAACCACATTACTGACATTTTGTCAGGGAAGAAAGCAAGTGACAGGGTGAGGGGCCCGAATAGAGCAGACCTGTCCTTGGTAGTTTAGCAGAAGTTAAGTTTTCCTCCTTTGTTGCCAATTGTTTAATTTATTGTTTATTATATTTAATTCATTCTTGATAAGATTTTACCCAAGGTAGGGACATTTTGATATTAAATATAAATCTAATCAGTGATTGGTCGTTGCCAATTGTTTTTTATGCTTCCCTTCGAAGAAGGGAGGGCATTTTGCTTTGCTGCTGTCTGTCTGTCGATCGGTCGGTCGGTCCATCATCAGTCTCCGTTCATTTTCTTCGCAGAGGTTGCACCTACTGAAATGATTTTGGGTACAATCGAGCAATTTTTGAGACAGTTATGCCCTTCGGACTTCGAATTCCAATTATTTGCAGTTTCCGTTTATTTTCTTCACAGAGGTTTTCAAGGGAGGTGGTGGGGGCATAAGTGTTTCACAAACATCTCTTGTTATATTTAATTCATTCTGGGGTATACCCAAGGTAGGGACATTTTGACATTAAATATAAATCTAATCGGTGATTGTAAAAAATTATATGCCCAGAAATCATCACGAAATTTGAGGTTCTTGGACATGTTAACTATGCATTCAGTTTATTGCCCCTACTGTAGATGTAGAGATTTTCTAAGATTAAATACATTTTCACTATATGGTCATATTGGCCCTGTCACAAGGTCTTAAGGATCATGGCGTTTTCTTAAAATATTAAGAGGCCAATAGGCCTTAACGGTCACCGAGTACCATAGCCCGTACACAAACTTGTTGAGGAGTCTTATATATGCATTTAACTAAGTTTCATTCTGGAGTAAAAAAAAAAAAATTATTGTAATGATGACCACCGCCCTGCCTGAAATTTTTCAAAAAAGGACCATGAGACCTATAATTTTCGCGAAAAACTTAAAGTTCAACTTTCAAGATAGGTTTTATGTGTATATGTTTTCATAGATAAACTAAAAAAAAAAGGTGGCCAGTAGACCCGTTTTATTTAAAACAACCTCCCTTCCCACATCCCCAGGGGCAGACAGAGACTCTCCCTGTGGGCATATAGCTGTAAAAGGTTACAAAGTGTTACTCGTTTCTCCTGTCCCAGCCTTCCAGACTTTCAAATTTCACCATCTGGCATTTATACCAAAATTATTTTGCATGTACTGCTTATCGGTGATTTTGGTTAGCCAATTATTACTTTACTATTAACAAGT
>WFKH01011581.1:35620565-35638630 GCA_016163765.1 Magallana hongkongensis | reverse complement strand
TTCAATTTTAGGACATGCTATACATGAGAATCTTTATAATTTGAAAGCTTTTAGAATAATAATAAGATGAAAAATAAATAACGATAATTTAAAATAAACAATAGAAAGTTTCATAAAAAAAAATTTACCCGATGCATTTTGGCAGGAAAGTTGTGCTTTAGGGGAATTATTCCGAGCATTTTCACCAGCCTGTTAAAGGCTTTATCTTAATCTACTTTAAAATTGATGTGATGTGTTAGACAGTCTTTTGAAAATGATAATTACCTGGACAAACCAACGTCCCACAGCAGTTTGAAATAGTCCTTTGCAACATCGACAGCAACAACAAAAAACTACATGTATATAAATAAGTCTTTATCTAGTATAATTATATACATATATTTCTACACTGTTTGCATCACACTGGTGGTGACGATTGGTGATGAGGCAGTGGCCAACTACTCACTTAAGAAGTCTGAATCACAAGCTGGACAGCTGTGGACTTTCTCTAACACACGTCCGATTGTGTAGGGATGAGCGTCGCACCCAATATCTACCCAAGTCCTTTGAGATTCCCTGGCTCTTCTCATAATTCCGTCAAAGACCTAGGAAAGTAATTTAGAGTAATATATCAATTCTCTCCAATTATAAACCCGAATCTCAGAATTCTGACTATTTTCTTCAACTTGATAATTGACGTTTGCAAACATTCATTTATATATATGCAGCTGTGAAGAATTCGACTCTTAGTGATCAATGTTAGATTATGGAATAACCCGACACCCCTTTCTAGTGGACTCCCCCATGTGTATATGAGTGAGAGAAGCAGAGAGCTGGTGTCATCCCTGTGTTAGCAACAGAAGGAGAAGGTAACATAAATACTTGTATTAAACTTCTGGACCCATACAATTTAATAAGTGGCCCAAATAGAGCCGAAGCTGTTCTTTTGTGTAGTATTATTTATAAGGGGTGGTAATAAACCACATTACTGACATTTTGTCAGGGAAGAAAGCAAGTGACAGGGTGAGGGGCCCGAATAGAGCAGACCTGTCCTTGGTAGTTTAGCAGAAGTTAAGTTTTCCTCCTTTGTTGCCAATTGTTTATTTTATTGTTTATTATATTTAATTCATTCTTGAAAAGATTTTACCCAAGGTAGGGACATTTTGATATTAAATATAAATCTAATCAGTTGCCAATTGTTTTTTATGCTTCCCTTCGAAGAAGGGAGGGCATTTTGCTTTGCTGCTGTCTGTCTGTCGATCGGTCGGTCGGTCCATCATCAGTCTCCGTTCATTTTCTTCGCAGAGGTTGCACCTACTGAAATGATTTTGGGTACAATCGAGCAATTTTTGAGACAGTTATGCCCTTCGGACTTCGAATTCCAATTATTTGCAGTTTCCGTTTATTTTCTTCACAGAGGTTTTCAAGGGAGGTGGTGGGGGCATAAGTGTTTCACAAACATCTCTTGTTATATTTAATTCATTCTGGGGTATACCCAAGGTAGGGACATTTTGACATTAAATATAAATCTAATCGGTGATTGTAAAAAATTATATGCCCAGAAATCATCACGAAATTTGAGGTTCTTGGACATGTTAACTATGCATTCAGTTTATTGCCCCTACTGTAGATGTAGAGATTTTCTAAGATTAAATACATTTTCACTATATGGTCATATTGGCCCTGTCACAAGGTCTTAAGGATCATGGCGTTTACTTAAAATATTAAGAGGCCAATAGGCCTTAACGGTCACCGAGTACCATAGCCCGTACACAAACTTGTTGAGGAGTCTTATATATGCATTTAACTAAGTTTCATTCTGGAGTAAAAAAAAAAAAATTATTGTAATGATGACCACCGCCCTGCCTGAAATTTTTCAAAAAAGGACCATGAGACCTATAATTTTCGCGAAAAACTTAAAGTTCAACTTTCAAGATAGGTTTTATGTGTATATGTTTTCATAGATAAACTAAAAAAAAAAGGTGGCCAGTAGACCCGTTTTATTTAAAACAACCTCCCTTCCCACATCCCCAGGGGCAGACAGAGACTCTCCCTGTGGGCATATAGCTGTAAAAGGTTACAAAGTGTTACTCGTTTCTCCTGTCCCAGCCTTCCAGACTTTCAAATTTCACCATCTGGCATTTATACCAAAATTATTTTGCATGTACTGCTTATCGGTGATTTTGGTTAGCCAATTATTACTTTACTATTAACAAGTATATTTAGTTCAAAAACTGTTTTTGTTTCAAATGTTAAAAGTACTTGCATAACTCTTTTGATCATACAACTTCTTATTAATTACATTAATTATATTCATTGATTAATTACTTAATATGAACAAGCAAAGAAAGATAACTCCATTATAAAGATGCAAGGGAAGATAACTCCATTAACTCCCCCTGCACTCTTTCCAAATGGTATCACAATAACTTAACTTAAATAGACAGCTCCATCCTTCTCTTTTCTAAATGTGAATTTACTAATTTCTTTCATTGAATAATTCATTGAGCAGAATAAAATAAGACAAATATATACCCCCCCCCCCCCCCCTCGGCCATAACCCTTGCCTTACATGTAGGTGACATGAAATATTATGAAAGATGACAGCTTAATGGGGTTTTTTCTAAATATGCAGTCCGTTTTTATTCTGTGTCAGTAGACCTTGTTTAAATATTATACATTAACACAATATGACCATTTTGGCCACACCCTGTATTAAGAACCCCTACCCTATACACTATATGAGTGTTTTGGTCGCGCATTAGATTCAATTCCCTACATTGGAAGACATGAAATCTTTAAATTTTGATATATAGCTTTATTTTCTTTCTTTATATGCAGTCAGTTTTGTTCAGTATCAGCAGAAGTAAAGGAGACAATTTTTTTAAACATTAAATGCATTAACACTCTATGATTATTTTGGCCCCGCCCTAGAGTCAGAACCCCTACCTTGGGGAAAATGAAATTTATAATTTTGTTAGAGGGCTTCCTGGTCTACAAAATTATGAGTTCAGTTTTCTTGCAGGTGTGTGGGAGTAGAGAAGATAATTTTTAAATATTATATGCATTAACACTATACATCCATTTTGGCCCCTGACTAGAGTTAAAACCCATTGTCCGGGGGACATGAAATTTACAATTTTAGTAGACGACTTCCTGGTTAACATAATTATAAAGTCAGTTTTTCTTACAGATGTGTGAGAGTAGAGAAGAAGATTTTTAAACATTATATGCATTAACACTAGATAGCCATATTGCCTCCACCCCCCCCTTACGGCCTGAACCCCTGACCCAGGGGCCATGAATTTCAAAATTTAGGTAGAGGAGTTCGTGGACATTATAACCATGAATTCAGTATTTTTCCCACAAGTGTGGGAGTAAAGAAGATTTTCTAACATTTAATACATTTTCACGATATGGCTATATTGGCCCCGCCCTAGGGCCTAAACCCCTGACCCAGGGGTCATGAATTTCACAATTTAGTTAGAGAACTTTATGGACATCATGGCCATGCATTTAGTTTTTCACAAATGTATATGGAAGTAGAGAAGAAGATGTTATAAGAGTTAATACATTTTTACTATATGGCCATATTGGGTCCACCCTGGAGCCTGAACTCCTGACCCAGGGGCCATGAATTTCACAATTTTGGTAGAGGGCTTCATGGACATTAAAACAATGCATTCAGTTTTTTCTTCACATGTGTGGAAGTAGAGAAGATTTTTGAAAATTCGGCTTTTTTTAGCATATTTGGCCCCGCCTGTGGTGCCCCGGGGGTGGTAGAGCCATGAATTTCACAATTTACATTTCTCTTTCCATAGAGATGCTTCACACCAAAAATGGTAACAAATGGCCTTGTAGTTTTCAAGAAATTAAAAATGTAAAATTGTTTACGCACGACGACGGACGAAAACAGATAGCAATAGGTAACCAGAGCAATAGGTAACCAGAGTTTACTCAGGTTACCTAAAAAAATTTCGCTGATAAAAATGAAAAGCCATTTATTGTATCTTAAGGACCCTCGGTTGTTGTGTTATCTGTCACTTGCAAGAAGTAGGCATGACCTACTGTTAGAGTTAATGGCCATTGAATATTTTTTAAAAAATTAAGAAAAAACCCTTAAAATATTACACAAAGCTTTTTTTTTTAAATTGTAGAAATACAAATAATTTAACTCTTTAAAAAGGAAATACAATTTATGAAGGGCAAAATAGCAGTGGCACTAAATATATACAAAGCATGAATTTTTAGTAACAAGTTTTAGGTCGCTTGAGTCATTCAGGTGACCTAATGCAATTGGTCTTCATCCGTCGTCGTGTGTCTTCCATCGTGCGACGTGTGTCGTTCGTTGACAATTTTTCTTGAAAATCTTGAAAACTGCAAGGCCAATCACTACCATTGGTTTGAAGCATCTCTAGAATAAGAGAAATATAAAGTTTGAAATTTATTACCCTTCCATATTCTGGGCCTCATGTGCGGGGTCAAATATGCAACAAAAGGCTTATTTTTCAAAAATCTTCTGTACTCGCACACAAAGTCCATGAAGCCCTCTACTAAAATTGTATTATCCGGAAACCCTGGGTCAGGAGTTCAGGTCCTTTTAAATTATGGAAAACCTTCTTCTTTACTCCCATATATAATTGAGAAAAACTAAATGCATCATTCTGGTGTCCATAAAGCTCCTACCTAATTTGCGAAATTAATGGCCCCTGTGTCAGGGGTTCAGTCAACAATACTACAAGTTACTATTCGTAGGAGCAATGGTTTTCCATTATGGACTCACCTATAGTACACTATTGTTTCTTGTGTTTACTTTGATAAACATGCATATGGAAAAGTAAAAAATCAACTGTACTACTGGTACATGACATGTATTAATAAATATGCCAATGTACGGGATTTAACTATTCGGTAGCTGAAGGTGATCAATTTACCCATATCCATCCGCTTCTTTAACAATTAAAATATCAAGTCCTCTCTGATTAAAAGTAGATATATAAAAACAAATATCGACGATAATGATAGTGGTGAATAAAATAATCATCATCATTATTGTTTTGCTCTCTTAGCGTAATAGTAACTTTATGGTACAGCGTTATAGCGAAAGTATTCGCGATTTTTCAAAATGGCGGCCGTAAACAAGGACGCGCTTCAAAATATAAAACTATTAAAAAGTATGTAAAACTGACTTACTTTTCTGAATATTTCGTGAGATGACCTTTGGATCTTATAACAGCTTGGATCCGACGGGGAATTGATAGGTACAGGTTTTTAACGTACTCGGGGGCGATGTTTTGCCAAATGTCAAGTATAACATTAAAAAGTTCATCTTGGGTAGAAATGTCGTTGGCCATGTTTTAGAGTGAGCGCTTTAATTTGAACCAAATGTTTTTAATAATATTTATGTCCGGGGACTGTGCCGGCCATGTGATGGAAGGAATGTTGTTATTTACCTTATATTTACAAGTAATCCTGGCTCTGTGCACGGGTGCATTGTCATCTTGGAAAAGGTAAGGTTTATCAGAAAAATGCCTCGCTATAACTGGCCACAAGAGTTCGTCGAGTATGTCAATATACTTTTGAGCAGTTATGTTGCCATCAACAAGACACAAAGTCCCAACACCATCATAAGTAATGCATCCCCACACCATAACTTACGAGGGGGCACATGCACTGAGGTAGATACGCCTCGTTTGCCTTTCTTCAGACATAAACTCTGTGATTTTCACCAATAACAACTTGACTTTCATAAGAAAATATTACTTTGTTCCAATGCTGTTCTACTGTTAATCGTCGTTTCTTTAACACCAAGATAATCACTTTTTTCGGTTCACTTCACGAACAACCATGCGTTTTCGCACAACTTTTCGTTTTTATCCCTGTTCTTTGAGAAACCTCTGGACTGTACATTTATGGACAGTTTCTGTACGATGTTTTCCTTCGTTAAAATCCAGTGTAATGTCATTTAAAGTCCTGTACCTGTTACTTTTGACCGCACGCATTATCCAGTTTTCACCTCTGTGTGACAACGTTCGAGGTCTACCAGCTCGGGGTAAATTTTCCACATTTCCCCGTTTAATATACTTATTCCAAACAGATCGAACGGTAGATTCACTAATATTCAACAGCCGAACAATTTCACAAGTTTTGTGATTTTCATTTTGCAAAGATACGATTAGATTTTTAACCTCATTGGTAAGTTCACCAGATTTTCGATCCATTGTTAAACTACGTATGTTTACGATCACAAAGCAAGGTGCAGACGACAGTAAATATAAAATAACGTCACTTCCTACATAAAGATGACTCGGTAAAAAAATGAACGGATAACTCTAACTTTTCGTAGAGTTATCGTTCTTTTCCCAATCGAGACGCACAAAGTAGGCCGACGCCATTTTGAAAAATCGCGAATACTTTTGCTATAGCGCTGTACTTGTATCGACTAGATTGCGTATGCATAATCTTCACTTTATTTATTCATCGACGAGATGCTAGGGTTCCACCACATAGCTGGCGAAAAATCTTTTTTTTTTCTTTCTGGCGGTTGATGTTTTCATCATGAACTAATGTTGTAATGACACTTGACCTAGAGTTGTAGTCCGTTTCCACGTGCCACCATCTTTAAATTTCCTTTCATCAACATTTTTAAAATAAAGTATATTTTGAGACAATTATGTATTTTGCTCCAACATTTTCATTTATTTGTGCCATCATTGATGCTCAAGATGACCACATTAAAAACTAATTTATTCAAAAGGGTACAAAGTTTAGTAAACGTGTCCCCGGGAGCTGGAATTCCTGTATTTTTTTATTTCTAAGATATTGAATACAAATTGTGAGATTTAAAAGTAATTGCAACTTTTGCCTTACAATATAAATGCTAACAAGAAAGTAAAAATAATATTGAAATTGAAACAACTTACCTGCTGATATTATTTAAACACAAATTTTGTTACCTGTCAAGAAGCATTTCAGACTATTTTGAAAGAACGAGAGGGTTGCCACATATTTCCTTTAAGCAAGGTAATAGTCTTCGCCATCTCCAGCTTACTATCCTCAAAAAATGACACAAGGACCCGATTCTCGTTCCTTAACCAGTCTATATTAAACGAAACATATGAGAGACAGATTAAGTACGAATGTTGTTTGAGAAAAAAAAGAATTTCATTTATGTATAACAAATGTTTATAAAATATATAAAGATATCAAAATATAGGTAAATAAAAATACGACTTTTTTTGAAAACTATGATGGAAATAAATGACTGTATTAAAAATACAAATACTTCAGAGATATAAACATTGTCAAAAATAAATACTTTAAAACTGATTTATTAATGAAATCCAAAATAATTAATGAAAAATGATATTTGATTAAATGTATACCTGTTTAAAAAATAATATGTTTACACAAAGGACTATGTATGATAAGGGCCTAAAATTGCCCCCAAAAATGAATATCATCATATTACTGTAATTCTTTGTTTTCTTTGTACATATATATATGTGATGTTTTTACATAATGTTCATTTTGATTCAAGTGCCCACAATTTAGAAATATGACATCGTAAAGACAACTTTTTCCCGCCATTTTTGCATTTTTAGCATAAACAGCTTGTTTTCAAGCAGTTTTTCTTTCAGAAAACATAGAGCGCACGCTTGAACAAACAAAATATTTTAATTAGAGATACATCTAGCCGAGACTAATAAGTGACAAAAAAATTAACCTTGTTCAAGCATGCGCTCTATATTTCCCATTCGTAAAAATATAAGAAAAATGTCAATTTTGGACTGATTTTGAATGGATTATAGAAATAGCGTTACTTCTGACGTCATATACTGCCAGTGAGTGCAAATAAATCAAATAAACAGGTGAAAAATATATTTTATATTAACTCTTTTAAAAAATAACATAACATTTTATTGTACCCGAAACACTTTAAAAAGTAGCTAATTATGGGGGCAAAATTCAACTCTTATCATATATAGTTCTTTAGAAATAGACTTTAATGTAAGACAAACCCTTTAACGACTTAGCAAAAATCACTATAGATTAAAAGTAGCAGAGGGGTGGGTGTCATCACAACCTCTCGGGCCTTTCCTGCAAAATTCGAAAAATACCTTTAATGTATTACATAGGCGTCAATGACACCCCTCCCTTTAATTCCTCCTGCAACTGGTTGCAAAGGGGATATGATATCGCTGTTGTGCGTGTGTGTTTATGTGTGTCCACTGCAGCTTATAGGTAAATTTCAAAGAAAACCCTCTCGCTAATGTTTATCAAACTTCGTACACTTTTTAAGCATGGTAAATGGACTAAAGTAAAAGGAAACATTTAAATCAACAACTTGAGATTTGTTGGATGTAGATCTAGTATAGGTGAGAAACAAACGTTTAATAGTAACGGGGAGTTAGGAAGATTTAAAAAATGAGAAGTTTATGCGGACAGGAACTTACGTTTATCCCATTTTACAAATAAGCAGCCGAAGTGGGGCTTGATATCCCGATTAACTAAGTGTGGAAGTAGTGGTCCAAGATTTAGAAGAGACTGACGAATCTCGTCAATGTTAATCACCGAGTTTCATAATAATATTTGCAGATCTGTAACTCTACGAAAAATTGCGGTTTGACATACTAGCCAACTCGAATTTTACACAGATAGCAGACAACAGCAAGCTAGTTTAGAACTTCAGCTACGTTTCATTATGACCCAAATCTTCCTATAGAAATCGGCAGATATAATGCGTAATGTATGTCATTTAATGAAACTAAATTACTTAAATTTAAGGTATCCGATCCATATTAGGACCTAATTTTTCTAAACTTGAATATCCATCATGTATTAAATACTCTGATATTAATCTAAAGCAATTTAGAGTAGAAAAAGATTTACCGAGAGAAATTTTCAAAAATATTATTAACTAAGCAGTAATCAATTAATGAAGATTGCAATAAGGTCTATGGGGACAAGCACATTTTTTTAAATAAAAAAGTAAATACTAAGAAAATCAAAAAATGCTTCGGTGGAAAGATGTATTTTATCAATAGGAATACAAAAACAATTGAAAAAATTTTTTATACCGTGTAGATTTTTTTAGAATTAATTTTTATAGATTAAAAGCAAAGGGGAGCAACTCTTCATGAAAAGGAAAAGGTCATTAATTAGGACACATTCCACTCTTACATATTGATACTTAAACATGAAAATTATGTCCAAGTATACTGAGTATTAAGTCCATACATATCTGTTTTGCATCCAGATTCACTGAATCTGGAGCTATTATGGATCGGATACCTTAAAGCATATGTGACTTCGCTGAAATAGAGGGCTGTACACATACAAGTACAACCCATAATAGGCATTGCGTTGTACACCCAGAGCTTGAGGATAGAGCTAAAGAAAATATTATAAGTTAAATGGGGTTTAGGAAAATAAATACTTCTGTCATATTTACTCTGATTAGACTGTCATATTTACTCTGATTAGAACAAGATATCTGTGAGCCAATGTTCTTTAGTAATACCCCCGCTCTGATGTGATTATACAAAATAAGCAAAGTCGACATGTAACAGGAAGTTGACGTCCGATTGGTACAAAAATAAATCCCACCGTATGGCATGCCTAAACAAACAATGTATTAAAATTTCAAACATCTGCAATGAATAGTTGCTGAGAAATCTTTGACGAAAATTTGTTTGAAAATTTAGGCTAAAAATAAACAAAGTCGTCTTTTGACAGGTTGTTGACGTCCGATTAGTACGAAAATAGATCCCAACATATGGCATGCCTAAACAAAGAGTGTTTAAATTTCAAGCATCTGCGATAAGTAGTTGCTGAGAAATCTTTGACGAAACTTTGACAATTTAGGCTAAAAATAAACAAAGTCGTCATTTAACAGGAAGTTGACGTCCGATTGGTACAAAAATGGATCCTAGCATATGGCATGCCTAAACAAATAGTGTGTTAAAATTTCAAGCACCTGCAATGAATAGTTGCTGAGAAAAATGCGACAGAAAACTGTGTTACGGACGGACAGACAGACAGACACACAAGGGTAAAACCGTATACCCCCTTCTCCTTCAAAGCGGGGGTATGATTATCTTAATATATGCCTAAATTTTTCAATCTTGTTAACGTCACTGATTATACGTTTAAAAGAAGCAGGGGTATTTGCTAAACTAAAGGGGGGTATTTGCTAAACTAACGTTGCTTACGTTTGTCGTCTTCATTAAGTCCAATCTGCCAGTAGCCACTAGTTAGATGAAGGGTAATTAAAACCATACTTGTTTTAAGTCTCGTCAATGCAAGGAATAGGATAAGCATCTTTTCGTATAATTGAGTTTTTATTTTTTGTAAATGTCTTTACCTGACAGATACTTGCAGCCCAAAGACATGACGGTAAGTTGGTCCCTAATTTAGAGGGGAAGGAAAGCCATCTTGGATTTTAATATGTACACGTATGTATTTCGTCAAGTTAGCGAAAATGCTCCGTTTGTCATTGGTTTGTAATTTAGCAGATCAAAGACAAACGTCTCAAATTGATATTGTTCAATACTTTTCAGAACGTGTCAATTTAGAGCGTATTTTATAAATGGTTAATAATAATGCTGTGTACAAGTAAATAAAGAAACCGGAATTTATATTGGGACGTTATACAATAGAGTAAAGTTCAATGATATCTCAATATATCTTGATTTGTTTATAGTTCAGGATGTTTTTATTGAAATAAAATACGATTTACAATCAAAGTACATGTTAATTAATTGATTTTGTACTACTTATATTTAATTTCATTCCCCTTTATTTTGTGTTTTTTAATTTTTGTTTACCTAGCTTTTCAGGAATTTCAAATGTCCATAGGCTTCTTCCCCTGTAGGAAGGCAGCTTCTAGCATTTCCAAGTACAGACCGTCATCAACACAATAAATTCCTTTTCTGGCCAGAGAACAAAGTTTCTTATAATTATAAACCTAAGCTTCCGGTTTGTCTCCTTTTCTTTGATCAAAACATGTTTGGCCGATCCAGGTAGACACTAAAAGTTGTACTTGCACAACAGCAAAGATCTTGATGAGGTGAGTGATGGTGAGGTGACAACACCATCTGTCTCAAGCGAAAGAGCAGTAAATTCTCAAACCTGCAGCTTTGATCTGGCTGTATCATTGCTTCCCAATCGGAAGGTGGCCAAGCCAAGTGATTTTTGGTATGTCGGCAGAAATATTAAAGAGGTGACTCCACATCAGTTTCTTCTTGCTGGGGGCAGCATCGACATGGCTCTTAACTCCATGCTTGAATCAGCTAAACTGGCCTAAGGAATTTTAGAGTTGCAGTGTGCGAAATAAACTTTTTGTACCAAAGACAATCGATCTACAACATTTTCAAAATCTATAGACCTGATAGATTTAATTTAGGGACCAGGCAAAATTTATCACAATGATGGGTCCGGTACAAAAAAAATGTTCATTAAAAAAATTTATATGTCCCATGGCTTTCACCTTGAAAAAAAATATGTGTCCCATGCCTTTAGGCTTAAAAAAAAGTTACCGTCCCAGGGATATACATTTTTATATTCGTGAGATTGTTGAAACAAAAATTACAAAAAGTACAATGTTAGCAATTATTTTTATATACTATAGCACAGTGTATGTACATGAAGGGGATTAACTCCCTCTTAAAAGTGAAGAATGGCAACCACTTGAGTAAATTGGCATAGAAGGTAGGAATTTCCTATAATCCTGATGACAATTAATAGGCTTAAGTTAATTACTGAAATAAGAATAAATACTTTAAAACAGTTTTAATCAATTTAATCATTAAATTTATAAATTTGCTGCAATTTTGCTGTCTGATTAAAAAATATGAAACAACATTAAGCAACCTGACTAATTTAACCCAATTTTTTTAAAGAAGAATATTTTTCTTTCAAATGTAGTTTACATGTAGACAAATGCAGTTATCATAGGATACAAAATCTCTAAAAACCCAAGTTTTTGCTCCTTCCTGTCCAAAAGTTATATTTAAGAATCATCCCCCCTCTTTCCAATTGTCTCCATTAACATTACATGTAGGATGTGTAAATGTACACTTGACCTTCAAATAACATTTGCTATGATTACTACTTTTGAAATGAACAAGAATCAACATCTTTTTCCCTTTTTATTGTATATATGCATCAAAAATGTAGAAATACATCTAAAATTTGAACATTTTTCATGAAATTCTTATCCGTAATTTGAACATTTTTCATGAAATTCTTATCCGTCTCTAGCTACCCTGTTGTGTTTGAATTTTATTTTAATTTAAGGCAGGCATCAAACTTGTAGGTCTTACTGTTTTAGCATGGTTTAATAAAAGGAGACTAGAAACCAGAATAGATAAGATATTCACTATTAAAATATGATTGTTAGCCTCCTTTTTCATGGAAACAATAAACCACATGCAGGTTGGCATGTCTATTTCTGAATATAAATATACTACAAATCATCCAATTTACCAAAAAAAGAGCAATTCTTAGCATCAGTGATGATTATTTCAAATATGTGTGAGAAATGACTCAAGGAAATTGCCACAAGTTTCATAACATTAGGTAAATATTTCAAACTAATGCTTTTTATGAAAATCAAAAGATGGGGGGGGGGGGTATACATGTAAGGGTATTTCTAAGTGATGTGATGCTTTTATCATGATAATATCATGTAGATGTATGTAGTATTGAATAAGGTTTCTTATTAAAGGAGGTTGAACAACAATTGACCTCTAAAAGATTAAGTTATTTTGTTTTACTGAAGGAGAGTTCTATGAATCTGTGTTAAATAGAGGAAAATGAAATTGTGGGTTCACTTAAATGACCATATTTTTCTTAAACCCCAATGGAATTGGCAAAATGAGGCATACTTTTTCTCAGAATTGCATAAGCTTTCAAATTTTAAGACAAGATATCTTTTCATAGAATGTTAGTGTAAGTTAAAGGTAGCAAGGGACAGTTTCGGATAACAAGGGGAGTAACTCCCTCTTAAATGACTTTTTAAAAAGATTTTTTGTGTATAAAAAATAAAATATGTTTAAAAATAATAAATGTTTCTCTTGAGTTGAGAACTGTAACTCATTAAAAAAAAGTGTTCGTCCCATGGGTACTTAATACTAAAAGAAGTTTTTGTCCCATGCTTTTTATTAATGAAAAAAGTCATTGTCCCTTGCCTGTTTGTACCGGTCCCATCATTGTGATAATTTTTGCCTGGTTCCTTAGACTAAAAACAACATCAAATATTATTCTACGATCGGTTTGATGGCTTTTGAAAGACTTTACCCTCGTGTTTTCATAAGCCAATTTATTTTTCTTTTGATTGCTGATTATCCGCTTTTTTTTTGGGGGGGGGGGGTAGGTTTTTTCCGATAAAAAAGACATGCTGTGAATAGTTTTCTACTTTAAGATTGCTCATTGCAATTACGTTCTGCTTTTTATCGCGATGTATTTAAAAGGTATTGAGTGAAACATTTAAGTTACTTGATGACAGGCTGCGTTCGTTTTATAGACAAGTCGTTCTACTATATTCGCGTTACTACAGAGTTGTAGTTGGTAGTACTAGTCAGGGATTGGCAGTTTGCAGTGGTAACAATGACAACTAGAACAGTGGAATCGGCATTGAAGAAACTGGATGGCTCACCTGGATTTCGTTGTTTTGTTTTTTCACTATGGACTGACACATCGACAAAGGAGGCCAAGGCCTATGCTAGTTACACTAAAATGGATGTTCTGGATAGACTGACTCACTCGGGGGTAGATGTGTTCTCATCAATAGAAATTACAGAATGACATGACTCAAATGACTCTATTACGGATGAGGCTGGTGATTCATGTACCGGTGCTCTCGAAGACAAACAGGGATGGCAAAAATCTGGCACTTCTCTCTTCTGGTTGGCATAAAATGAAAGGGGGATCCTCGAGCTGACAACCAATGGTGGGGGATCCTCTGGCTGAAATGGGATTGTAGCGGGATCCTGTAGCTGGCATGCAATGGTATGGGGATTCACAGGCTGGCATTAGATGGAAGAGGGATACTCTGACTGGCATGCACTGGACACCTTTGAACATGAAACGTAGGCAGGGGGGAGGTGTAAGGAAAAAGGGGGTCATGAGATATGGTGTGTGACTTCCACATGGACGCAGAGAGAATTTAAGGAAGCTTCCTCTGGTGTCTAAGTGACATCATACATCTCATCCTTCTTGATGAAATCAATGCCAATTACCCCACCCTCTAGACTGATGGCCTTCAGCTGATAGCTGCTGGTGAGGTCTGCTTTCGGGGGGGGGGGTATTCATTGGCTTTCTTCCTAGCCCTTCCATGCTGCATCTTCTGCATCCGCCGCTTGATGAACAGGTTTATTCTATTCCATCACACTATTGCTTTCCTTGTCCGCACAGCTGCATCAGCCCTGCAGGAATTCGGTGTGATGAGTCTCAGGTAATCCTTCGAATACAGTGCCAACCACAACTCATTCGCCTCAGAAAAAAATCGGAAGGGAGACTGTCAGATAGGATCCTCTTCTTTGTCTTACGGCTGTCTTAAACGTACACTTTCAATTCGCTCATTTGCTTTAGGGACTTCTCTTCCTGTCCATCTCGGAGGAAGTAGAAGGGACACACGACTCGCATTTCCTCATGAGGCCGGGAAATCGGATGCTTCTTCCGGTTTTTATTAGATTTGAACTGCTCAGGGCACAGCCAACAGGAGATAGAAGACTCGCTGAAAATGAAAACTATAGGTGAGGCTCAGTTCATACATCTTCGCTAGCCAAGGGTTTTCGGTCCATTCCGCTCCCTCATAAACCCTTGGCAGATCTCAATACGAAAACTCGGTGACAAGCTCTGTTTTATGATTGGCTGTAGCTGAGAGAAGCTGATCCAATCGCAATGTTTGTAAATAGTGCCTTTGTATACACTCAACAAACTTCTAAGTGTTCACCCAGTATAATGTATTTGCTATATGAAATAAGCACATTTATTTGTCTTTTCGTCGGGGTTACTGATTTCCACTTAACTTTCAAATAGTTAAGAACGATGTATTGACCTTGACCTCTGGTGGCGACCCGAGACCTTGACCTTTGCTATATATCACAAACACTTCCGGTTTGATTGAATTTCGCTCAGAGCTTTTGGATTGTTTTAAGTTGCCGATGGAAATGACGATACATTAATGGAAGAGAAAAATTACATCAATATAACGTTTCCTTTGGATTGCTTAATATTTATAACAATGTCGAGGTCAAACAAACATAAAATTTAGACTGTACAATGTGTCCTAGAAACAATGCAGGCACCAATATTCGAACAGCTCTGGCTGTTTTTTCAACGATCATTTTGGCCATGTTAACTGTTTTTCTTTTTTAACTATCACAAAAGACTAATATCAATAACAAAAAACTGTCAATCATATTAAGCATGCGCAGAAAAATACCAATTTATTGTTTAGACGTTTCGTCACGGGTAATTGATTTCAATCGTTGCTGTCTTATTTTATCTGTGCTATTGATGAAATGACATATCAGATAGGAAATGTGGAACATTTTATATTAATTTATTTCGTAATTTTCAAATCATTCTATTTATCAGGGTGAACACTTAGAAATTTTGTTGAGTGTATATGTGGAGTCTGTAGTGTGAACAACACGTGTGGTCCTTGGTGAAACGTTCGGTGCTTTTAAGAAGTTGACACAAGTACCTCTCCATCGATTTTATTAGCAAATGGCATATAAATTTTGCATAATTAAGATGTTCAACAAACTGTGTATTATTTTTAATGTCTAGTTCCCACAATTTTTACAACGACGATACCTAATTGATTTGATTTGAACATATTTTATTATGTAAATATATTACATAAATGGATTAGGCAGCAGACAATGCCTATATAAGCCTTCTCCATAAGGAACAAGGTACACATAAATTTGCAATATTTTCATGTACAAAATTAAATAGGGCACTGTTTTCAGCATATGAAATATTTTTGTCTCCAGACAGCAGTAAGTCAAAAGTAATTGGTTTTTTTGTTCCCAAGTTTCTTTCTTTAGCATATTTAAGACATTGAAAGAAAAATGATATGCATTTTCAATACGAAACCCACAATTTTTTGCTAGTAAAAGATATTTATGAAGGTCAGCATTTAGGCTGCCAGCACTATTCCTTAATTGAATAATATTTTCCACGCGATTTCCATGATTTTAAAACTTTTTCAGGGTTTTCATAATAATTTTTTTAAGCATTTGAAAAAGAAGTTACGGATGGAACTTCCAATATGAAGAGGTAAATCATTCCATAACGGTATAAAACATTTCAAGTAAGATGAAGTTCTAGCTTGAGGAATAATAAAGTGAGACCATCATGACTTCATGACAACGGGTTACATACACGCTACGGCATAAATACAACTTGAAAACATGTGAACTGGCGAATCTCGCAACAGATTAATTCGGTGAATATACAGTACCGTCAACGCGGATCCCGTATTTAACCGCGCTCCCCCCGCGGTTATTTAATCCTTTCCGCGTTACACCATCGCGGTTAATTCATCGCGGTCCTCGTTGCAGCCATGTTTAAACCGCGGCGGTGTGACCTACCGTTGAACAAGGTGATCGGAGATTTTTACCTGTACGCTATTAGACAATAAGACGGCCACCTAACACTGAGAGTCATTCTATACTGGCCATGTCTGATGTATTGTTTTCATTTCACATAAAATGATTACGTATTTTTAATGCACGTTTTCAAAACTTCTTATCAATTATTTTAGAGAAATTTTTATTAAAGAATCATCTGCATCCGTAATAATTTTCATGTAACTGTGGATATAGCTATTATTTCAAAAATATTTAATCATTTTTATAATATAATCTACAAGAAGGAGAGGGTAAGAACTATGAAATATTAAATTTTGATTAATGATTTCAAACATTTCCGACTACAAAAATGTTTTTAATCCATATCAGTTTGTAGCTCGTTTTACGGCACAGTCTATAGATGCTCATGACAATTAACCTAGTCCGTGACAAGCACATGCTACACGGAAAACGTTTACCTACGGTCAACGGCATGATATGAAAATTTTACTCAACCCTTAAAATACTAAATTATATTGATATAATTTTATGTGTGTTCAATATGAAGCTACAACACAAATGTACATGTAGTATCAGCTGCGAATACCGTTTTCCGTAACCGCCCCCTCCACCTCTTCAACGTTTTAATGACTGTCAAGGTACATGTAAATTGTATTTGACTTTAGTCCCTATTGTTTTACACAAAGGTGTGAAACCATCGCATTGACGGGAAATCACTCTATGCTTGAACGCACAGAATACACCGGTATATAATGAGACAGGTGGATAATCCGTGTAACGATTGACCATCAGGAATTCCACCTGTTTTTCAAACGATTTTACTAACAGTAATAACAATAAATAGTTATTCATTTTACTGCTATCTGTTAAACTGATAAACGTGTTTAAGATGCACCCCCTCCGCAAAAAAACCTAAAACCTTCAATATAAACTAAACGAGAGAGAGAGAGAGAGAGAGAGAGAGAGAGAGAGAGACTGTCGATACTCAAGACAATTAACCTAGTCCGTGACAAGCACACGCTACATGGTGTAGGTATACCATACGATTAACGGCAAAATTTTACTTTACCCTTAAAATATAAAAAGATTTTGATATCATTTTATGTGTGTTGAATATGAAGCTACTACACATATGTCGTATCAGTTGCGAATTATAACGTTTTTCTTACCCCCCCCCCCCCCCCCCCATTTCCAACGTTTTAATGACTGTCAAAGTTAACTGTATTTGACTTTAGTCTCAATTGTTTTACACAAAGGTGTGAAACCATCGCACTGATGACAGGAAATCACTCTACGCTTGAACGCACAGAATACACGGGTATGAGGCAGGTGGATAATCCTTTCAACAAGTGACCACCAGGAATTCTACCCGTGTATCAAACAACTTAACTAACAGTAACAATAAATAATTGTGTCATTTTACTGCCTCCTTAAACTGTAAAACTTTTTTAACATGTTCTTCACCCGCAAAGAGAG
>WFKH01011581.1:35600972-35619275 GCA_016163765.1 Magallana hongkongensis | reverse complement strand
ACATGTAAATGTGTACTTATTGTTTTCTATAATACGATTGCAAACTGGTTGAAAGTTTGTCGAAACTCGATCGCACGGACATAAATAGATCGGCAAAAGCATTTCATCAATTCAATTTACCCGGTAAGCAGTTTACGTAGATTAAATAGAAAAGTTTCAATACTTCTTCACAATTTAATAAGACTCAATAAAAAAAGAAGAAATAATAATCCGACTGCCAAGCATACTTATCAACTTTTGAATAGGCTATGTCAATTTCAATGGTTTGTAAAAATACATCGTTAAGTATCTAAATGAAGAAGCATTGATGAATGATTTTAAACACACTCTATAAATTTAACATTTCAAATATATATATCGTATGTTATTCTAGATAGTTCCATTAAATAAAATGATATATACATGTAGTTACGAGTAGCAGTCAATTAATTTTTAGTCGAGGGAGATAACTCGCGTTTCAGTTCGATACTTTTGTTCACCTGTAATTTATCGTCAAGACCGCGGCGGTGTTGATTTGCTGGACAACTCTACCGCGGGGGTACGCGGTTTTACCTGAGACACCTGTTTTAAACCGCGTTGCATTTTGGACCGCGGGGGTGCGCGGAAAATACGGGATCCGCGTTGACGGTACTGTACATGTACATGTAAACATGTTTAAAACGGTTTTTGTGTACTTTGTTGAACTAATTACGGGTCAAACCAGGTAATTCAATCTTTTCAAAATGTATATAAAATAGGTGGTTACTGTCTTGATATATTAGCTATATGTGGACTAGGGTAAGAAAATGTGACAGAGGGGGAGGCTTGCCTAGCCCTCTTCACGTTTTCTTACCCTAACCCAAATATCGCTTATATTTCAAGACAGTTGTCATGTATTTTGTTTAAATATCACATTTTATCATGTATCACATAATATCACAATATCACATGAACGTCTTACAATTCAATAAGTTGACCCACAATCAGTAGTCAGGAGAACTGATCACGTAAATAACGGCATTTTGACGATACATATTATTAAAATGCAATAGAGGGAATTGTGAAAGAGGAACTTAATGAAATAAAAGAGTTTAAATAATGCATGGAAATATAAAATAAGACCGAAATTTTCGTCGAGGATGCTCGGGTAATTCAGTCCCGTTAGTTGTGAGGATTCCTCGGTAATTATATCAATAAGTATCAATGTGATTTATAATTATAAAAACATTAATCGTATTTTAATTATTCGCCCTCTTACGATTTGTGGTGGGTTTTCACTTTTGAGTTTATATACGCTTTTTATGTTGGGGATATGAACGGAACGTCAGATGCACAGATTTATTTTCGTAACAATATAAAGATTATAATATAATCCTTCTTCTTCTTGATTAAATCGACTTATTTCTCACTGTGTTGAGTGCACAAAGAGTAGTAGCAGTGAAGAGAATGAAGCTTTTTGGCTAGAATTTGATTTGTTTGACACTTTAGATTGGCCCAGAATTATAGCTGTATTCGATAAAAATGTATTGTGCAAGTGTTGGGTTTGTATTCAAACCATTTCTTATACCTCGTTGCTGTCCAAAGAGATTTTCGACAATGTCTGAAATTAAGTATCCCGGGTTGATGCTTTTTTTCTGTTCAACCTCAATTTACACACAAAAAACACATCCAATTAAAGAGGAGTCTAAGTCACTCCTTGTTTTTTGTGTCATCAGATCTTGGGAGTTCTTTTTCATCACTGGTTTGTCTAGCCAATTATCCAATGAGTTGAAAAAAGAAAGAGTTTCTGTTATAGTCTTAAATTTCTTGTCCTCCATAGAGAGAAATGGTTGCCTAGTTGAGCAAATTATTTCATCACAAGGTTAGCCTTTTAAAAAGCTCAGAAAGTCAGCCAGCGGAATATTAATATTAGGTCAAACGTGAATACACAATCTATTAAAATACAAGTTATATAGTTTCGAGAACAATAATAATATGCAAGTGAGTAGATTGAGTTTGCTCGCTTATGTTTATTACTGTATGCACATGTGCAGAGACAAGCTTATAGCAGTGTACATACAATGTTTGACTGCAAACATACTTATTAATTAAAAATTGTTACTTTGCAAAGATTGCTGTCTGAATTTTATGGTCCTGTCGCAAACAACTGCCAATATATCTCCTCTCCAATCTCATTAAGAGAATCGAGAAGATATATATATGTGGACTCTGGCCCGTGTCTGCAGACGATACCCATGGGCAGTCTTTCAACACGACGATGCGCAGTTTGACCTAGAAACTGACCAGTTTTATAACATGTTCGAAAATCTCTAACACGGACAGTCTAATTCCTTCCCAGAATTTTAGTTTACGCAAGCGCAATTGAAGTTTAATCCCAACTTATTTAGTCACCCTGCGGGCTGATTAATTACGACAAAGAGCACACGGCGGGTGTAACCGGTCAGCAGAGGATGCTCACTCCTCCATGGCACCTGATCCTACCTCTTATTTTTTAGAGGTCCATGTTTGCTCTGCTCCGCTTTTGTATTTTTCCTTTGGACTTTTGATTTTAAACTCTGTTCGTTATCACCACGTGTCATTTGTGACGTATGTTCCAGAAGTCTTATGCTTGCTTCAAGGTTCTCGGGACTTTTGAGGGTGGATTGGTAGGACTTCATTAGGTACAGCATGTCCTTATTGAGTACCTGTGTTGCCAGTTCATTTCTCATTTTGGATGGTGGTGTGAGATTGATGTGTTCCTCTGTAAATTTTCTATGAATAGAGATCCACCTTGGAAGTTATAATTGAAGTTCTCTTCCCAGTGCTCCCAGACAATGTTTTTGTAAAGAAATCATCATCTTTCTTAAATGCTTTACACATATTTAGATTTGAAATTGAATGTACAATTCCATCTTCATTCGTCTGAGTAAGAGAAACAGCAAAGGATGTGGATAACTTTTTCTCATCATCTTGAATCCAGGAGTTACTTGGTTCAAATCCAACAAAACAATTTACCTGTTCGCTATTCCGTACGTACGGCAACGGGCATGTGAATGCAAAAAATCTCACAGTTCATAACTTTACTCATAGGTGGTAACCACACAGTGTTTTCTGTGTTTGTAACCGTTCTTGGACTCGGGTTCTTGAACAAAAATGACTCCTTCGTCTCCTTTCGTCACTTTAGAACACATTTATTCAACATCAAAACAATCTTCTAATGAGTTTGCATAAAGTCTCTGGACTTGGTGTATTCGTCCTAGCTAGTTGTACACAGGCATTATGGACATCCTACAGACTGACAAACATTCCGTTGTATTCAGTTCTAAATTCAGAGCAATCCTGAAAAAAGCAAAAGCAAAATTGAGATATCTAGCTAAAGCCTGCGTTCAAAAAACAACAAAACGAATTAAAGAGTCAGTTTTAAGAAAAAATAGGGGGGGAAAATATAATTCTCAGGAAAATGTAGAGAAAGCAAGCAATGTTTAAAAACTTCAGGATAAAAGATGTTGATGAAGGTCACGAGAGCATTCAGGAAATTGTATACAAACAAGGACCAACCAGGGGCTTGACAGTTGTAAGTGAGTCTGTGTTCTCATTCTTTTAAAACACTGCATCACACTGTACAGAAGAAATTGACAACGACCATTTTCATATTTTTCATCAAGACTTAAGTAATGTCTTCCGAAGAAGTGTGGATTCAGGCATGACCCTGGCTGTTTAATATAGTTTTGACAATTTATGGATGTTTATTTTTTTAACGTGTGGAAAGCGTATTGTTCGAATGTTGATACGGGGCGTGGAAGTATCTCTTTATTTGAGCTGTGTCCTTTGGAATGGCTGTTAGGAAGGCATTGGGCTTCAGTGGATTTCTTTGCAAAGTGTTGCTAGTTGGCAGAAAAGTTCTTTTTTCTCCGCAAAACACAGGTTTAACAGGACAAGTTTGGAGCGGGTGTGGGTCTGACCAAGATATTTTCTTTGGCCCTGGGCGAATACTTGGAAGGTTGCATGTGTTTTGCTGCATACCAGTGGCTTGTTTCCGACGAGAAGCCGGTTCTGTTTTAATGTTTTTGAGTTCTTTCTTGTCCACGCTATGGACTTGTTTGGTGGCAGCTGGACTTTGTTTGAAAAAAAAGGGGTCCTCATTCCAACTGACGATCTTTAAGAATGGATTGAGATGCTCCAGGTCGATCAGTATTCATCAGATATTGAGGAGTTTAGTGGGTTTGGGTCTTCTTGGTGTCGGTGCCTCTGTCCTTGTGCTTTCTTGATATATGGTCAAAAGACCCAAACCCAACTATTCTGTACACTACTTCCTTTTCCTCGTGTGTATTCTTTTCTTCATCAGAAGCTGGCCTCCCTTCTTTGACACGGTTTTTGGCTCCTGTTTATTACTTTTCTTCCAACTCAACAGATAAAACCAAGTTTTCTTCTTTTGAAATATGTTCAGATGCTGTTCTCTTTCCTTCGCTTTTTCTTTCTCAATCTCTTTATCTACAAATGTATCCGTGTTGGCCTGATACTGTTGCCAAAGTTTAACCTTGTACTCTGCATCTGACATGTTATTCTTCTCAATATCTGGGGCAAAGCTCCGAAGGAGAAGGGGGTATACTGTTTTACCATTGTGTGTTTGTTTGTCCGTCCGTCTGTCTATCCGTAACAAACATTTCTGTCGCATTTTTCTCAGCAACTATTCATGGCAGGTGCTTGAAATTTAAACACATTCTTTATTTAGGCATGTCATATGGTGGGATTCATGTTTGTACCAATCGAACGTCAACTTCCTGTTAAGTGACGACTTTGTTTATTTTTAGCCTAAATTTTCAATCAAATTTTCGTCAAATATTTCTCACCAACTATTAATTGCATATGTTTGAAATTTTAACACACTCTTTATTTAGGCATGCCATATGATGGGATCTATTTTTGTACCAATCGGACGTCAACTTCCTGTTAAATGACGACTTTATTTTAAGCCTAAACTTTCAAACAAATTTTCGTCAAAGATTTCTCAGCAACTATTAATTGCATATGTTTGAAATTTTAACACACTCTTTGTTTAGGCATGATATTTGGTGGGATCTATTTTGTACCAATCGGACGTCAACTTCCTTGTTAATGTCGACTTTGCTTATTATATTTTGTATCTACACATCAGAGCGGGGGTATTGCTAGTGAGCATTGGCTCACAGATATCTTGTTGGTGGTTTTTCCTTTTATCATCTACACTAATGACGGGTTTATCATTGGCAAGGTTTTTCTAGGGCTCTTCAAAATATAAATAAATTAAAGATTTACTTTAACCCCTAAATATTAAACACTTAAAACAGTGGATGTGCTATCCAGCAAAATGAATTACGGAAGAACTTTTTTTCCTTCAAATTTTACTTTCCAGTTTTTACTGTTTACCATACTTTACTAATGTATTTCTAATACAATAGTCAGTCAAAGCAATTGTCAAGCTATAAATGAGATACAGAGGTCACAATTCTTTGTTATGTAAACAAAACAATGTTCTTGTCATCATTTTCTTTGCATTATCGTTTAAAGCTGCTTGGTCCGATTTTTTTGGTTTTTACAGTATCAAATAATTTTCCATACAAACCAATTATCTTAAAAGTTATGGACTTTCTCCTATTTACACCAGCAGAATCGGTCTCCTTTCAAAGTTAGATATATTTAAAGTAAATAAAATAATTTCTGTTTGGGCAAACGAAAAAACAAACCAAAATGCATCACGGGAATGTTTAGAAAAGGTAACCGTTTGGTTTCGTCCCCCTGATGATTGGGTTTATTCAACCCGCATGTTATGCATCGATTGTAAACAAAGCAAACTTCAGAAATATTAGCGAACAAAATATACACATGTTTTTTTTTAATTTACCTGAACATTATGACCTTTTTTATAGCGATGTGGAGTTCGTATCACAACCATACCGGTCTCTACGTCAGGGGCGAAATTTAACGTTAGGCGAAATAACGAGATTCCCTTTTTTGTCGCTTGTTTTGTTAACAAATTTTGTACATAATTTTTTTCATTTAAATTTGGCTTAATTGACCGGGAAAATTACTGCAATGTCTATTATTATACACATACTTAGCATAACCATCGTTTAAATGCGTACCCAAATTTGATATAAAATCGGACCAAGCAGCTTTAAAGATATTTAAAGCC
Source organism: Magallana hongkongensis (assembly GCA_016163765.1). NCBI lineage: Eukaryota > Metazoa > Mollusca > Bivalvia > Ostreida > Ostreidae > Magallana > Magallana hongkongensis. The sequence continues at coordinate 35,613,145 of WFKH01011581.1, read as the reverse complement.
ATATACGCTGTCATTTACGGCAAATTTCCGATATAATAAATGACGAATTTTTGGAAAGATATAAACAAACAATACGAAATACACAATAAATATTGGATACAAAGTAAGAAATACTTACTTGAAACGTTCCCTACGCACATTAGTTTATTTGAACCAACCGCCATTGCGTTACTGTTTACGGAGATTGCCGAGTATTTATGAGTTGATGCTAAACGCTGATAAAAAGTTGAATGCTGCAAATGGAATCGCAAGTAAGTGTCCAATTGATTTCTTTTGACATCGAAAATAAATTTTCATTCATATTGTCCGGAACTCCATCCATCTGTCAAGTTGGTCACCAATGTAAATTTTGTTTTTATTTAATTTAGCGTTCGCCTCTTTTTGTGCCGCTTTCGTGCAGAATCCGTCAACTTGTCCGTTTTTCTGCCTCGCTTTTCCGACATATTTGTCTCCACTGAGCATGCGCGATTCAATCTCCGATTTGTTGACCCCAGGTCACTTGCATATCTTCAAGCTCATAAAATTTTGTCTTGCGAGACAAAAATTCTTGACCGATGTACACGGGCCTTAAAAAACTTTTCAACAGTATAACAAGTTACTGACATTTTTTATACGGTATATTATGTGGAATTGAATGATTTTAGCGCTAATTCAGTCTCTCTTAAAAATTCAAGTCAATGGCAGCGTATATGGCTTTAAACTAGAAAATATGACGTCTGCCAAAAAAAAACAACGTAATTTTAAAAATATTTCTAACAACTACCAATCTAAACACTTTGTCCTGTAATAAAATTCAAATGTTACTGTGTTTGAACCATGGTATTAAGCTATGGTATGCAAACTGGTAAGTGACAGAAATTTAATGCACACACATTATGTCGGGCATTACATTTTATATGGAGCATATAATAATTAGGCTTAGTCAACGCAGTAAAAAGATATGTCAGATAACCTAGTAAAATACTAACGAACTTTTATATATAGTAAGCAAACCTCGGGCATGTACGATTTTAATTTTAATTTCAATTTCTTTATTGACCAATAAATGTCCCTCAAGGGGCAACAGCAAGACTGTACAATAAAGTTTGTTCATATGAAGGGCCACAGCCTCTTTTAAGGGGAGATAATAAAAAAATTATTGAAAATTTGTTGGTATTTTTTCAAAAATCTTCTCAGAAACCAATCAGCCAGAAAAGCTGAAACTTGTGTTGAAGCATCCACAGGTATGGTAGATTCAGGTTTTTTCAAACCATGATCCTCGGGGGTAGGGTGAGGCCACAATGGGGAGTCAAATTTTACGTAGTAATATATAGAGTAAATCTTTAAAAATCTTATTTTTAGAAACTTGTGTGGAAGCATCCTCAGGTGGGGTCGATTTATGTTTGTTCAAACCATGATCCCTTGGAGTAGGGTGGAGCCACAATTAGGGGTACAATGAGGACTAAAATTTTTACATAGGAATATATAGAATTAAATCTTTAAAATCTTCTTCTCAGAAACCAATTGGCCGGAAAAGCTGAAACATGTGTTGAAGCATCCTCAGGTAGGGCTGATCCCTGGGGGTAGGGTGGGGCCACGGGGGGGGGGGGGGCAAATTTTTCATATGAAAATATAGAGTAAATCTTTAAAAATCTTCCTCTCAGAAACCATTTTTACATGGGAAAACATTTTTAATTATTCAAAAAAAAAATCAAATATCATAATATATAGTTTTACTTATATGCAAGCATTTTGACACATTGTTGATTCTTTAAAATTGTGTAGACTTTGGTCCCTGGACAATTCTTAAGCCTTACAAGGGGTTCAAAGTTTGATGTAGGTTTATATCCTACCTATGAACAATTGTTAGAGATCTTGATAACTGCAATGCTCAATATGTGATAAGACTATAAAATCATGCTGTTACAAAAGGGATAATTTGTATATGACTCCATAATGCTCAGATTTTTTTTTATGTCTGTTGTTGCTCAGGTGAGCGATGTGGCCCATAGGCCTCTTGTTTGTTGAATTCGTCGACACAGCTGCATATGGACTTCTTGACTTAGAGGCCCTTTAGTTTCTTAGTCTCAGCATGTTTAACTGCCGGTTTGCAGTAATAAAACTCGCCGTTTATAAAGATGCGCTTTGCTTTTTTTCGTTGTTAATTTGTTGCAATCGATTCAGGAAACAGTTGAGTTTAAGATGAAGAGCGTAACGCGCTCGCTTCGAGTCCAGGATATGTAGGGTTATTGCCCTTAAATAATAAACAATATTAGAGTTATCGTTCTTCCCCCGAACAACATGCTTAATTGCATGAAATAACAGGGTTTATCTATATTTGATAAACCCAAATATGTCAGATAACCCAGTAAAATATTGATGAACTTTCATATATAGTAAAAACAATGGCCGCCACAGTGTCTAGCGCATGCGTACCAATAAAACCCGAAAGCATTCGGCAAACATCGGGCGTGTACGATTTAAATTTCAATTTCAATTTCTTTATTGACCAATATAGGGCCCTCAAGGGGCAACAGGAATGCTGTACAATAAACATTCATAATGCACAATAAATACATACACAAGAGGGCAAGAGTTGTATGGCTTGAAGGATACAGACAGCTTACATGTTTATTTATGTACTTAATATGTATTAACACCCATATATAAATATGTCAAAATGCATAAAAATCTTTAATAATAAATCACATACAAATTCAGGCAATATCTTTTGTGAAAATTTTCCAAGAAAGTCAATATGTCCAATTCTTCACTGTTTAAAATCCAAAATAATTTTTGTTTATCTTGCAAAGTAGTAAAATGTTTTACTTTATATGAAATTAAATCAAATAGTTCCTCTCTTTCTTTTGTGAATTTGCTACTTTGGATAACTTCATCTTCAATTCTATCAAGTGTACACATTTTACATATTCTTTCTGTTCTTCGTATGCTCTTATATCTGCCCAATTCTATGAGAAGTCTGGATGCTGATATAAGCAGTCTACAGATTGGCTTTCTGTATTCAGGTCTTGATAAAGTTAAATACTTTTCCAGTCTGAAATTGGTTTTCAAAAATAAAGTTTGCCATCTTTAAGTGTTTAATTTGAGTACTGCCAATCTATGAAATAGTTTTAGTCTTTGATTATTTTAAAGAAGTAACAAAGTCCTTCTTGGTTTTGAAAATTAAGAATTTTGAGCAACTTTTCTATAGAGGAATGCCAAGTTGTTTTGGGGGCAAGATGAAGTTCTTTGCTACGTATAAATGCATCTTTTAGTAAAGGCAAATCTGTTGTTAAATTTTCTAATCTTTAATAATATTTCAGCAATCTGTTGACAATGTCATAATGTAAAGGATATCTTCCTTGTTCAGAAAGTGAAGCATGGTTCATACTTTTTTTTATTCAAACCCAATATAGTTTTACAAAATTTGGGATGTAAAGTTTCAGGTTTTAAGTTTTATAGCACTGTTGCATTAATATATATCATTAGACTTTTATTTTTGTGTCAATGACATTAAAAATCCCCCATATTTCAGATCCGTAAAGTAATCTATGTTTTATAGTGTGATTAAAAACATTTAAACTAGTAGATATCCTGGGGTTTAGACTAAGGAAATCTGTTCGTAGTATGAAATAAACTTTCAATACCTTTTTGTACAATTCTAGCTCGGCCAATGAGAAAGTCCCTGAAGCCGTGAAATGAATGTCTAAGTATTTATAACTTGGTACACATTCAATCTTAAAACTTTTGTAACAGAATTTATGTTTAATTGTTCTCCCAGCTTTGTTAAATATAATAACTTTTATTTAATTAGAATAAACTTGCATACCCCAGTCATTACGATATTTTATTTCAAAAGCATTTAATTTTTGCTGAAGTCCTTCTGGTGATGATGAAAAAATACTCTCGTCAGCATACATTAAACAGTCTATGTTGTTTTAAATATAATGATTTCGAGTCAATACAACCCTGTAAATATGATGGCAGGTCATTTATAAACATTTTAAATAATTTGGGGCTCAAATTGTCTCCTTGACGTACCCCTAATTTGATAGTCAATGAGGAAGTAAGGAAATAACAATATTTAACACGTTCTTCACTTTTCACATACATATTATTAATGATTTGGTTCCCACATTATACTGCAGTATTTTTAGTTCAAGCCATTGTGAACAACACTATCAAAAGACGGGTACCTGTGAAATGCGAAACGAAATCAAAACGATACCAAAACGAAACGAAACAAAATATACGAAATGTTTTTCAAATCAAGGTATATAATTATATATAATGTGTTAACTATTATATATGGACTATTTTTACTTCATAAAAATTTTTATAATTCAAGCACTTGTTAATATAAGAAATATATAATTAAACACCGATAAATGCTCCCTTCTTTAGTTACGTATTTACTTTTGTTTTTCCTCGACTGAAATGTCACACTTTCATTGGTTTAAACATGACACGTGACTGCCGGATATATCTCTATGTCCGTCTGGTGAAACTTATATTTGGCAACATGGCCAACGCTTAGCCCACTCATCTCGACATTTCATAATATTTAATACAAAAACTGCGTTTCGTAAGTTAAGTTCTCAAAATATTTAGAGTAGTTGCCCTTTGAAAGTACCTTAAATTAGAGTAGTTGCCCTTTGAATTGACGTCACATTTTGTGTCTGGCAGCGTCGATATTTGCTCATACCTCTGCGGAGGAAAAGGAGAAAATGGTTAAAATGAAAACATAAAAGAACAAGGGTGCAGCGAAGATTATAAAGACAACAATAATTGGCCATAATTTAGTTCCCAAAATGGCCGTCGTTAACGTAGGTCTCGTCATATCACCTGAAGTTTTTGAATTAACTATTTCTAACAACAATAAAAAATGACTTAGCAAACATACTAAGTACTTTGTATTATATCTTAGGATATGAAATGTTCTTGCAATTTTCTTTGTTTAACTATGTAAAGGCTTCGCATTCAATGTAAAGTGAGACTAAATGTCAACTACAACTTTTTCTAGGTCACGAATAATTTTGATTTCATTTTTTGACCTTTGTAACCGTTTTATCAACATTTTTCATATAATTTAATGATATTAAGGACGGCGGACCCAATTCACTTCTACAACAGTAATTTTCATATAAAATTTGTAGGAGTTAGAGTTACTAAAGATTTACAAATATTTCTCTTTTTCAATTGAACATAATGAGGAAAAGCGTTCTTGTGAGAGAAAAAATAATTTAAAAAAAAATTATGCAATAGATTTTCTCTCTAAATTGAAATATGAAACCTATATGATGATTTTGATTTAATATCATTTCAAAAATGACCATGTCATCGACTTCGTTTTCACGGGGGCACAAAGTGCGGTGTGTCGTTATTTTTCTTCAATTTTTCATGAAAAGTACTGCGCAAACTCTAAGAAAAAGGTTGTGTACATCATTTTGAGGTTGATTAATGAAATAAACAACTATTAGAGTGTGCTAAACATCTTTCTATGATAAAATACTTCGAAACTTTAGCACAGGAACGGTGTAACTCTATTTTCGATACGAGTATTGAAGCGAATCGGAATGTAAATGATTTGTTCACTGGTTCAAATTCTGTTAACTAATCTATTTAGATAGTTATAAATAACTTAAGTTAATATAAATATCGCTACAGTACTGTGACATACCCTAAAGAAATTTGTGCAAGTTAAATAATGTTGAAAAGCGTATTTTAGCGTGTTAAATTATAGCAAGGTCAGCCACTACTTCCACTATATAAAGTGTTTATTGATGACGTATAGAACAGCTATATATTGCATCGTAAGCGATTTTTCATTGAGTTTTAGTGATTGTGACGTAATATTGAGAATTCTATGTTCGTAACAATCACATATATATCTGCACAAAGCGAATTAGGTCCGTTTTCCTTAAGATCAATTCTATGTAAGAATCAAAATTAGGTGGCCACGTATAGTCACAGATTTTCTTAATACTTTACAATGTGATAGACTCTAATGAATTAAAAAGCCGAACTCCATTTATTTGTTGCTATGTGGTCTCGATGGCATGGTAACGGAGGGTAAAGATGTAAAAATGGTTTCTCCATCAGTTTTCTTCTATGAAATAAGAATCGACAACAACAAAGGTTGTTTTATGTCTTTGATAGTTTACATTAATGGTCAATACCTTCTAATATGGGCTTCAAATAGGTAAGTTTTGCTATTATTCCATTATTAGCCTCGGTTACCATGGCAACGGTTACTCCCAGCAGCCAACTTTTAGTGTCTATTTAGTTTTAAACCTAGGTGTGTCCATGTACGAAATATAAAGAAAATGGGTGACTATGCGTGGCCAGACCCTTATATAAATCTTTGATTCTTACAAATAATTCATATTAATGTCTGAACGCTATGGAAGTGATAGAGTTGATACTGTTTTCTTGCTATGTTTAATTGGGCTTAGAATTCTTGTTTTCTTTTTTTGATCAACAATCGGCGATTTGTGAAGTGACGAACAATTACTGATGAGAAGCAGTCTACCTACAGTTTTATTTAGCACATAAGACTTTGGTCTTGCTGTAAATCAAGCTGTTTGATTTTTGAAAGCATGTTTTCGGTTGTTTCTGGGGACATGAGTCATCTCGCGGTTACCTTTTTTTACAACTTCCACTTCTTTTATGTCTTACTCATATTTTAGCCCTTAAAGTTAATCATCTATATACAACTTCTCAAAATTGATGTATTACATGTAAATGATTGTTTATTTACGGATCGAAATGTTGTTTTGCGAAAAAAATACTGTATAGTTAAATATCTTTAAACATAACTTGAAAAAAATATACACATTGAGTTCAATGAAATGAAGTATATTACTGTTATTTATACATAAGGTTTCTTTTATACAAAAGCCAATTATTGGCAAAAATTCCCAGACTTTAAAAAAGACATGTTAGTTTTTTCTAAAGAGTTGTTTTCAATTATACCGGAGGAGGTAAAAGCAAAGTTGCTTTCCATTGAAGTTGGTGTTTTATTAACCCCCTTCCCATAATCACGCTTTTTAACGCATATAACGTTGCCTCACAATCACGCATTTTGACGCATATACCTTTGCCCCACAATCACGCACTTTGACGCACTTTTTATTATTCAATTTGACTAATATTTATATTCACATTTCCCCCTATTGATTTGAGTGATATTTACGCATAACACATGTAGTGTTTTTATATTTTTGCTCGGGTTCGGTGTACGATATATACAGTCGAGCGTTCTGGAATAAATGGATGTCTGAACCACATGTTTATGTTTTCTTCAGTTGAATATACCACATTGGCGACAAGGATCCGGAAATTTTGATATTGAGCTATTCTCTTCAAGGAATCAACATGGCCCACATTGGTAAAATTGGTGAATTCAACGAAAACACGGAAAGCTTTGCGAACTATGTTGAGAGACTTGAGCAGTTCTTTGCGACAAACGAAGTGAAAGATGAGAAGAAGGTAGCGGTATTTTTGTCAATTATTGGTCCAACTACATATGGTGTATTGAAAAATTTAGTACAACCGGATTTACCAAATGAAAAACGGTGCAAAGATTTGGTGAAAGTGCTGTTGTGGCATTATATGCCTAAACCGTTGGTTATATCAGAGAGAATTATATTCAATAAGCGGAACCAAAAATAGGGTGAAAGTGTGAACTCATATATAGTTGAAAGTGGCTGTCCACACATTGTGAATTTGGTGCATTTCTACCAGAAGCCCTCAGGGATCGTCTTGTTTGTGAGCTACGATCAGAAACAACACAGAAAAAGTTGTTATTGGAGGCAAATCTGGATTTCGACAAAGCGGTTCAGATAGCCCATGCGATGGAAACAGCGGAAAAAGATACTCTGACTTTTTTGAGTTCAGAAACGGCAGTGCATAATGTGGAAGCTACAAAATCGGTGAAGAAATCTGAAAACCGTAAGAAATTTCAGAGGAAACATGCAGAGGAATGTTTCAGATGCGGCAATAATCACTATCCCAGTGAGTCTAGATTCAAAGACAGCAAGTGCTTTAAGTGTCAGAAACCTGGCCATATTTCTGAAAAGTGTCCAACTAGGAAAAAATCTGATAAACCAGCCTTCTTTGTGGATAGTGGGGACGGCAATACATCTGATTCTGCGGACAGTATTTGTTCCATCTTCTGCACCAACGAAACTGACAACAGTAACTAGAAGTTTACAGTGAAGATAACTGGGGGACGTGAAAATGTTGACTTCTTAGTAGACACCGGCAGTGTTCGTACCATCATTGGTGAGTTTGTGTTTAAGAACCAATAAGAGGACCTTCAGCTCACAAAAAAATACACTTTACTACGCTCATATACTGGTGATAACTCCTGGGAGAATGTTGGATTCCTGTGAAATACCAGAATCAAGAATTTGACAAACTACCACTGTTAATTGCAGAGGGACAGCGCCCAAGCCTCGAATATTGGAATAGTCCAAGGTGGGTATTGATGGTTAAGTATTCTTCAGAATCCTCATCTAATTCTAGCTGAGAGTAAGCCTGGCTAAGATCTAACTTGGTAAACTTTTGTCCACCGGCAATATTCGAGGCTACCATATGGAGTGTGTTCTGCCAGTGCAAGTCGGTGATGGATCAGATGCTGTTGGGTTTGAAGAATGTAGTATGTCGAATAGATGTCATTCTCATTACTGCAGAGGATGACACAATTCACCTTAACACTCTTCGCGAAGTGTTTCAACGTCTGCGAAAATATACCATTAAGTTGAAAGCAGAGAAGTGCGAGATGTTTCCCCCCCCCCCCCCCAAAAAAAAAAAACCCCAAAAAACAAAAAAAAGAGTAGTGCGAGTTTTTTGGTGACAAAGCCATTAACAATGCACCCAGACCAATAGGAGTTAAAGAGTTGAAAGCCTTTCTGGGATTGCTAAATTACTTTGGGGCTTTTTTCCAAACTTTAGTACAGAGTTACAGCCTCTTCATCAGTTACTGAAAAAACAGGAACCATGGAACTGGACTGCTGACTGTGAAGAGAGTTTTGATAACAGCAAGAAAATGATCACTGAGAGCAAGCTTTTAGTCTTTTACGATCAAGCAAAAACCTGTGCGATTATCCTGTGATTCTTCCTCATATGGAGTTGGGGCAGTTATATCGCATATTATGAAGGATGGCTCAGAAAAACCGATAGCTTTTGCATCCCGAATATTAAGTGAAACAGAGAGGCGTTATGCCCAAATTGAGATGGAAGCTCTATCGATAGTATTTGGAGTAAATGAGTTTCATAAATACTTTTTGGACGCAAGTTTACGTTGGTGACTGATCACAAGCCTCTGTTGTCCATCCTGGGACCCAAGAAAGGAATCATCCCTTAGCAGCTGCAAGAATGCAACGCTGGGCATTAATCTTTGCTTGCATATTAGTATGATATTCAGTACAAATCTGATGAACAGCATGTGAACTGCGATTCCCTCTCTCGGTTGCCACTGCCGGATGGTTCAGAAAAAGAGGAGACTTTTGAAGGGGAGAATTTTGTCTGGATCTAGGCTTACCAGTCTCGAGACAAGAGATAGCCACAGCTACAAAAGTAGACTCGATTTTGTCGAGGGTATTTGATTTTACTTTGAATGGTTGGCCAGCCCACGTAACTGATACAGATCTGCAGCACTTCTTTGACAGGAGGAATGAACTTACCTTGGAACAGGGAGTGATTTTGTGGGGTATGCGAGTTGTTGTCCCTGAGAAGTTGAGAGCTCGTCTGTTGCTGGAGCTACATGAAGAGCACTTAGGTATGTCGCGCACAAAGTCTTTAGCTCGTGGATATCTGTGGTGGCCTTATCTAGACCGGGACATTGAAGACATGATTGAAAGATATTCAGCTTGTGCATCAACTAGAGGCACTCCTAAGGAGAGTCCTTTGCATCCGTGGATATGGGCCTCACGACCAGGTCAGCGAGTGCATATAGATTTTGCAGAATACAAGGGACAGTCCTTTTTTGTTATTGTGGACAGCTATTCTAAATGGCTTGAAGTCATACCTGTTCAGTCTACCACAAGTAGCAACACAATAGAAAAATTGCGGACATGGTTTGCTTCAGCTGGGATACCGGAAGAGTTAAGGAGTGATAATGGGCCCCAGTTCACATCGGTAGAATTTAAGGACTTCGTAAAGCATGATGGAATCAAGCATACCCTTGTGGTACCCTATCATCCTCAGTCAAATGGATTGGCGGAAAGAGAAGTGCAAATTCTCAAGAAAGCGTTGAAAAGGCAGGATTTTGATGGGCGCAAATGGTCTCTTCAGCAACGACTGGCAAATTTTTTGTTGAGGTATCGTGTCACACCTCACAGCACCACTGGGACGACACCATCAGAGCTGTTTCTCAAGCGCCAGCTGCGTACCCGATTAAGTTGCATCAAACCTAATCTACGAGAGTATGTAGAGGGAAAACAACAGAAGATGAAGGAACAGCATGATGGGAGAAACTTCAAGATGAGAGAATTTCAGAAGGAGGACCTAGTTCAGGTGAAGACGACTGTTCCAGGACAAAAATGGAAATGGGTATCTGGGATAATTCATAGACGATTAGGACCATTGACCTATCTCGTGAGAGTTGGAAAGAGAATTCGATATTGTCATGCTGATCATCTTCTAGGATCGTCTGCGCTTTTATTGGAGCAGGCCGCTGGATTTGTCATCGCCGTCCATGAAGAAACCTGTACAGAATGACGTGCCGGAGCCTTTAGCATGTTCGGAACAATCCGGGGAGGAACCTGGAGAATCAAGTGTGGAGGAAGCCCTTGACAAGTCTGAGAAACCGTCTGCTGAGCGAGGAAACGAGAAACCAGAAATGTTAAACCAGCCCAGTGAGATACCTGAGCGCCGATATCCAGTCCGGATTAGAAAGCCAACCCTAAAATTGGACTTGTAAATCTTTTGTTATGGTTTTGTGTATTGCCAGAACTATGACATTATTAAGTCTTAAAAGTATTGTAAAGGATCATTTGTTGGAACTGGTATTTGTTCAAATTTATACTTTGATTTGCTTTTGTATTTTTTTTCTTTCTCCTCTGTGAGTAAAAAGGGAGGAGTTTAGTGTTTTTGTATCTTTGCTCGGGTTCGCTGTACGATATATACAGTCGAGCGTTCTGGAATAAATGGATGTCTGAACCACATGTTTATGTTTTCTTCAGTTGAATATACCACAACACAGAAGACCCAATCACCAAATCTGGTGCGTATGAATACAACCTTCCTTCAGTATTTCTCGAGGAACATGACTGACTTTCCTCGTGACTTCAAACCGGATCACCGCCTGATATTATACTTACGCTGATAAACTTTTCATTGATGTTAATATTTTTTTTAACAGTTTAATGAATTTAAATAATTAATTTATTATTATACATGTACCAAGGGTCATATTCATCAAATGACAGAATGAAAAATAAAATTGTGTAATTAGAATTTATAGCGTTGTGCACTATTTTTGTCAGCATCATTCGGCTGTTCCAATGGCTCTTCCGTTTATTGCGTATTACTCGTAGAATAAGGCAGAAATTTCGAAAAATAAATCATAATTGCGGAAAAGGAATACATGTAAAAAAATAAAAAAAAAACGTAAATATAAGTATAAAACAATATATATTCAATGCTTAAATATAGCTTCAAAAACGCGCTAATTATTGCAACAGTTATACAAAGATGTTGATGACATAACGAAATATTAACGTAATAAAATTACGTCATTAAGACCGAAATATTTTGCAGAATTGTTTTTATTATGTCTATTTCCATCGATTAATTCGATGATACGTCTTCGGACGAACGTTTCGATGACGGCGAGTCTAGTTCTGAAAGCCTCACTTTGGACTCATCTTACAATGACGATGAAGAAGAAATTCAAGCACCTGTACTGCACCCGCAAGCACCCCATTGGTCATCTGTTTTAGACGCCGTTGATGTTCCACCTTTTTGTGTGATGTGGGGCCGTCCCACACTCTACTAACAACGGCGAATGAGGGGGATTTCTTCGAGTTATTGATTAGTGAAAGCTGTTTGCATCAAGTAACCGAAGAGACAGATAAGCATGCAGCTGAAGTAAAGCAGAGAAAAGATATAATTAGTTTTACCTATAAGGGTTATTTTCCAAACTTAATCCAATTTGAATAAAAGTGTTTATTTTACGTAAAATATTT
>WFKH01011581.1:35545255-35589197 GCA_016163765.1 Magallana hongkongensis | reverse complement strand
TATATATATTTAAATCGGTAAAAAAGGAATTTGAAAGAAAACCTTGGATGGATAATTTATTTATTATCTGCAATGATCGCTATTACCTTTACACCAACATGAAACACTAAAAAAAATAAATATGCATTTTATTGGTTTATTATATAGCTAGGATAATTATGCATAATGTTTAGGGACTCCCGGGTTATAGTGATTTCAAATCAAACATATCGATCTTAATTCTATATAGTATCATTTGTGGAATTTTTACTAAAATAATGTATAATATATGGTATATTGGTCACAAACACACGGCTAGTCTCTTCTACTTACGTTCAGTGTCGACGGAACGAACAAAAAAATCAGTACTTATACATATATGTTTAAAATATTATCTATAATCAAACATATCTAAATAATTGATAAAGAACAAATTGAGAATAAATATTAAATGTCTCCTTCAGTACGATTTCATATACAAAAATGTACCATAAAGCTATGCTACATGCATATGGATATATGATTTATGTGAAAAATATTATTATAAAAAACATTCCTTTCAATGATTTTAATCCATTTTTGTTTTTATTTTTAAAAAATAAAGAAATTCAATCATTGTACACAATTAATCTAAAGAGATAATTTTCATTTGAATACAAAGTGTTTATTTTTGTTGTGAGAGTTGTTTCCCTTTCAGTATGTGTAAAAAGTTTTGAATTTCCCGCAATAAAGTTTAACTCCCATCATGCCCCTTCACTGTGTTATACACTGTGATTGATGGCGGCGGACGGGAAAAAGATGAAGTCCGTACAGTCGTCGATTTGGGCGGATTGTAAAATGTGTAAACTTGTTGTGATTGTGTTGTGTCTCGGATCTCTACCTCACATCTCTAACGGACAGACTGAACTAGAAAATCTTCCAAGTTCCGCGTGCTATAACGCACAGGGCAACGCTCAAAGATGCATGCCCGTTTTTGTGAACGCTGCTTTCAGTAAAACTGTTGAGGCCACAAACACGTGTGGTCTTACAAGACCCACCGAATATTGTCTCCAGACGGGGGTCACAGGGGTGAGGAAGCAGTGCCAAATCTGTGACGCCAAAAGACCGGGGTACAGCCATCCCCCCGAGTTTATGACGGATTTTAATAACAATCATAACTGGACATGGTGGCAATCGGACACCATGTTAGAAGGAATTCAGTACCCTGTAGTAGTCAACTTAACACTGAATTTAAGTAAGTATGCAATACGAAAAGAAAAAAAGAAGAATCCCAAAAATTTCATGTAAATTTGCGAATAAATGGTTCAGAGTTCAAACAACCTAAGAAAGATGAAACCCTATCTTTTCTCAATAATGGTCTGGTTTCATATTCTAATAGCTTAAGGTTTTATCAGTTCAGGTTAGGAGGTTATAAATGATGCTATGTGCTTCTTATTTCCCCCTCTTCCAATCCAGATTAATATTCCTTGCTTCAACAGGCATCAATCCAGGAAACCTATTATATTTAACCGCTGCGTTGTTGTCTATTATATTAAATATTACAGTTTTTAGTATTTTATTTATACTGAACAAGACTTTAAACCGGAAAAAAAAGATGAAGATAGTTCTTGAGAGCAACTCTTAACTGACTCTCCAAGGATATGGAGCAGCCAAGAGGAAGAGCGCAAGGAGATAATTCACAAAAATTTTCTTGATAACCTCTCGAGCTGCATGCCGCTAATAGCAAATTTTACCACTCGCGGTTTCCATGAAAACTGCTTAATCAATGGAAAATCAGCTTCAGTGTGTGTAGGGAGATTGTTTTCTTGAAAAACTCGACATTCATTTGAGTTTGCGGTTGTTTAACTTGGATGGTGGTACAGTTTAAAAGCTTTATTTAGGTGTCAGATTTTCAGGTATGGCGTGATTTTAGATTTCAGACAGGTGGGAGGAATAAGAGACACCACAAGGGGTTGTTAACTTTCCTTAATAAACCGGGTATACCTTCCTCTCACTATACCTTATTCCGCTTTGTAAGCTTTTTAAAGTGTGCCCTGACATAAATATCTAATTGGGTTATTCTCTTGCTTGACCTCTCATTTCAAATTCCGCATGGCAGATAAAAGATCAAATTAAATGGCTGAGTAAATATTGCAAACTAAAATATTTATTGCTGAGTTTGTATTTATTTGACATCTTGTTAAAAGAGAGTATATTTGGTCAAATATTGGTGTTTATATTAATTTATAAATAGCCAGAGACCACCTTAGGGGTGAAGAAAAAATATCACATAGATTACGTAAATCTGTGAGTTAATACCCACAATGAATAGGCTTTATGCTGTGTGAATGAGAAAGTTCAAATCAGCATGAGCAAACCCTTTTTCTTCATTGTTGAAGAAACATGATAATTGTTATGATCCTTTAAATTCTCTTTTATCATATTAAATCAAATTTTACTTTTATTGAAATGAATATTGAAAATAACAGAGACCATTTTATCAGTCTCGGTGCGGTGCGTATTGTCAGGGTTGTAGAATTGTGGTTGCAGTTAATGTCACAGATTATGTAAACGATACACGTTTCCCAGGCCAGAATCTGGCAGTTTTTTGCGCTTTCGGGATCAATGTGGCTTGTCCGATGTCATGTACATTTGTAGGTTTCTAGCGTCAGACAGATTGCGGGAGAGATACATTGTGGTTTACCTCTGTAGCCATCACTTTTAATTGTTTTATCACTGATGCACTCCAAAACAACAATTTTTTTCTCCAAATGCCCAGAGACTGGAAAAATCGTAAAGGCTAATTTTATTATTTATTTTTTTTTAATTGAATAAATCTTGAATACATCTCTTGATTGATCAAGTGGAATCAGCAGCATTCATTGAGTAGATGCATTCCAAAACAACAGATTTTTTCGTAATATACAGGACTGGGAAAACTGTTAAGTTTAATTTAATTTTTTTTAGTGATTAAGTCTTGTGTTTAAAAGATAAGGGTGTATGTAATTCATTATCGGTACAGTGCGGTACTTGACACTTTCACTGAGCATAGCTGTTTTGATGTATACACCTAATTAATTAGTACTCTTTAGAATACCCTTGATTGATCAAGTGTAATTAGCATCATTCATTGAGTAGCTCTATTATGTAATATGCAGTGGGATTCTAATTACACAGTGGATAGGCCACTATGTTTATCATTGTTTTACAAAACATGTCATCACACTGAAATTTGTGTTAAATGGGATCGGTGATTTACTAATTTTTCATGTACATGTATACAACCAGTTGGTCGATTTGCAAGTTTTGCAAGGAGAGAAATATTTAGGTGTAGAATGTTACATAATTCTTGTCAGTTTACATGAATAACATCTACCACATATATGTCAGACCCAATTTTTTTTTCATTCCAGCAATGCATACTTTGTAGGCAACCTAATCTTGTGAGAAAAATAGCCCCTAAATCTGATTCTCAGACAGCATGTATGTGTGGAGCACACACTGTAGTTTCTAATGGTTTGTAAGCAGGATTAGAGGGGATGAAGAGAGAGCATTATCAGGCGATTTTGCTTATCTTCATAGAGATAACAGCTTCCTATATAAGAAAAAAAGCCTGACCTTATCATTCTCATCTATTGGCACAGAAAGGGGGTCATCTCCAGAGCTAATTTATGGAGGAGGCTTAGAAAAAACATTACATAATCATTTGATCAGGGTTATGAAAGATAATAATTTTCTGGTAATAATGTTTCTTGAAGCTATTGAATGACTAAATCTCCAAACTTATTTAAAAAAAAAAAACTGGGATGCTGGTATGGTGTCATTCATACTGGCTTAATAGTTTAATTTAAGTGGGGCAACTTTTGTTATCAAAAGATAGAGAGTAAAGGTACAACAATATGCGCTGACACAAAAGTGCAAAAGTGTAGGATGTTGCTAGTAGAATTTGTTTAGCACAGTGGTTTCTTATTTTGGCAGCCGGTTATCTAGAAGAAATCATTCTTGATGCTGAAGTTCTCAAAGAGCTTCCAATGTGTTGATGCAGTGTAGATTTGTAAGGGTGTGGTGTGAATGCTGCAGATGTTTGTACAAGCAGAGTGGCCAAAAGTACAAACACAACAAAATCAAGGCAGTTTATTATCAGGAACCTTGGTGTGAATAATATATGCAGACAAAGAAGAAAATTATATTTTAGTGTCACTTTATTTATCATCATTGGCCTTGCAGATCTTTGAAATAATCGATAGTGCAAAGGCGTAGGACCAGTAAATTTTAGATTTGAGTAGGTGCTTTGTAAAAGAGCACTTTAATAGACTTTTCTATACATATACATATATGTAGTATTCTGATTGACCAGTGAGAACTTTTGCTGAGAGCCCAAGTGATCTGTTACCAGTAAAAAATATGTTTATTGGAAGATCTGCTTTATCATACTAAACTTGTATAAAAAAACAAAAAAAAACAAAAAAACATACACACACACACAAAAGAGTGCTTTTATTCACAATTATACAGAATATCATTATTTGCAAATTGCTAGTTTTCTTAATGAAGTACATATTCATGAGATATCTCATATTTCTAATTTACAAACTTTAGTTCCCTTACTGGGTATATGTGTCCACTGCATCTTCAATTAAAGAAATAGTGAAGTTTTAAATACATGCACACTGCATAAGTAAGGAGAGGAAACTTTTTTTTTTCAAGTTATAAATGACCAATTTGGGTTATTTCAATAGTTAATGGGTACTGTTATTTGATGGTTCACCTTGCGTAAACATTCAAACCTTTCCATCTTTCTTTTACAGAAAAAGCCTATGATGTTACCTATGTCAGACTGAGGTTTCATTCTCCAAGACCCGAGAGTTTCGCCATCTACAAGAAAACGACGGATGACGGCGAATGGATTCCGTACCAGTTTTACAGCGCTTCCTGTGGAAGAACCTACGGATTAGAACGTCGTGGAATCATCACATCCGACAACGAAGGACAGCCTATCTGTACCGACGAATACAGCGACATCTCGCCTCTGACGGGTGGTAGTGTGGCGTTTAGTACTCTGGAGGGAAGACCCAGCGCCTTTGACTTTGAGAGTAGTCCTCTTCTACAGGTGGGTTATTGGATGGTTAAAAGAATGTATGCTTGGAAAACAGTTGGAAATTTTGAGTGTTAGCTATTAAAAGGTGGTGTTACTTTGCCAAATGGATTCATGAGTATATAATTACATTACCAAAGCTGCTCTTTTTACTTTTGACAGATTTTGGAAATATAAAATGCTGCAATGATGTATTTAACACTATGTCAGAAATCACATTGCTATTTGATTTCAAAGGTACATAAGAAAAAAAATATATTCTCTTAAAAAGTAAATTGGTTTTGCAGCATATTGTTATAAACAGCTTGATACGTTTTTGACTCAGAATTTTTTGTTTTCTGCAGTAGTCTGTATAAGTGTAATCATTGTTTATAAATTAGAGAATGTACCGTAGGCAGAAATAGTGATTTTATTTTTCCGATGTGTGACTATGCCAGAAAGAATGCACTACAATACTGTTTGATGAATGCCATTCACTGAAGTGCAAATATTTCAAGTGCAGTGGAGAAGTCAGAGAGAGAAATGAAGTAATTCTCATTCAGAGGGTGATTGTTATAAGAGGATTAGGAACTACACTGTTGACACCAAGTGCTTGACCACACAATGAGATACACAAATAATCAAAACTCTATTCAGCAAATTATGTCACTTTCCAAATGAATCTTTTAATTCCAAGTAGATGAGTTTTCACTGGCAACAATGGAATTATTGACCAATTCAAATATGATATACAAACATAAACACTCTTTCCATTGTCAAGTGATTTTTGTAGTACTGGTGTGAGAAGAACCGGGAGAAAAGTTGTTGAAGGTTTCCTTCATGTGTATATTAGTGACAAACGTCTGGCATGTTAAATGGCATGTGTAAATAATGGGAAAGTGATGGTTTACCTTCATTTTGACCTCATGGTTATCAAAGTTTTTTATGTGTAAAATGGAGGGCTAAGTTCTGAGAGAGAGAGAGAGAGAGAGAGAGAGAGAGAGAGATTCATTCAAGGAAATTTACTGTTAACATTGAAGCCTTGCTCAGAGGTTGACTACACTAAAATAGCAATAGACTGAATAAAATATCTGTAGAACCAGACAGCAAACATACCCTACCTGGCCTAGAATTATGTTTGCTCTGGATACCTATACCTGGAAGTTGGGAATGTCGAGATGTAGACTGTATAGTGAAACCCCTGGTCAAACAACTGCTTGGGCAAAGGTCAGAGTTGGACCAATTGGAGACCTTCATCCAGTGTATGTGGGAGTGAAATCTGTAATAGTGGGTCAGCATAATGATGTAAACTGGGTAAAGGTGTCAAAATAAAAGTCAGGCTATATGAATATAAGGATTATTTGCATTTTTGTGATGCAGTTTTTGATTTGGATTTCATCTTTCTTTCATTATAATTCTTCTTGAAGTGATTAGTATAACCCGTCATGCTGGGAACTCTTTGGGCAGTTTAAGGTTAACAGGCTTTGAGGAATATAGACTGGCAGTGTTGTGGAAGCAGATTATGAATCAGCTCCCTGTTAAGTGGGTCAAAGAAATGAACTACCACCACCACATGCTACCATCAGGGGGTCATCTCAAAACATACATTAGATAAGGAGATGGGTTGTATTTTACAAAAGAAATTACAACTAAGTTGTAAAAAAGTTTGAGTCTCATGGAATAGGCAAAACTGATACAGATAATTCTACCGGTAAATGATATTACTCTCTTATCTGTAAAAGTTAATGGTATTAAAGGGAAAAATTAAGTTCCTGATGAAAAATATGAATTTGGTCTTAATTGCTAAGTTCCATTCTAAAATGTATTCCCAGATGTCTAGAGGAAGGGGCAAAAGAGGTATTTTGTTTTTCAAATCTAGCTATGAAAAAATTTTTAATGTGAAAGTAATATTAATAAATATGCTAATGAATTTTCATTGCAGGAATGGGTTACAGCCACTGCCATTCGAATCTCCTTGACACGCATGAATACCTTTGGTGATGAGGTATTTGGAGATGCACGAGTCTTGAAGTCCTACTTCTTTGCCATCTCAGATTTATCAGTTGGAGCCAGGTACTTCTGAACTAGATGAAAGCAGTTCAAAGCACCCAGTCACCCATTCCCCTCCCCTTCTGTAAAAAAAATCAGAAAAGCTGTACAAGTCTTTCTTTATCTTTTATTCTTGTGATTGTTTGCTCTTTGAAAAGCAATTTGAGAATATAAACAACAATGGGTATGAATCATGGGTTCGTGTGTGAATCATATCAATATTCCTTTCAAGATCTAAGTAGTAACACATAGTTGAAATGTGAAAGGTTGAATGACCCTTTTTGTTGGATGTAATGAATGAAAGGTTATGGAGGTCAAAGCTGAATAGGTACAGAAATACAAGCCCTGCAAAATGTGCACAACATATCAAATGGATAAAAATATATGAGATATTTTTTTCATGAAATAATATTATTCTACTATGTTTGAATAATAATATGACTTGAATCAGTTTGCCTTTGATGTTATAAGCAGAAATGTAGAGTTATTAATATTTTTTCTGTTTGCCTTCATTTGACCACCCACCCACCCACCCACCCACCCAAAGAAATAAGTACATACGAATCCAAATTTCAGCATGCATTTAAATGTTTTTTATAAAAAAAAAAAACATTAAATGTTTTTCTGCATGTTTTGAAAACAAATTGATGTCAAATGGATTTACAAAAATCATTTAGATGTTGCCAAGGAAGAATTGTACATAAATATCTGATGTTCTGTCATTCAGGTGCAAGTGCAATGGCCATGCCCAAGAGTGTTACCTAGGTCAGGCCACCGCCCCAGCCTTTGAGAGGAGAGAGCAGTGTAGGTGTCAGCACAATACCGATGGATTCAACTGTGAGAAGTGTCTCCCCATGTACAACGACAAGCCATGGGCTCGAGCCACAGAGACCAGTGCCAATGAATGCAAACGTAAGCATCTTGAGGGTTATTTTTTTTCTCTTGTCAATGTATCCCCTAATTATAGTATAATGAAAAAGGGGGGAGGGGATAAATCCATTTTAAGTGATATTTTAAGACATTTAAACCATGCAAATACAGATGTTGAAACGTGGATGGAAGAAGTGAAATTTCAATTTGAGTTTGAAATTCAATTTAACTTGGTTATTTTTTTTCTCTATCCCTATGCATACACACAGGATTTGGCATTGCAAGTTGTCTGGTAAGAGCAAATGAGCAGTTTAATTTGACAGGTGGCTGCCTGAACATTTTGAAGGGATGAATCTTTTGCATGTGTTTTGAATTATACTTGATGTGGACAAGGATTTTTATTTTCAGTGGGGTAAAAATGCATGATTGTCAAACTGGTTTTGACTTATTTGCTAATTTCCTTATTTTAAAGACATATTGGTATATTATGGTGATAAGGTGATAGGAATATTCTGAATAAACATTAATGTTATGAGAGAGAGCAAAGTTATGAATTGAATGAGAAACTAATGAAAGAATTGACTGCATTTATAGACCTGGCTGATGGAAATGAAAGTGGAAAAAAATTAGAACAGTTTTTGGAGTTTAGACTCCAGGTTGAAACTTAGAAGAATATTGTGTCAATGAAATATTGAAGTTCATATGTAGGGTTTTTTTTTTTTTAATATCAGATTGTATTTGAAATAGCTTACATTAAACCACTTTGACAGGTTGTGAGTGTAACAACAAGGCTGACCGTTGTTATTTCGATGAGGACCTCTACCAGACAACAGGAAGGGGAGGTCACTGCATCGACTGCAGGGACAACACGGACGGACCTCACTGTGAGAGGTGTAAGGACAACCACTACCTCAAGCCCGACGACCGGAGGTGTACCCCCTGTGAATGTAATCCCACAGGTAAGACTGATCCCAAATCCCAAAGTGTAACCACACAAGTAAGACTGATTCTAAAGTGTAATCCAACAGGTAAGATTGATTCGCAAGAGTAGCCCTATAGGTAAGACTAATCCCGAAAGTGCAAAACAACAGATAAGATGGGGTGTTTTTTTAACGTGTCATTCACCCGTCATTACATCATAATTACTACATGATATACCACACTAGTATGTTTACACATATACATGTACACACATTGTGTATAGTTGCACAAATATGCTAACACACCACCAACGCCCGGATACTTGAAAGGCAAAAAAAACTTTACGTATGATTTTTCTTAATCAATGGAATGTACATGTATATGTAAAAAAAAAAAACCCACTATACATAATACATAATAATTCTCATTAATTTACTGTATTAAAAATACACATTAATTCTTGTCTAATTTTTTGTGAATATATATATGATAAATTAATTGAAGACCATTTACACTACCTAGTTTAAAATTCTCTGCCATCTTCGGAAGATAAAATTTGCATACATTTGTAATGTGCGCGCATCTTAACAAAGGAAGAGAAAATGTCATCGGTAAGCCTAATTTGGATGTGCTGTTTGCCAATTTTTTCGTAATTGGTTATTTTTGTAGATTTTTTCATGATTGTGTAACATATGTTTACATCCACTAAGAATGTTTCCCTCTGTTTCTTACGGAATTTGATTGTAATTCATACACACATGACAAAACGGAAATCTACGCAATCCAATGCATGACCTAGCTGTTGGCGAAAAATATACACATTCTTTTAACTTTCGAAGACTGTTTTAGATGCATTTGGCTTTTCAATGTTTACTCTAATTCAAGTAGGCAAATTAAATATTTTTACATCATTCATTGATGTCTTTTTTATACTTCTGCTGCTTACTTTGCATAGATTACCGGTATTTCTCGATCAATCAAACTAAAGCTAGATTGAGAACACAAACTCCACAAGTTGCAAGGACTGACCTCAGTCTTCCAAGTAGACTGTAGTTACCACAGCAACCTTCACATATATGGAAAATTAGCTGTTCCTTATGTGTAAAATTTAATTAACAATAAGAATAAATTATGTACTTTTACTCACTTTTTATAGATAATTATTTAAATGAGTTAAAGGTAGATGTAAACAAACAATGAAATTGTGCTTCATTCCGGCTATGAAGGTAGCTAGCACTGCAGAAAAAAATACATAACCCGCTAACGCGGGTTATGTAATTTTTTTCTGTGATGCTCCCTTCATGCATGCATGAAGCACAAAAGAAAGAATTTTATTGTTTAAATAAATATTCTTATATTGTGTAAATGTTAAAATCGGAAAAGAATGTCAATGTGAACTCGATGTGCACATGGGACACCTACGCTTTTTACCTTTTTTGTTAAGAGTAACACTGACATTTGATTGATTTACAAAGAAATGAAATAGCACATACACAGGCTATTATTTGAGGTGGGGAAATCCAGTATCGATCGCTGCTCTGCCTCCTATTTTCTTTGCTGTCACCTTTTTTGCCCGCCATATTTGTTTGCGTATGTTAATTTCACAGTCCCGTGATTTGGACTTGGCCTCTCTTGGTTGGAAAGCGAGACAAAAACGGGTCGTATTTTGGAATTCGTTTTATTTGTATCTATGTATTTGTTGCTTGTATGATACAATAGATATGCTTAAATCTCTAAAAAAAAATTTAATGTTTCTATATTTCTTTTAAACTTTGTGTTTAATTTCCGTTCTGTACCATTCTTCAATGTTATCAAACATCTGTGTTTGGGATCATTCAAAGGTATTAAAGAAAGCACTATGTTTTTATGAAATCAGTTTTGCATGGATGATTACATACAATACAATACCTTTAATTTGTTGTTGAATTGTAGGTTCCGAGAATCTTCAGTGTGATGCTGGTGGTCGCTGTCAGTGTAAGCCGGGAGTTGCCGGGGACAAATGTGATCGGTGTGAAAACAACTACTTTGACTTTGGACAGGCGGGATGCAGGTAATTCATGAACTAGAATTGTGGAGTTTGATACTCTCTTGATAATGAAAATAACAAATGGCAACTTGGATCAACAAGTTACATAACTTTCATCTTGTTGAAGAATTAAAGAATTTTAAAAAAAAAGAAAAGGAACATTGCAATGCAGAAATAAGACTGGAGACATTTATGTTATGTCATTTTAACCAAGTACCCTTTGTTAAATAGGCCTTGTGGGTGTAACCCCATTGGAAGCTTGGATAACTTTGCCAGATGCAATCCTGTGGATGGTACTTGTATGTGTAAGGAGAATGTAGATGGCCGCACCTGTGACAGGTAACAGACAGATACCATTTATACTCTCAATAAGAGAAATCAAAAACTATTTCCTGACCATCAATCAACCATATGAAATAAGCTCTCAGAAAATATTTAACATGAAGAATATGTGTATGGAATATTTTACCTGTGCTTGGAGTGTTAAAGTACAACAGTACTGCATGTATATTTTAGGTGTAAGCTGGGTTACTTTGCTCTGAGGGAGGACGACCCCAAGGGTTGTATCCCCTGCTTTTGTTATGGCCACTCCTCTGACTGCTCAAGTGCTGTAGGGTACTACGCTACCAGCATTATCTCAGACTTTGAAACAGGTGAGAATGATGGAAAATTAGAAAATTATTTTCATTTTCATTGAACTATACTCAAGTTTCAACAGATTTCAATTTTCCCTTGAATAATTTGATGATTATAAAATGAACAGAGGGATTTATTTTTCCTGTAGAGAAGCAATACCTTTGTGGATAAGTGATGTTTAAAATTGGTTTTGATGCTTGTAATTCTTTTATTCTGAACCTCCAAATTACATGTATATCTATTTTAATGGCCTCTATGTTTTACAACAGGAAGACAAAGATGGACAGCAGCAGACAGAGCTAACAATATCATAGACACCCAGTACAATGGAGTGTCACAGAGCTTGGGTGTGTCTGCACCAGGCCCCGAACAGGTCTACTTTGTTGCACCAGGTAAATCACATTTCATTCTTTTTATAAAAAATCAAATTATAGAATTATACTGCACATAAAATTGTTTTTATATGAATTTTCGTTTTTCATTTTACTGTGATTTCAATATTTTTTTATCCCAAGTATTTCTGATTTTGTAATTAATATATCTTATAAATTTATATATAAAATGATTTTATTGTTTATTAGAATCTAAAAAAAAAAAAGGCTTTCGATGTTGAATCCCAGTTAATGATAAATACAGTCTGATTTGATATTGAAGAAGAAAATATAATAGCAAACTAATGTAACTATCATGAGATGCTGTATTTAATACCTTTGATGCTTTTTCAGCTCGTTACTTGGGTGACCAGAGATTCAGCTACAACCAGTTTCTGACCTTTGACCTGAGAATAGGGGAAGATGACTCCAGGCCCTCTGTCATCGACATCATATTCGAGGGATCCGGACAGAGGTTCTCCTCCGCTGTCTTTGTACAGGGAAATGACAAGCCCTCCATAGAGAGCAAGTCCTTTAGGTACAGGTTGAACGAGAGGCAAGAGTCCCAGTGGGTGCCCCGACTCAACTCCCAGTCCTTCATCTCCATACTGGCCAATCTGACAGGACTCAAGATCAGGGCCACCTACAACAATCAAGGTCCGTATTTATGTAGTTACCTCTGAGATATCAGATTTATAGCATTCTTATTTTTCAAGTGAATGTGTAATGAAATGGCAATATTTTTGGAAATGTGCAAGTTATATTGATGTAAATATACTGTGGTTTCAACACTCTTTGTTTGAACAGCACCCATTTTTGTTGATTTCATTGTTGAGTTCTCCATGAAATCAAAGTACAATATGTGATGACAGATGTACTTGATAACACAATTGTCAACATACATGTATATACATGCATCTTCTAAAATTTAAGTTTACTAAATCCTCAAAAGTTGATGCCCATGAACACTGATGAAACCACAATAATGTTAAGATTTACCTTCAGATATTGGATATTGGCTCAAGCCAGGCAGTTTTTATGTTTGATTTTATATATACTGGTATATTAAACTTGTGAATTATATTTTAGGAGTTGGATTCATTGACAACATTAAGTTGGACACAGCCAGACCTGGGTCCAATGTAGGAGACCCCGCCACCTGGGTGGAGCAGTGCACCTGTCCCGAGGGATTTGTGGGTCAGTTCTGTGAGTCCTGTGCGGGGGGATACAAGAGAGACCCTCCCAACAGTGGTTCCTTCTCCTCCTGTGTGCCCTGCCAGTGTTTTGGGCATTCTGACAGTTGCGACCCAGATTCAGGTACATGATTACTGACTTTGGTCTCCAAATTGTTTTGCCTTTTGTAGCTTAAATTTACATTTACAGTGAAGTGACAAATAATTTATGTGAAGACTGATGATCACTAAAGCTTTTATTTCATTGTTAATTTAAGATTATGGAGACACTTTCCCAAAACTTTTTGCAATTGTTAACAGTCTATTTTCTATGTTCATGTAGCAAAAATAACTTTTTGCCATGCATTAAGTTCTATTTTCTACCACATACTTGTGGATTCAAGTTTTCAAAATGTCAAGAATTTCTTTCATTTTAATGAAACAGGAAGATGTATTTGTCAACACAATACCGAGGGAGACTTCTGTGAGAGATGTGTCTCTGGTTACTATGGTAACCCTAAGAATGGCTCTGAGTATGACTGTAAGCCCTGCCCCTGCCCTGACGGTGGTCCCTGTGTACAGCTGCATAATGGGGACGTCGTGTGTACCAACTGTAAGGAGGGGCATGGTGGTAAGAGTTACTTTCCTTTACAGTTACATCTATGGAGCAATAGCAATTTTTTCGAAGTAGGGAAGTACTTATGATTCTTTTCTTAAGCAGTTGTTTACATGGGAAGTTTTGCTCAGAGTACCTTTTTACTGGTTGAATTTCTTTTAAATATAGTTGAAAAAAAGTTGTTTTAAAAAAAAAAAAAGTAAGTAGGAAAAAAATGTTTTTTATATTGTTAAAATTAAATTATAAAAATCTTAGTAACAATTTCGATTTTTCTTTTTAAGGAAATCTTTGTGACATTTGTTTGGATGGTTACCATGGAAATCCTAAGGGAGGTCCAGGAATCCATCAGGACTACCAAGCATGTCAGAAATGTTCCTGTAACAACAACATTGATCCCAATGCTATCAGGAACTGCGACTCGTAAGTTGAAAGTGAAAGTTAAGATTATGTTGTGTACTTACAAAATCAAGACTTTAAGAGGGGAGATCAAAATACCTGTCGTTTGAGGTATAGGGGATACTAAACTATATGTTGATTTTGCAGGATATCTATTCCAATTTTTAAACATTTGTTGTTATTCAACCACAATCTACCATGTCCATATACTACAGATTTTATGTATTCTTTCCTTCATATGTTATAGAAAAACTGGAGAGTGCTTAAAGTGTATCTACAATACTGATGGATTTTACTGCGAGAAATGTTTACCAGATTACTACGGTGATGCCTTGGCTATGCCA
The DNA here is from genome assembly GCA_016163765.1 of Magallana hongkongensis. Classification (NCBI taxonomy): domain Eukaryota; kingdom Metazoa; phylum Mollusca; class Bivalvia; order Ostreida; family Ostreidae; genus Magallana; species Magallana hongkongensis. Next base: position 35,574,764 of record WFKH01011581.1, on the reverse strand, counting down.
AAAGGAAATTGCACAGGTAACATTCAAATCTTTTTACATCTTTACAACAAATGTACGTTGTGTTTAAATACTGTGTTTTTGTAACAAACCTTTGTGTTTCAAGATATATTTTCTTTGTTTTGAATGTGTTGGAGTAGTAAATCAGTGTAAGACTTTCCACAAACTTCTTTTATTTCTTGAAATGCACTAAATTTAATAAATTAATAAATTTACTTTAGTATATGAATTATATATTAGGTAAGAAAATCATTTAATTTTTTTTTTGTATGAACTTCTGTGAAATTTATCTTCTTTTACTGTAATGGTGTGTTTTGTGTTTGTAGCCTGTAATTGCTATCCCCCGGGAACTCAGCCAATCAACGGCCTGTCCTGTGACCCTAAGACTGGACAGTGTACCTGTCAGGACCACGTGGTGGGTCTCCAGTGTGACACCTGTGAGCCCGGCTACTGGAACATCAACACCGGAACAGGTACAAAACTCCTATTCATACTAACAAATGATGAACGTTCTTGGTGGTGAAGACTTGACTAGTGAATTGATCCACCTTAATGGCTTGTTGGAGTAACTGGTCATGAGAACAGACTCCAGACAAAATCAACGAAAATTAATCAAGAACAGTCATTTATTATATGATCTATGGAATGTTTAGAAGAAGAAATAAATATGCACTTCACTTGATCAGACAATTTTGGGCTGTTCAAACAAAACACATTATTGTGATTTCATGATTATGAAGCCTTGTACTTCATGATTGTGCATTTTGCAAATTGATTATCATACATGTATGTTAATTTTCTACAGGCTGTGAGGACTGTTACTGTGATACTGTGGGATCACTGAGCGATGTCTGTGACCAGGTCACGGGTCAGTGCCAGTGTCGTCCAGGCGTGACAGGACTCAAGTGTAACCAGTGTCAGCCCAACCACTATGGATTCTCCAACACTGGATGCACAGGTAAATAGTCTGTGTACAAACATGAACAAGTACAATGTATGTAAAATGTTTTGTTGAATGTTCCAAACTTTAAAGCTATATATACTATTGGATTCTTTGAAGATGTTACATGTTAGTTAAATAAAATTTACGAAATTAACAACCAGGATTCATGTTTAAGAAAAATTGTCTTACATATGCAACAAGCAACTAACGAGTATGTGCCGTGACTTTTCAGCCTGTAACTGTGACCCTGAGGGTTCGGTCAGCTTGCAGTGTGACACCAATGGTAATTGTCCGTGCCGTACCAACATAGAGGGCCAGCACTGTGACAGGTGTATGGAGAACAAGTACAACATTACAGCTGGATGCATAGGTAAACAGAATCATGGCTGTATTAATGTGTATCTGTCTATCATTTGAATTACCAGTGATTAGAATAATAAAACACTTAGATGGCTATAAGCCTAAAAATTCATGAAAATTATTTGACTGTGTTGATTATTTTTACAGAGTGCCCACCATGCTATAGACTGGTACAGACTCATGTCAACATCCACCGAGGAAAACTGCGGGATCTGGAGAACTTGATCGTCAACATCGGCAACAACCCTGCAGCATTCAACGACACCCAGTTCTTGGTGTACATGAACCAGGTCAACGACTCTGTTGTCATGTTGTTAGACGAGGCAAGGGGTGCTATCAGTAAGTGTGAAGAAACTTTCAAGAAGATTTCTTTATGAGGTAGCTGAAATGTTGTTCAATGACAATTCTTTAAGATCAATGTTTTATTCTCATTAATCTAATTAGTGTTTGGTGGAAATTTACTTTGAATTAATTTTAACCCTATTATAAATCATAATTGAAAGTTGTTGTAATAGTTTCAGTATATATTGAGAAAGAATTAGAGCTTAATGTCTGTGGGGTAGTTTTATTTATTTATTTTTCTCATTCCAGGTGATGATGGATCAATGGGCAAGCAGTTATCCGCACTCAGATCTTCAATCAGGGATGTAATGATCAAGTCAAACGAGATCACGAACAACATCCGCAGTGCGGAGAGTATGGCGAGCAACAGCCTGGTGGACATTGACCGGGCGAAGGAGGCGATCCGGCGGGCGGAGTCCTCGCTACAGGCCGCGGAGCAGTACATCGACACCCAGGGACGGGAGGCCCTACAGAAGGCGGAAGATGCACTGAGGCAGCACGGAGTCCAGTCCAAACAGATGACAGAGATAGCCAACGAAGCCAAGATGGAGGCCGAGAGGTGAGTCACATACTGCAGGTCATTCCCAGAGGTGAATCACATACTGCAGGTCACAGTTGTTTACTGAGATATTATTAGTATTATTATTAGCAATACATTAATTTTACAACATTTCTGATCTAAAGATTGGCTTGTACATATTTGAGTTTAAGTCATAGTCTTAAGTAAAACAAATCAAGTAAATGAAGGATCCCACAAATCAGAAGATAGATTTGTACATCTACAGTTTTCGGTTGTCCAGAGTTTTATCAAAAGCATGGTTTAAGGTCAAGATCTAGTATATAAAAGAATCCAAGAGGTTTTTGAAAATCAAGATTGATGCTTAGGAATGTAAGAGAAATATTATTAGAGCTTAAATTTTTTGTTAACACATGGAAAAATGTGAGTTAAAACTGTCAATTTCAATGAAATATGAAAAAAATACAAATACAAATCTTGGGAGTCTTTTCCATGTCTTACAATTAAAATATATCCAGATTGCCTAGTCTCTCAGGAGATGGAAATAAAGGACCTTTGTTCTTTAAAAAACAAAGTGAAATGAATATAGATATCCTGAGTTACTTTTCACATACTTGTAATTTCAAATTGAATATCAAGAAAATGGTTATTATATTTAATTCATTTTTAGCTATGAAATACAGGAAAAAGTAAAAAAAAATTCAATTTAATTTCATCTTTTTTCAGACAAAGAAAGGAAGCGGAAAGAATAGAAATGTTGGCCAAGAATGCTTTGAATACATCTTTGGAAGCCAAGCGTCTGGCTGAGGAAACTCTGGCCATGCCTGATGAAGCAGACAGGGAAATTCAGATGCTGAGACAAAAGTATGATCAACTTTCATCAAAAATGCAATAGGGAAATTTGGGAAAATACATGTATAATCATCAAGTATTTAGTTGAGTAACAGGAAAATCTTATATTTTAGAATTGAGAGTATTTGTGCTATGCAAGATCTTACTGCACAGCCTAGTATTGAAGACCCATGACAAAGTATTAAAAGACAAATATATAATGATATTTGCTTTGTACAGGTACTCTGAAGCAGATACTTTATACAACCAGACCAAGGCCCTGGCAGATAAGGCTAGAGAGAGGGCAAAGGAGGCCTACAAGGTGGCCCTGAAACTGTACACAGAGGCCACCTCCATACAGCTGCCAGCGTTCGATCTCGACAAGCTGGATGACAACACAGAGAAAATTAAAAGCTCGGTAAGGAAAGAAGGGGTTGGATTAGGGGATGGTGGGTCAGTTTCAGCTTATGCTTTTCCTCAAGAAAATTCTACAACTGATTTATCTTTATACTGCCTTTTTCCAACTTTTAAATGTAATTCTAGTCTTGGATTGATAAAAATTGTGACAGTTGAAGGTTGTTCTTTATTCAAATGTTTTGCTTTACCTCAAGTAAATTTTGTTGTCAGCAATTGTAGTGCATGTTGGTTTTTGATTTAAAAAAAAAATAAGTATAATGAATTGATTTACATGTAAGTATGGATTGATGATTTCTTATTTTTTTATCAGGCTGCAGACATAAAGAAGGAGGCACAAAGGCTGATGCAGGAAAATGCTAAACTCCTCAACGATACCATCAACCAGAGGTCTGAGGCCGAGGGATTACTGGATTCTGGAATCAAGAGCCAGCAGGTCAGGACTCTCTCTCTTCTCTTCTCCCCTCTCTCTCTCTCTCTATTTGTATATAAAAAAAAATTATATTATTTACATTTCACATGATTTTCATATAAAAATTGCAGAAAAAAGAATTGATTGTGAATGAAATCAAATATATTATTGCAGAAAGTGGATGAGTTGTTAGCAGAGGTGGATGTGGCGAGAACATTGGCCAGAGAGGCAGTAGCCAGGGCAGAGAAAACTTTGGCAGAGGCCAACGAGACTCTGCAGATTTTACTAGGTAGGTATCTAATGCTGGTTCTTGTTTATTGCTCCAACTGGAATCAAATTAAGTTGAATAATACTTGTAATAGGGATTGTTTAATGTCTAGATGAAAGTTTTTCATATTTTAAAGCTTATAAACTTTCCAGGGAATTGGGAAATTAATATCCATATGCTGATACATGTACATGTTCATGTATTTTGCTTTATCATAAATTGGTTGAAAATCTTTGAGAGGTGAAATGTTCAGGTATATATCATATGCATGTTTAAAATGTTGTAGGATTTAATAAACAAGTAGAAGAGAGCAAAGGAAAAGCAGAGGATGCCATACAGAAAATCCCAGACATTGAGAACCTGATCAAACGAGCTGAAAACAAGACTCAGGAGGCTCGAGATGCACTGAGTGGTGCCGAGTCTGATGCCAATGAAGCTCTCTCATTGGCTCAGCTTGCTCAAGTGACTGCCACAAATGCTTCTATGGTAAGTTATGTTCAACCTGTGTGTGTGAAAAAAAATAGATGTAATTTCATTTCAAACAATATTTTCTTTCTTTTTTTTTTATACTTACTGAGATGTGTTGCTTTAAACAATTTGTAGGAAGCCAGCAGAATTCGCCAGGATGCAGAATCCACTAAAGTTAGATCAACAAGTCTCAAAGATCAGGCGGACATGTTGTTCAAGGAGATGTCTCTCACAGAGCAGGAGCTAGCTAAATACGAGAACCAGGCCACCATAGATTCACAGCTAGCAGCAGATGTGAGGGGAACTTACATGTCATATTTGTTATGTAGATCTGCTGATTGAGCACATAGTGTGACCTATTGTATTTTAAACAAAAAGTTTTCTTTTTCTCTGAGTGGTAACACTGTTTGAGATAAATTATTGTCCTGTTATCCCTTCATATACCAGGAAGTTAGAGGGATATAAAGTAAAACTTACTCTGTATAAAGAAAGTCTTAGAAACATGAATCAATAGTTCTTTACACCAGGATTCTTAATATCAATGTAATGTCTAATAAGGAAATGGGAAAAATTTGTATCTTCATTATAACTGATTTAATATTTTTGAGTTCCTTACAAGCAAGTTTTACTGTATCCATCAAATTTTTGCTTATATTACCAGTATAGACTTGAAAGTCTAATTTAAATAAGTTTTTTTCATCAGAAATAATATTTAAGATAAAATGTTCACTCTTTTTTCATTGCAATGTTGTATAATACAGGCACTTGGAAAAGCAGATGGAGCAAAGAATACAGCAAAGAAGGTGTCGGATGATGTGACTAAAGCTTTAGAAACTGTTACCAATATTTCCACCCTGTTAGGTATGTACATGTACTAGCTTTGATATTTGTGCTGTTTAGTATGATCATGACAAGTATCTTTATACCTAAGAAAAAAATAATTAGTGATGTACGTTTATTTAATGTATTGTTAATTAAGATGCTTTTTTCAAAACTGGCATTTTAAAAATAAATCTGTTCTGTATGTATATTTTTATTTTCAATAAAGGTCAGTTAGTGAATGTTGATGTGAACAAACTGGATGATTTGGAGAGAGAGCTGGATGAGGCCGAAAAGGAGCTGATGGGAACGGATCTGCAAGATCAGTACAGTCGGTTAGAAATGGCCAACGACAAGATTCTGCAGTTAGTAGCCCAGTACGAGGACGATTTAGCTTATTTGAGAAAGGAGGTGGACAATATACAAGAAATCAAAGAATCTCTACCTGATGGATGCTTTAAGAACATAGGAATTGAAAATCCTGGTTCCCAATAGTGAAGGGAAATCTAGCAAGAAAACCCGGTAGTTCTAACATTTTATTATACCACAGATATTTTGTATAGAGTAGTCACATACTGGTCCTATGTGATTATGGAACTTTATGAACAAATTTTTATTTTTTTTTTTTCTGAACAATTATGTAAAATGTAGATGATTTTTTATTGTCAGCATGTTAATACTCAAAGATTGTTTGTTTGTAATGTTGAAGGCATGCCTGTTATAGGGGCAAGTTTGTGTTACAGTATAAAGAGGGTAAACCTCTAACTTTAATAGGACAAGCATTGTCAATTTCAGCTAGAGAAATTAACAAGGATTGGGCATTTATGTAACAGGAATGATTTATGTGGGTTTGCAGCTGTCAAAAAAAAAAAAAATGTTCAAAATTTTTATATATGTACAGTGGGTACATCAGCAAATTTTAACCAAAAAATTCTCATTTTGAACAAATTGTAATTTACATTTAAAAGTTCATGTTGTGATATTTCATAGGCTCCCTTGGAGTGAAGTCACATCAGTTCAAAGCTATATGGTGATGTGTCATGTTGAATCTGTTGTCGGAAATTTTTTAACTCTCAAGTTTTACCTCATTTTTACACCTCAATATATTGGAATTGTGATAACAAACAAACAGGTTGTTGTTATTTTTAAAACAGGTTTTTTCCAATTTTGAAAAAAAAGGACAAAATAGGTTGATCAAATTACCTTCCCAGTTTTGATATTTGTTTTTACCATGAACTTTAGCATATTGTGTATCTTGTGTATATTAGTGACAATGTAGATAAATGTACATAGTTTTTTTTATTGGATGCATACTAAAGGTTTTCATAGTATGAAAATACATATACATGTAATTTTGCATGGACATTGTTTTTAATCCTTTCATAAATGTAAAATCATTTTGTCAGAATATCTATACGAGCATTATGTATAGTGTCTTCGATGTGTGTCATACTTCATGAGTATTATTGACCTGTGTATCACGTGAACTTGCTTTATATATGAATATACCTGTATGTACATGTATATGTTTACCATCTCTATTATTGCAGTTGGGCAGAAACTCTCAAGTTACTGACTGCTTATCACTTTAAAAATAGAATATGTCATAATGATATGAAGGTAATTATAAAAAAAAAAAAAATCTTACCCATGTCTGCTGTTTTTGGAAAAGTAGGTGAGAATTTCTCTCTGCATTAATTTTTTTTTTTTGTTAAGGGGAGACAACTTTTGTATTAGAATAGTACATGTAAATCCATGCAATATACCTTGTCCTCCGATTAGTCTTACCCAATAGTGAACCTAGCTTGACTAAATGGCATTTTGGGGGATCACCAATGAAACCCCTTTGTTAAAGTTTATGTAGAAACTTGAAAGCATGGTGCTATCAAAATAAACCCACCCAGCTTACAATTCGATTTTTTCCTTTGTTGGTATTGTGGAGAATTTCTTATCTTTTTTTGTCATTTATTTAATGAAATATACATTTAGGGTTGTAATTGTCCAGAGATCTGAATCTGTGTGTCTAAATTATTAAATTATTTTTACTAGGTTTTTGTTTCAATAGAAAATCCATCCATTACAAAGCGTATGTGATGTCAGGTAGTCATTGTAAACTATGTGTGTGTTTACTAATCTTATAATTCTACTTTTTCATGTATTTAGTTCTTTCAAAATCAGAAAATTCTTGCCTTATGATATACATGTATAATTTTCTCTTATGTCCTCTTAACGAAATTTCAAGAAAATGGTTGAACCTCTTCATGTGCCTTTGATTTTTGTGCCAAATGTTTTTGTACTAGATACAGCAAAATTTTTAACATGTAGTGAGAAATGATTCAAGTGAATTTGTAAAGGTACTGAGAAGTACTAGTGTGAGAAGGTCCCTTTCTTTGTCAATATTGTCTTTCTACAATAAACCAGATTTTCCAAAAAAAAAAAAAAAATTGAGTGTTTGTTGTTTTGTTTCGTTTTGAGTTCTATTTTTTTAAAGTTAAATTTTTCCCAGGAAATTATCAGCAGTATATTACAAGGATTTCAATATAGTTGTGTTGATGTCATATTAACCAACCAACAACCCTTCGCATTTCAAAAATTTGTGAATTAATCACGCTGACATTTTAGAAACAATTTGCTAATGAAAACCTAACTAAGTTTTCAATGGTTCTGTTAGACAAAATTCTTCAAGATTTCCCATGAATATATTGAATTGCCTTTAAATCTCAAGAAAAGAGACTTGCTCCAAGACAGTGGAATCAAACAACTATTGTCGAGACATTTCTAATGCCAACATTTTCCTATAAACTATTCGCTCTTATTGGCCAAACAGTTAAAATTGTTCATCAAATCTATAAAATTGTAAAAATTTTGGGATTAAGTAGTAAAATTTAGTATTAATATGGGATTTGAGCCATACATTTCCAATAGAAATCTAGATTATATTTGAAATGTCAAAAATTTCAGCATACCTTCTTGGAACTTGATATTTGCATTGAATAACGTCATAAATTCCAGCGAGAGTTATCTCTCTTATCAACGGAGTGGTGCACCTTAAAGACATGATATACATCAATACAAAGGTTCTTTTTATTATTTATATAGCAGAATATGATGATATACTTTAAATAGTTACAAGATGAAAGAAAAAAGAACTCTTGTTTTTTGAGAGTCTGTGGTATTTCATTTCCTGGGTAGCGTGTTGAGTACATCGGCTATTTTTTCGTAGTCAGAGAGTTGGTTGTAGACACTGGCGGACAGTCTGAGGTAGAGCTGGCCCTGGGCGGGACACACCGCAGTGTTGATTCTGTGCTTCCTCATCAGGTCCAATATCAATCTGTCTGCTCCTTCCTAAAAATAAGATCGCATTCGAAGTTACAAGTATATGTTGTTCTATAACTTTTAACAGTTTAGTAATTTTTCTCTGATATCTGACGGTTCTTAAATTATGACAACAATCGAAGATATTGCAACATGGGTTTTATGGCAAGACATAATTAATTGAGGGCTTCGTTGTTGTTTTTTAATCTTTGTAAGGTGCCAAGTTAAAACTACGGCACAGACGTAAACGCCAACCTAGTACCATGAGGTTAAACTTTCATCTTTCGATACCTAAACCACTGTTCGGCAAATTCAGACAACATTTAGTTTAGGGGTTTCCCCAACCAAAGAAGGGGAAAATACTGTTTACATATCTGTTTTAGTTTTACTTTCTTTTGTATGGGTTTCTTACATACAAAAGTAGTTCGTACTAACATCTGTTCCAGCTGGATATCCTTCGTATTCCGGAAGCAAGACCAGTCTCATGTACGGTGCTTCCATCGACTTCGGAATTTCCGGCTTCCGAGTTCCCAGTTTATCCGATATCATTGATGTTACGTTGTCCAAGAGATCTTTCGTGTACCGGTGAATCTTCTCCTGCATATATAGATTATATGGTTGTGATGTGATTAGAACACGACGCTCTCAGTTTTTTTTGTCATCGAACGAATGTATACATATAGGGATAGAGTGAGTCTTACAACGAATAAATAAATTCTAACAAATCTATATGGAAGTGAAACCTTAAAAATAAATACCTTGTATAGAAAGTTATAACTCAAAAGCAATCTAAATATTGTCAGAAAAAGAAAATTCTTATATGCTTTCTTCTTTTCTGTTGGTAACGTAGAATCAAACATATCATCAACAGCGTATCATAAAAATGAAAACATTTATTTACTATTTACCATTCCTCCAATTTCAGAAAAGAACTCTAGCGCCTCTGGGACTAAGAAATATGGTATATTGTCACGAGTTCCTTGCATAAAGTATTCCAACTGAACGCCCTTTTTGTACATATGTGACGTCACGAGAGGAGTACACCAATCATGATGTTCTTTAGCAATCCACAGAATTGCACATCCTCGAGGTGTGAACACCCATTTGTGAAAGTTGCCAGTATAGAAATCGGGACGAAGGTTTTCCAAGTTAATTTCCACTTGTCCTGGAGCATGCGCTCCATCTATGAAAACCAACACTCCTCTTTTTCTGCACTCTGCAATCATTTCTCTCAAGGGGAATACCAATGCTGTCGGGCTCGTGATATGATCTGCGATAGGCATATCATAGTTGATAAAAGATTTTTAATTTTTTGACGGAAAATAAAACCTTATTTCACAATATATATTCATTTGTGAGAATAATATTTGAAATGGAATCTTTCATTACCTAAAACAACTAATCGGATCTTTGGATGTTTGTCAAGGTGTGACGTCATGCTTTCCACCACTTGTTGCTCGTCCTTAATAGGAAAGCGTACATCGAATTGGTGTATGTGTCCACCTAAAACGTTCACTGTTTTCCTTATTTGTTACAGTTATTAGCAAAAATTACTTTAAAAAACGTTAAATGTAAGGAATAAATTTCTTTTGAGTAAAGAATTATTTGTTGTTATTTCACGAGTTCTGAGCATTCATCAATGACGGAAACGTTATGTTCTGATTATATACTATTTATGTCCTAATAATGGAAGCGGATTTGATTTCTGAAACAGATAACTACATATACATGAGTAACTAATGTACTATTCCAGAGCCGCCGTCCCCCCCCCTTTCAAAAAAAAATGTGGAATTTTTAGCCGATTGAAAATGCAAATGAAAAGACAGAAATTTTGGTGAACTTTTCATACACATTTACTTGTAAATGTATAAATATATATACTAGTATTTAAATCTACCGAGTATGATTCCCTCTATTTCTTACGGAAACTTATAGTTAATTCATAGCTCTATAGAAACTGACAGGACTGAAATCTACACGCCCCGTTTATCGATTGGTCGAAACCTACAGCGACTGAAACCGACAGGAAACTGACAGGACTGAAATCTACACGCCCCGTTTATCATCACGGACTGCATGAAATAATCATGATGATGTCAGACTCAAATTCCCATAGGAGACGATTTGGCTGTTTCTTTTAGCTAACGTACTGATGTACATTAACAGTAATTTAGTGAATTTAACTTACTTTTTACAATCAATTCATTAATTTGTTAAAAGAAAGATGTAAAATTAATATAAACAATAAAATGCTTTCTTTGATGATTCATGCGGGTTTTGAAGGTAGCGATCATTGCAGAAAAAATTTACATAACCCGCTAACGCAGGTTTTGTATTTTCTTTTTGCAATGTCGCCACCTTCATATCCCGCATGAATCACCAAAGAAAGCATTTTATTGTTTAAATAAATCACGTCCTCCTCTGACGGTAAAAAGTATAAAGGAAATCGGTATCGTTTTTTAAATAACAAACCTGCGGAAAATTCTGCTACTTTACGACATGCATTAGCAACAGCTCTATATGTATGTACTGTGGCCAAGATCTCGTCTCCATCTTGCCAGGGCAAAGCCTTCAGAACGCTGTTGACACCTGAAATATCGAACTTGTTCATGTATTTAGAACCTTTTATCGGAAACAGGAAACTATAGCGCGTATGTACAATATATGTTTAAATATAAGAAATAAATAGTTATAAGCAGACATCTGACCGGTGGTCGCATTCTGCACGAACACTAAATTTTCTGGATCCGCGCCCACAAATCTGGCGGCCGCCTCCCTGGCCTGGGTGTACAACTGGTACTCTGTCTGTCTGTAGAACAGGTCCGGGTTGTCGTTTAACTCATCGTGTAATCTGAAGGAACAAAATTCCATAGTACATATGATGATAATTTAATTTTTGTGACATACATACTTGCTATTATTCTATCCAAGTTAAAATTTATGCATGTGCAGGTTTGATTATTTGTTTATGCAAAATATATAATTATTATTTTGTTTACGTTATTATGAAAGTATTTTGTATTGTTTGATCCAAATGGATGTAAATTAGGCAAAAAATGCAATAAATAGATTCATATACATTAATTATTGAGTACATCTTTAAAATATTTTAACACTCTGCATACCTGGATGGGCAGATATAAAATTATATATATGAAATAATTGACTTATATCTATCTGTCTCTTTTGAGAGTGCATGTGGTTTTTAACGGCTCATTTTTAACGTTTTTCCACGTACATGTGTTGGTTTCATTAAAGGTAGATCACTCTGTGCACGATTTTATGTTCGTAAAGGTCGATGCTTGGAATATTGGGAGTGTAATCCATATAATCTTACTGTTTTTGTCTATCTCGTATCTGTATAGGGATCGCCCCGTATGATCCATGATTTAAAAAAGTCACCCCCTCCTCGAAACGAAAGCATTCTTTTTTCATAGCTGCTCCAAATATTGTGTTAGCCATGATCGTTCTTATCCAGATGTTTCCTGTCAGGCGTGGATCCAAAATTAAAGGTAGTAACTGGGGGCTCTCTGATAATCACACGTAGCAGATCTTGAGGCATAGATAACTACCTCCTCCTCCCTATTTTTTTTTTTTTTTTGGGGGGGGGGGGGGGGCTTTTTAAATCGATCTACGATTGTTCCTATCTATCTTTTATCAATTTGACTGAAACGATATAAATTGTGTATTAGAAAAGTTTCTATTTTGAAAACAAAGGATGTGTTAACGTTAGAATCTTGACATTATGTACAAATAATTTAACCTGAGATTAAAAAATTAATAACGAAAATTAATTTTAGAAAATAAAAAAAAATTTCAGTTGAATTTTGAATTTGATTATAGATTCTGTGAACTTATTTGTATGTAGAATGCCAATTTTCATTACTTTTTTTAAATCTCAATTTTTTTTAAACCATGCATACTCTTGAAATACTTCTAAAAATTATTTTCAAAATCATTTATAGTGACTGTGTTAGCGTTTTAACCAATTACATCATTAAGTATTGTTCAAGTAAAGGTTCTCACTCTTTTTTTTTTTAAAATAGGCCAATGCATGTTGTTGTAAAAAAAAAAAAAAAGTTTCCGCTCGCCTGGATTAAAAAAAATTATATTGAACTTTAAATGCTATAGAATCGATGTAGAAAAAAATCCACATTTTCTCTTGCAATTTTGTACTTTTAAGTATAGTGTTCATTTGATAATTTTGCAAATTCTAACATTGCCCTTTTTCCGGAAAAAAAATTCATGCAGACATTTTTTTTAAGTTTTAGCGAGCTTTATTAACTTCCTCTTTGAGTTGCAGAAGAACACACCCATGTGACGCGGGGCATGATGATGATGTGTTACTTCAAAATAGCTTGATCGCGCGAATAATTTTATGGTAATGCAAATAAATGACGAATATTTAACCGCTTTTCATGAAACGTAGAGCGTTCATGTTAAATATACCGGGTGTTAGTTTTTGTACTGAGTATTTCATTCCTTCTCATACACTTGTGCAGGATTTGGTTTAGTATCGTTTTGGGGGGAGGGGGGGGGTTTGGCGTTTAATTTTGAGTTATATTGTAGATTTTGGTTTTTATATTGAAAATCATATATTTCACGTTAGCCGTATGTAAACATCAAAATATTTATCATTAAATATTTTATTTTAGTGTTCTTGAACAGAACTATTAGCCTCTTGAGAAGATGATAAAATGGGCTTTCAATTTCCGAGCTTGGCAGCCAACAAGATCGGAGTGGATGTTTTGTGGCCAGTGTATACAGAGTGAAGAAAAAGATCGCATTCAGAGATTTGTTTTTAAGAAAGATGCAAAAGCAGCCATGGTAGGTCTAATATAAATAAAAAAGAATGAAAACTACAATGATAAAAAATCATGCAAGAACTTTTTCATAAGTTTTATTACCTATTGAAATTTTAAGATTGGAAGACTGATGATTCGTAAAGCAATTGCAGATTGCTTACATTTACCTTATAAAGAAATCAAATTAAGAAGAACTGAAAAAGGCAAGCCTTTCCTTGAAAACCCGGGACAGGAAAATTTTAGTTTCAATGTCTCTCACCATGGAGATTATGCAGTTCTGGCAGCCACTAAAGACGGATTGGTTGGTGTGGATGTCATGAAGTATGAAGTCAGTAGGTATAGAGAAAAATACTATATACAATTGTACAAATGTGAAAGAACAAAGTCTCTCATTTGGTCAAAATTTTAAACATTCATTGGTCTTGAATCATTGTTCCCTCAATTTTGCAGGGTTGTGGATATCCACTCGCCCACTCGCCAATGCGAGTAAAATTTCATGTGGGCGATAAGAAACTCAAAATCTGGTCGTCCACATGGCGAGCGGTTTTTCTAGAATAGGATTGTATTTGGTTTGTTTTTATTATTTGTCATTAGAGTGAGTACCATAAAGTCCTGTGTATAATTCACACCTTTATTCGGCCAAAATTTGATCAAAATTAGGGGGTGCGTATTTTTCATTTTTTCAGAGCGCGTTTCTGAATGCCGCGGGAGCATGAGTGCCGATATTTAGTGTTATGCGAGTTTTATGAGTGTACAATGTACACTATTCATAAAAAAATATCTTATTATCAATTTTATTTCCATGTATTGCAAATAAGTTCTCGCCAGTGTATTCGCCATTACGTAATCGGCCACCTGTTGACTCGTCGCGTGGTCAATGTTTGTTTAAAAATATCCGGTGTCAAAAGCATGCACCTGTCTCATGTCGGACTTTACATTTTATTCGAATGCATGAAATAAGCAATAATTATGATTTAAAACTTATTTACATTATGTCCTGTTTATGATGCAGTTAATTAAACGTTATTGTGTTACAGAGACATTGTAAAAAAAAAAAAAAAGATTGATCGTATGTACGACATGATAATGACGATATATGACATACAGACGTTTATTCTTAATAGAATTTATTGATGTAGTATGTGGGCCCGTAAGTTTGACTGTGGGCCCATAGACTTTGAAAAGTTGGGGGCCCACATGGCCCCTAAGGTTTCAATTGTTAACCACAACCCTGTTTTGCAGAAACTTCTGTACCAAATTTTTTCCATACTATGCGGCGCCAGTTTACTGATTCTGAATGGATTCAAATACAGAAATCAGCAGAGGAAAGTGAGCAGCTGAAAACATTCTACAGACTCTGGGTAGTATATAGCATTCTATTTCAAGCTTTGATACACTTAGTATGGAAATTTGTTGCGAGTACTAGTAGTTTATTCTTTTCATACCCTATGGTCATGCAATTTATACATAAGAAATTTTCATCATAAGGCTATTAAGTGATACATGCATTATTGATCGTGTCATTACTCCTATTAGCTTATAGTGCAGTATTTTTCACAGATCTACTCATTTCTGTTCCTATAAACACAAATTGAAATATGTTGTTACTGGTACTTAAAATGGTAACTATATACAATAATACATTTACAATTTCAATCAAGTTATTTCATTGTCATCTTCTTCAGTGTCTGAAAGAAAGTTATGTGAAAGCTTTGGGAACAGGAATAGGATACGATTTAAGTAAGCTGAACTTTGAATTTAAAACGGACTTCTTGCAAGAAAACAAAGTAACAACAGATACACAAGTGAGAGTGTATGAAGAGGATCTTTGGGAATGGACTTTTGAAGAACATTCTCTTGACAACCACTGTATTGTAGTCGCAAAGAATCAAAAGGTAGGTCAAAATAGTAGTGTGAGCAAAATCTAGTCAGTCTACATACCATTGTCTAACAAAGAATTTAATTTTCATAATACACTTACTTGTACAGTGAGTACTGAAATACTAACTTTAGAAGTGCACTTGAATTGCATAACAAATTCTGTCATTTTACATGTAATTCAACACTCATGAAATATTTTAATATAAAATAGCATCAATGATATACTTTATAATATTTGTTTCCATTTTTTACTAAATATTCACCAGCCAATTTTGCTTGATATGATATGCCTTAAGATTTTGAGACTTTTTTTAAAAATACATCTGCATGTCTATTTGACATGGCCATCTCAGGGGCAGATTAAGGTTTTTTTTAATAGGAAGGTGCAATTCATTTGCTACTGCTGGATCTGCCTTCCCATATCTTATAAGTTTACAAAATTGAGACTTCGCATTTTTTCAGCTAAATTGTCAATGTCAGTAATTAAACAATAAAATGCTTTCTTTGTTGATTCATGCGGGATATGAAGGTGGCGACATTGCAGAAAAAACACATAACCTGCGTTAGCGGGTTATGTAAATTTTTTCTGCAATGATCGCTTCCTTCGTAACCTGCGTGAATCATCAAAGAAAGCATTTTATTGTTTATATTTACATCTTTCTTTTAACAAATTAATAAATTGATTGTAAAAAGTAAGTTAAATTCACTAAATTACTGTTAATGTACATCAGTACGTTAGCTAAAAGAAACAGCCAAATCGTCTTCTATGGGAATTTGAGTCTGACATCATCATGATTATTTCGTGCAGTCCGTGATTTTTTTCCTAGGTCGCTGTAGGTTTCAACCAATCAATAAACGGGGTGTGTAGATTTCAGTCCCGTCAGTTTCCTGTCAGTTTCAGTCGTTCTAGGTTTCGACCAATCGATAAACAGGGCGTGTAGATTTCACTCTGGCTGTTTCTATAGAGCTATGAATTAACTATAAGTTTCCATAAGAAATAGAGGGAATCATACTCGGTAGATGAAAATATTCTTCTTTAAACTAACTTTGATGGACAACAGCTTTATTATGCAATTTATCAGTGATCACCTGGCTTGTGGGGACTAGTTTTTGCAACCTAGTTTTTAAAGAAATATATGAGATTAAATAATTTGTTTGCCATGAGAAGTACTTGCAAGGATGTTGATGAAGCGAACCTTGCAAACTTTTTCATCGGGAATACAAGTTGGTTTTTAACTTATAGAGTCAAGGTCATATGTAAAAATAAAAAAATAATTGTATTTCACAAATGCATCTTGTTATTAGGTGGGTCTCTTTTTTCTATGCTGTTTTTACCAGTTTCATTACACGGCATCGATCTTATTTAAATAGTTTACTGGTTCTAATAAGGCCTAATATTTTTCCAACATAACATTTCTTTTTTCAGACCCCATCAACCAATGGAAATGAAGCAGATGAAAATCCTTGTAGTTTTGAACTCTTATCTTTAGAAGACTTGTTAGATAATACCTCACCAATCAGTGACCCTGATGAAGGATTCTGGGAAAATTTTGACCCAAAAGATGAGGCACCTCAGATAAGACAGAAAAATTGAGAATAATTTAAAAATTTTGAATATACTGCTCATCTATCACATATGAAAAAGAATTTTTCTCATTTTAAGTGTATAAGCTGACATACTGTTATGTTTAACAGTTATTTTGCCCTGTTGAATTTTTATAAAACTGAAGAAAACTTCAAATTCTACTAAAATCTTGTGAAATTTTTCCCTTCATAATTACACGTATAAAGCAATCAAATGAAGTACATGTGCAATGTTCACATGCATGTTATTTTTTGGAAAACAGATTGATATTAATTTTTAACATGATAATAATAAACTTAGAAGGTGTAAATGTTTGTTGGCTTAGAAAAAAGTTGCTATTTGGGTTCATTGTATAAGATTTTGTACATGTTAGTAATATGCCATTTAAGGTCTTAAAGCAGGAAAGTGCTGACTTATATTAAACCAGAATTAAAGAAAAATACCAGACGACAAGCTATATTGATATTTATTATATACCACAAATACAAGCATCAGTAGGAACAATTTTGTTAATTTTTATTTTATTGAAAGCAATCATAAATGCTCTCCTTAATCCACGTTTAAGAAGTAGGCCCAATATACAACATTAAAGGTTATGAATAGAAAAGGGTAGACAACTCGAAATATGTTCTGTAATTTTCCGTGTTGGATTTTACAACAAGAATGTTCATCACCTTCTACAATCCCAGAATTCTCCTGCAACAAAAAGCATCATTTGTTAGCCTTTAGAATACATGTAGTCTCATGAGCGTTACAGACCTACATTTAATCAACTAGTAAAAAAAATTAGTAATTCTAAATATATTAGATAAGCCTTAATATATATATATTTCTTAACCCCAGGGCACTAGAGAGACAGAAACATTAAAGATTAAAAATTAATAAATTTAAGCGTACAGACTTTGTTTAATAAAACAAAACAATTACATGAATGTAGAATAGAGGGTCGTGCGCTAAAATGCCCAGCAGAGATTTCATTAGCTAATACATGTATAAGCATTGCTATATCGCTACAGTGGAGAATTTAAGAGAAAACGTGATGGAATATCGAAATAATTTTTTTCAAATTCTTTTCTAATAGCATTTGAACCTATATTTTTGTCAAATTGTAATTAGCAAAGCTTATTAGAGCTTTTGGTACAGGTGAGCTAATAAATCATATCTATTATGTTTTATATTATAGGGGAGAGGGAGGGGGGCTTGTTATATTTTGGTATCTATTTAATCTACTTTTACAATTGCAAATAGTATTCTGAAATTGGCACTTACTTCGATATGAAAACACGGAGCTCAAGTATAACATTGACCAATTTTTAATTGATTTAATTTTGAACATATCTTATTATGTCATAAAACACAAACTTTCTACTTGCTTTATTATAATTTGGATGGTTCGATAATGGCTCAAAAACACGTTTTATTACAACGTTAACGTTTTAAGCTTTTTTAATCTATAATATAACACACCTACATGCAGGTGATAGCTTCCTAAAGTACTCGGTGCTAGTATTTTCTTTCAAGTCCAAGACGAAAGACGAGCGCGTAAATATCATTATTAATTGATGAAACAGATTATGTGATTTGCATGGCAAACGTTTTGAAAAAATGGTTCATGAATACATAATGAATGAAGACGACAAGCGATGTGATCTGTGTACCTTATATTTGTTTTTGGACTTATCCTTTCTCCGTTTCATGTTATGCACCACGGCAAAGACACATAGTGCCATAATGGTGAAAACCATGCATACCGCAATCCAAATGTCAATGGCCAGCACACCATCTAGTCCGTTCCCAAGAGAAACCACGCCCACCAGTTGTGTTACTATGGAGAGAACACCCAACACGCCCAGACTAGTGCGCGCGCCGACTTGGGCCTTGTCAATCCACATACCCACCCAACCCAAGATGACGATGAACAAGCTAGGGACGTAGATACGTAATATGTATTGGCTGAAGTCTCTCACTATCCCGACATTGTATTTTAGACAGGGATACTCTCCTGAAAAAAAAAATCAGATACCTGTATACCTGTATTTGATTCTCCTTATAAATCTGAGGTATTAATTTGCAAGACGTTAAGCCACATATCAAACTATTACGTGCTGGGTCTTTACAGCAGACTTGTTTTATATTTGTTACACCCAAACCACTGGTAGAAAATTGGTGCTTGTATCTAAAAGGACTCTCTTGGTCCCAAATCATCCTCATTTCCGACGCTGAATAGGTAACTGAAACGTAAAATATTTTATGTTAAATGCAATTTTCAAGTTTAATCAGTTATTTTTTGTAATATATGGACATCTTTACAGTTTCATTTAAAAGCATACTTACAACTTTCAATTGTAACTTCGCAAGATTGAGAACCACGTGGAAAACCTTGTGACGTCAAAGGGCATGGCGTACGAACAGTCAGTCTAATAGAAAACAACAAATATCCCGTTTTGTATATCATATCAAGAGTTCTAAATTATTTATGCTTTTGATACTCTTTATTTTCAGAAAATTGGATCATGGTCCATGGACTACATTTTGTCTCTAACCTTGTACTCTTGACTAAAGTTCCGTTGGGGTAGATGCGTATGAATACATTGGGTTTGGTTACGCTGTGCTGAACTTCAGATATGGCATTGCTTATGTAGCTATCGGGCGTCCATATCGTTGCGTATTTATCCTGGTCCACTAAAACGTATTTTCCCGCAAAAATGATGGAGCTGGCGTCGTATTGCAGACGAACGTCCTCCCATTGCTGAATCAAATGAAATGACGTGGCAAGCTCCTATTTTTTGGGAGAAAAGATATATAGATGTCAAAAAGCTGATTATTCTTTGTTTCCTCACTTTTCAGGGAATATCTTTGCCGAAAGCTGAGAGGCTAAATGCAAAAAAATGATTAAATATTCTATTGTTCTATATTATGCATTTTTAATATTGTGCTTAGCGTTTTAATTTTTTTATCAAGTATTTATGTATTCTTAAAAAAGTAAACGAACATTTTAGATTTTTACTAACTTGAATAATGCAATCATTCTAGAACCTTTCATGCCTACAAGTGAAAAAAACCCAATGAAATATTCAAGAGACGCAAAGTGACGATAAAACGGATTGGCCTGGTGAGCTAAAATGATTGAATAA
The DNA here is from genome assembly GCA_016163765.1 of Magallana hongkongensis. Classification (NCBI taxonomy): domain Eukaryota; kingdom Metazoa; phylum Mollusca; class Bivalvia; order Ostreida; family Ostreidae; genus Magallana; species Magallana hongkongensis. Next base: position 35,554,673 of record WFKH01011581.1, on the reverse strand, counting down.
GGGTGGCCCTTGAGGATATATTACGACCCTGCCCTCAGCCACAGAGTATACTTACCGTTAGGGTTACAGACTGGATGTGGGTGAACAGAAGCTGGGTCCTGACTTGTGTAACTTGACCTAAAAAATGATAAAGGGAACTTTGCTTAGATTTACCAGTGTTAAACTTTAACGTATTCAGAACAAGGTAAATCAATAAAAAGATATCCGCTTTTAAAATATCTAACAACATCTTTTGAAATATCTGACACATATAATATCATAAGATGAAACTCTACCATTCAGTGAACTGAAAGGTGACTGAAATGTACCTAAAAGATGACTGAATGGCATAGCTCTGCAAATCAGTCTCAATTCGAGACATAACAGTTAACATTCAGTTGACTAAATGGCAGAATTTTATCCTATGTATCTAAGTTTTAGTTTAATTTTAAAGCATTTATGTTTTTTGGACCGTCTTCTATACAAAGAGGAGTGTAGATTTATATTTTGGGTCAGTATTAGTCTTCAATGACAGTGCTATTTCTTGATCATCTTTTTTCCACGCATCAGAACTAAGGAAAAAAACCAGGTATTCAAAATTTTTTATAAATACCTGTGTGTATCCAAGGTGGTAGATCGAAGTCATTGCGAGACAAATTTGCTTCTAGTTGATCCCAACTGAAAGAAATTAAAATGTATGCATCTAGTTTTTTATAAAGAGTTTAAAAATTTCATGATATACAGATTTGAAAATAAGTGAAGCGTTTACCTCGGCAAAGCAGCTAGAACTCCGAACAATGTCGAGAAAATGGAACAACCTAGGTACACAGAAACAGGCATGATGGCGGGTGCGTCCGCTTATGAATAAACCCCTTCTGCAAAACCAGTATTTAAAGGTCATTCAAGTTTAAACCACTCGCGGTGCCTTAATTGTTCATTTCTATTTCGAAATTCTGTCGCAAAGTTTTTTCATAAATATTTATCAATGCTCTTTGCTTTTTTAAAACGAAATCAATAAAGTGTTTAACACAATATGTAGTTGGGGTATTTTTATCACAGTGTGAAATGCTTCGGTTTTTAAGGTGTACAGTTTCGTCTCTTCATTTGGTGGTATTTGATATCTCGTAATGAGAACGAAGAAATCTGATACTTTTAAATGATTATAAATAAACTAGGACCGTCATGCTCACTAGCTTGAAAACCAAAAAAAAAAACCATTTCTATGACGGAATAATTGAAACCTTTAAAAATGAATAATGGATATTCCAAGATATACAATCTTTGAAACAACATTGACAGGATACGGCCGACGGGCATCCGTCTCTGACACCAATAACAAGATTGCGTTGCTTTACACACTCTATTTTGACCAATTTAGACACAATTTTCTTAAAGGTATTACAATGTAGATCATATTAATATGTAAAATTTTAGCGATTGAAAATGGTCTCTGTCGCTTCGATCGCTTCCTCCTCCCCATTCTTAATCGCTAAAATTTTACATGATATGATCTAACTATTGCTACATGTATTCTCAAATCTTGTGACAGTACACATATATATATTTTTAAATACAGCGAAGAAGAAGCCCTAGCTTTAAAAAAAAATTCTGCTATATACTACGTACATGTACAAATACCAATGGTTTATGGTTTAAGACTGGCCATTTTGAACTACAATGTATAATAATCTCCTTTAGAAGAAGAGCTTTGTATAAAACATAGGGAAATATTCAAATATTGAAATTAAATTTTTAAAATATTAGGATTTTTTCTTTAAGACACGTACACCTTATCATAACGTCATATAAGCACAATGGCAACGCCCACCTACCGAACAACAGAAAAATCGTTTAAAAAAAGAAATTTTCTTTTAAAAAATCTAAATATTTGTATCTCTATTTTGTTTATTGCGTTCAATTTCATAAATGGTATCGAAAAAAATTTCTTAAAAGGTATAAATACTTTTTATTTTACTAGATTGTGCAAAAACATGCGCAATGAAAACGAAAATGAAAAGTCGGCCACCTTAAAAATGTAGTCTTAAGGAAGCTGGTTAGTCAACATACAGACCATCAGGTCTACCTTAAAATTTTAGACAAGGTTTCTTTATCCATAAACTTATATTAAAAGAAATAGCATTTTAAAAAAGTGTACGCCTTGGAAATTCTACGCACAGAATTATGCTATCCTCGGGATTAATTTTTGAATGAATCCATTGTACCAATGATGAATCTACATTTGTAATACTCCAAATATATAGCCAAATTTGAATTTGGTGCATTTTGGTATTTTGATTTGACTCCCGTTAAAAACCAGAAGGAAGAATTAGTATTTATTACATATAATGTAGAAAATGATATTACTAATCACATATTACAATTTGAGGAAAATCGCTCATGTAGTATTTTTAAAATCTGCTTCGAAGTGCGGAAAATGACATTTTCCTATATAATCCTATAGTAAATGTACCTATATTTTGATATGGCCCCTAAATGATTTTCTTGAAACTTCGCAAATATACTAGAGTTGGTGTATATATTAACATATGGTTACAAATAGTTTTGCAATTGTAGTTTTTACGCAAAAAACCAAATCGGCCTCCTTAAAAAGAAATACACAATTTGATTGAAAGTGAGAAGAAAATATATTCAAAATACATGTAAATTAAAATAAACCGTTCAACTTTTTATTTCATTCGGGCATTAAATTTTTGCGTTTATTTTTTCCAAAATAGGTACATATTTTCTTGCAATTTCTGAAATAAACTGGACGGATTATATTGAGCCATTTTTTTTAGATTGGTTATTATATCAATTATAGTTTTAACCCGTGACAAGAACAAAGTTTACTCACAGCTTATTTTGCCCCCATTCTCGTGTAATTGTCAGTTGGCTTTTTTGTGAAGATATCAAAATATGTATGTTACCGTGCTAAATGTCTACTTTTGGATGAAAAAAGTACGAAAGACAAATTAAATCAAAGAACAAATGAAATAACAAACTAAACTTTGCTTCTCCAACTCCGTACCAGAACTAATGGTATTTGATATATAAGATTTGTTGCAATCTTTGATTTATGTATATTTTCAAAATGTAACATCATTTCTTTGAAACAGTAATTATTTAATTAAGTTAATTTAATGTTATAAATACCAAAAATAGATAAAGTTTTATGGGGATGATGGTTTTTGTGGTTTTCAAAAAAGTAGGTGGATTTTAACAGATCTCTTTTAATAGGATAAAGATGAAAGTACCGCAATTGTCCATTGCTAGAAACAGCGGCTCTCAACATTCTAGTCTTCTAACAGTTTTAAAATAGATTTATCAAGCAATTAGTGGTATAGCATCCCTTCGAGAATTCATATCTTATACTAGTATTGAAATGGCATTGGTTTTGTCACGGGCAATAATATAAACCTTTGTTTTGGCACCAACCGTCACTCATACAATAAGGTATCTACACAAAACTTGTGTCATTAGTTTAATCAAAAGAATGTTGTCGAAACCAACCACAGTCTTGCATTGCATCTTTTATCTTGAACAAAATAGTAAAAACTATGCTGTTTAACAGGATACTACGTTTCTGAGAACGGGATAGCGGTTTTCTATACTTGTACACATCAAAGAAATAGCCGATTCTTAACCAAAATTTGTATCCTAAAATGCAAAAAACCCCAGAATGTATCAGTTTTCACGCTTGATTGATACTTAATTACAACACAAGATATTCATAAATACTTTGAGATATTGTCTAAAATATGTGGGTGAACACATATTTTATGGGTTTTGTTGTTTCTCTAAGAAATCAAATCTTCGGGAAGGCAAGAAATGTGCAAAACATTTTAAGAATGAGACCCTATTTCTCAGAGTTATCTAGACTTAATGAAAACTTAAAATTTTACCTTTTCCTTGAAAGTTAATGCACATTTAAATGAAACCACAATACGTTGTCATTGCTGAAAATCTCTATAAATCATGGCGTTTGCCAAAAGAAATTTCAATTTTTAAATAAATTGTACGGGAATATGGGTTTCTATGTTACGGCACAAAATAGCATTCTCTGATTCACAACAACAATTTGAATGAGAAAATACTAGTTGGCACGCAAGACTGATATTCATTTTACCACAAATACATACACACAAATACTGTTAGATAATGGAGTGTTCAGCTTTATTGGTTGAAATTCTGATTTCTCGCAAGAAATAAGATGCCCAAAATGGTAATTAATTTGCAAACCATTTTAACGGAACCATGATTCAGAAATTAAGGTTTCCTTGAATCTGTGAATTTTACTAGATCAATGAATATTGATGCACACGAATAATCATATTCGTAAATGCAACTTAAATGTATACATTATATGTCTTTTCCATTCATATAACGCAAAAACCGATGTTTTAGTCTACTTTTAAGAAATGGACCCAATATCCAATGTTGAATGTTAGGAATAAGAATGGGTAGACAACTCTAAATATGTTCTGTAATTTTCCGGGTTGGATTTCACAGCAAGGACGCTCATCACCCTCTAGAGTCCCAGAATTCACCTGCAAAAGAGAGCAGTCGTTATATTAGCAAAAGGTTCATGAATCTTCAAGACTCATGGTAACCAAAGCGTTCTAAATAGAAAATTAAGAACGTTAAACCAAAACGTCTAAAATTTGTAAAATAATAAAAAACACTATTTTAGAATTGGAAATCCCAAGGTCACTTGGGGAACAGTCCTTAAAGTTCTTGACATTTGTTTTCTTAAATTGATCCCATTTCCTGTTGTATAGAGTTGTCTAGCTTTTCCAAATACATCACTTATTATTTTTCTCATAATAAACAAGATATCTGTGAGCCAATGCTCACTTGTGATACCCCCGCTCTGATGTGAATATACAAAATAAGCAATGTCGACATTTAACAGTAATTTGACATCCAATTGGTACAAAAATGGATCCCACCATATGGCATGCCTAAACAAAGAGTGTGTTATAATTTCAAACATCTGTAAATAGTAGTTGCTGAGAAATCTTTGAAAAAAATTTGTTTGAAAATTTAGGCTAAAAGTATACAAAGTCGTCATGTAACTGGAAGTTGACGTCCGATTGGTACAAAAATGAATCCCACTATGTAGCATGCCTTAACAAAGAGTGTGTTAAAACTTCAAGCATCTGCAATTAATAGTTGCTGAGAAATCTTTGACAAAAATTTGTTTAAAAATTTAGGCTAAAAAAAACCCCAAAGTCGTCATTTAACAGGAAGTTGACGTCAGATTGGTACAAAAATGAATCCTACCATATGGCATGCCTTAACAAAGAGTGTGTTAAAACTTCAAGCATCTGCGATGAATAGTTGCTGAGAAAAATGCGACAGAAACTTTTGTTACGGACGGATAGACAGACAGACACACAAGGGTAAAACAGTATACCCCCTCTCCTTCGGAACGGGGGTATAAAAATCATGCCTCCTACATAATTATACACTACCTTGTGTATTATTAGGTAGGGGGTGTTATTTTAATAAAAATTTGAATAAAAAATGAAAAATATGTAACGTCAGGTGCCCGTGGAATCATGCATTCCTCCACAGATTCTTACTTAATTATAACTGGGGATGTCTGATAATATTTCAAGAAACACAGATACAATCCTTAAGCTCAGACATTTTAATGCATACTAAACACGAATGCTACCTTCGTACAGTACTTAATCAAGTGTTCTGTATATGTGGATTGGATTGCTTGGTAAACTTTGCGTACGATGGTTCAATCATTTTGCAAGCGATATTTTCTGTTTGTACCTTGTATTTGCTTTTGGCCTTATCTCTTCTCCTTTTCATGTTATGCACCACGGCAAAGACACAGAGCGACATAATGGTGAAAAGCATGCATACTGCAATCCAAATGTCAATGGCCAGCACACCGTCTAGTCCGTTCCCTAGAGAAACCACGCCCACCAGTTGTGTTACTATGGAGAGAACACCCAACACGCCCAGACTGGTGCGCGCGCCGACTTGAGCCTTGTCAATCCACATACTCAGCCAACCCAAGACGACGATGAACAAGCTAGGGACGTAGATACGTAATATGTATTGGCTGAAGTCCCTCACTATCCTGACATTGTATTTTAGACAGGGATACTCTCCTAAAAAAATCTTAGATGTATTTATATTATGTTACCTTTATTAATCTGCATGAGATATCATTTTCTGAGACAATTACCATATATTTTTTTAAACAGAAATATTACTTGTTGCGTCTTTACAGCTGCTCTGTTTTATATTTGCAACACTTAATCCACTGGTAGAAAACTCGTCCTTGTAACTAAAAGGACTCTGGTGGTCCCAAGTCATGCTTATTTCTGATGATGAATAGGTATCTGAAAAATATGTATAAATTCGTGTATTTTGATAAAAAGACACTGTGTTAACGCCAGATTTCCAGGTGAAGAGTTTTGTTTTAATATTGAATTGGTGTTTTTAGAGTTTCTTCTCTTTAAAAAATTTCTTACAACTTTCGATTGTAACTTCGCAAGATTGAAAACCACGAGGAAACCCTTGTGACGTCAGAGGACATGGTGTATGAACAGTCAGTCTGTAAATTTATCATTTATCGTATAAACACAGAGGTTGTTATAGCTAGTATTTATGAAATTGTAAAATCAACGTCAGGAGAATAAGCATGTAATACATATTGTCTCCAACCTTGTACTCTTGACTAAAGTTCCATTAGGGTAGACGCGTATGAATACATTGAGTTTGGTTACGCTGTGCTGAACTTCCAATATGGCGTTGCTGATGTAGCTATCGGGCGTCCATATCATCACATATTTGTCTTGGTCCATCAAAACGTATTTTCCCGCAAAATTCATAGAGCTGGCGTCGTATTGCAGACGAACGTCCTCCCATTGCTGAATCAGATGAAATGATGTGGCAAGCTCCTAATTTTGGGATGAAAGATAAAGCGATTCTTGGAGTGTGTCCTTTTTTAAGGAATAAGGAATCGTTTGTTGAGTAATATGAGGTGATAGGTCTGGGTGATCAAATCCAATAAAGCCCAAAGGGCTTTATAATAGAATATATCATATGATACAATATATTATCATATGATACAATATCAAATTTAAATCAATATCATAGGAATAGGAATCATATGATATATGATATATCAACAATCACATCTATCAAGCAAGGACAAGGTTTTCTTCGCATCATTCCCTGGTCGATAATGGAAATTAGGCTCTGTATCTGAAGTTAGCCTTATGTTTCAAATCCAAAGTTACATGAACCATGAAAGTTGGTCAGGACAGGATTCAAACCTGCATTCTACTCAAAAATGCACCTTCTCCAGCATCAATATAATCGATATCAAGCTCTGTATCTGAAGCGCTACCTCTATTTACACATCCATAGTTATATTAGTGTTCAAGTCTGACTAGATATGAACAGAATTTACTTCATTTTGTAACCAGCTCTAAAACCCTTTCACAATTTTAGTTAAATTAAAATCATAAACCTGCCTAAATCATAAACCTGCCTAAGCATCTAGATAATCAAGATCACTCTCCGTATCTAAAGCTATCTCTGTGATTCATTTACATAGTTAAATCAACCATGCAAGTTTGAATAAGTAAGGACCATTATTTACCTAAACATGTGACCTGCTCCAAAAACCCTAACCTCCTTCAGCATCCGAAACCTATGGCTCAGATTCAGCATTCAAACCTGTGTAGTGCATCAGTATCACAAGATGTGTCATCTATCCAAATTTAGTAAAAAATAGAACCAATAATAATTGTCTATCAAAGATCACCTGCTCAAAAACTTTAACCAGCTCCAAAAACCTTAACCTCCTCCAGCATCCGAAACCTATGGCTCAGATCTAGCATCAAAGCCTTTCAAGTGCATTAGTATCACACGATGCATCATCTTTGCACGTTTGGTGAAGATTTGAAAAGTAAAGACTTAGATATGACCATCAAAGGGTACCTGCTCTAAAAACTTTAACATGATCCAAAAACCTTAACCCTCTCCAGCATCTGAAACCTATGGCTCAGATTAAACATTCAAGCACGTCAGTTGTATATGTATCATAAGATGCACCAAACATGAAAGTTTGGTAAAGATAGGACCAGTAATAACTTAGATATGGCAATCAAAGTGCACCTGCTCTAAAAACTTTAACCTGCTCCAAAAACCTGAACCTCCTCCAGCATCCGAAACCTACGGCTCAGATTCAGCATTCAAGCCTGTTAAGTGCACAAGTATCATAAGACGCACCATCCATGCAAGTTTGGTAAAGATAGGACTCGAAGTAACTTAGATATGGCTATCAAAGGGCACCTGCTCCAAAAACTTTAACCTGCTCCAAAAACCTTAACTTCCTCCAGCATCCGAAACCTACGGCTCAGATTCAGCACTCAAGCCTGTCAAGTGCATAAGTATCATAAGACGCACCATCCATGCATGGATGGTGAAGATAGGACAAGTAATAAATTAAAATCAGGACCTGCTCCAAAAACTTTAACCCGGTCCGGACGCCGACGCCGACGCCGGGGGTATTGCATAAGCTCCCATGACTTCGTCTCGGTGAACTAAAAGTCATTGATGAAATGTATTAGACTATAGGGCCTACATTACAAAATCGATTCGTAGTGTTACCACAGACAAAGACACTGGAAGATGTAAATACTAGTATACAGCATACGAATGAACGAATGTTACATCATATATTGAGCCCAACATTTTTTAAAGCTTTCTACTGATTGAAAAAAAAAATCTCTAGATAGTCATACTTTTGCACAATTTTTCTTATCAAATATTCATTGTCCATTTGAATTATTGCTGTCAGACTGTGTGAAACTTTGATGCGAAAAGCAGAAAATATCGACCAGCAACTGCATTCAATTTTGAATGTTTCGTTGGTCATGAATTTTTCCCACAATTTTATGTGTCAATTATCTTGTACGACTAACATTAATTATAAACCTTTTGTAATCAAAGCTTTCTTTACGTTTTTAAAAGTTGCAAGATATCTGAAATGTATTTTTTCGGGCAAAAATAAAATCCCCAAACATAACCATATTGGTTATTGTTGCTTTGCGTATTTTCATTAGGTTCAAAATGTAGCTCTTCTCCTTTAGTAAATCTATTGGTTATCGATGAATACATGTTTATTATTTATGAATAATACAGTCATTGGCTATCGCTTTTCCAAGTTAAAAAAAAAATTCTACAGTGTATTATTCAATAGATCGATAATACTATTATACTAAATAAAATGTTACGTTGTGAAGTAAACAATGAACATGAGGTACGTGTACATGTACTGGGTTTCTCAGTCTACACTCATACTGGGTATAACGGTATGCGCTGATCTAGAGGGGGGTCGGGTGGGTCCGGGACCCCCCCCCCCCCTCGGAACAGCGAAAAACGTTACAGATAACACGGTGAA
>WFKH01011581.1:35531030-35545155 GCA_016163765.1 Magallana hongkongensis | reverse complement strand
CCCCCCCCCCCCCTTGGAAAACTTTTTCTGTATCCGCGCATGAACGGCTTAGTAGATCAAATTGATTAAAAGGTGAGGGTGGATGATAAGCCAGGAAGCACACCTACCGTCAGGGTTATGGACTGGATGTAGGTGAAAAGAAGCTTGGTCCTGACCTGTGTAATTTGACCTGAAAATAATACACGACACGTACTGTACTGAAAATTTTCAATGTTGAACTTCATCAAAAAATTTCAGAACATGATAGGCAATAGGTCTTAAAAGAAATCCATTTCTTCGAAAATTCCTATCAATAAAGATACCTTGAGTAGATTATACAATTTTTCAATTTTAATTTGATGTCAACTCGGCTGCTATTATTTTTTAAAGCAACGTCTCTTTTTGCATCGGTCTTCATCAGTCATTTCTATTTATACAACTCAGAACCATGAGATCTTTTACGGGTAATTCGAAAATGTGTATAGATACCTGTATGTATCCAAGGGGGCAGATCGAAGTTACTGCGGGTCAAGTTTGCTTCTAGTTGCTCCCAGCTGAAAGATGGCAACTAATCCAGTAATAAATTTCGTTTAAAAAAATTAATATTATCGAATTTGAGAATAAATTTTGGATTTACCTTGGTAAAGCAGTGAGAGTTCCAAAGATTGAAAAGAAAAGGGCACGACCTAAATATAGAGAAACGTGCATGTTGGCTGGAGTTTACCTCATCTGTATAATCTGTATTTAAAGCTTTACAACGATAGAGGTTTCGTGTACTTTATTCAGATAACCACGCTACACCAAAACTGTCAATCTCTCCGAAAGGCTGAGTGTATCTTAAATATTTGCTTTTAAAAAATCAATGAAGGATTTAACCTAAAACTAGTTTTTTCTTACGTTATCCACTACTAGTATTTTGATGAATAGATTTGGCGATACGTATATTTGATCATGAATTATTAATTCTGAGAATTTCACTCAGGTGCAAAAAGTATGTCAATTTCCACTATTGCACTATATATTTAATTGAAAACAAACAACGAATCGTTCCAAAGAGTCATCTGGTCTGATTTTGAAAAAAAAAATTATCAACGGAATAATTCGGGGGGGGTTTCAGCACAATATGGAATGTAATTATTCCAAACATCCGTTATTGCGATGTGATAAAAACAATCTAAAGCAAGATTTGTCGGCTTGCATTTTGCAAAGGATATGCATGTATGGAGGTGTGATTTATATATTACTAATTTAAATTTCCACTTCCATGTCCTTTGAAAATCTTGTAATTGACTTATATTCACAATCAATGTAATATATTTACTAGTTCTATAGAAACTAACAGGACTGATTTCGACACGCCCCGTTTATCGATTGGTCGAAACCTACAGCGACTGAAACTGACAGGACTGAAATCTACAGGCCCCGTTTATCGATTGGTCAAAACCTACAGAGACCTAAGAAAAATCACGGACTGCACGAAATGATGATGATGATGTCAAACTCAAATTCCTATAGGAGACGATTTGGCTGTTTCTTTTATCTAACGTACTGATGTACATCAACAGTAATTTAGTTAATTTAACTTACTTTTTACAATCAATTTATTAATTAAAAATTATTATTATTTATTAAAAATACATAACCCGCTTATGTATTTTTTCTCAATGTCGCCACCTTCATATCCCGCATGAATCACCAAAGAAAGCATTTTATTGATTAAATAACAAAAGCTGCAATACTATTCTAGATATTCTATTTTGGTTTCATTTGAAGTTTTATCTTCACAAACTTGGATTTGCAAGTACTTGGAATTCAGTGGTGATGGGGCATCTAGGTCAGACTTATAATCTATTTATAGTAAGTTCAAGGAAAGTAGGTCACAAAATACGTATCCCTTTCCGCCTTTACAAACTTTTTCCTTTACCCCTTATGCTATTCATATATACTTCGTTCCAAGAAGGAAAAACTTTGTCAATAAAATTTTAATTTAAAAAAAACACTGACATGCTATTCCATCATGAAGACAAGTTCATCAATGTAGCACCTTCTACTTTGTTTTGCTTGTAAACGAAGGTATCCAACACAAATTATATGTCCATAATTAATAATAAAAATACAAATATACAATATATGTATTTTGTGTTTATTCCATTCTATTCATGAAAAATGTTTACAAATATAATCGGTGGATACAAGTTCTACATGCAAGTCAAATATTTTATTGGATCTACAAATATTATTTACAACCTAAAATCCACAGGAAGAAAATCTCCACATCTTGATTCCACACAAATGAATATTTTCAGACAGTGACAACAGAATTCAATTTAATATCTCAAATAATTTCACAAGAAGACAATGATCTAGTTAATAGCAAAATTGAAGTATTTGATCCATGTTAAAATTTCATACATCTCTAACAATAAATTGATGAAAATAATACACAGGAATGTTTTATTTATTCCCATCTCAATCCCCCCCCCCCCCTTCCAAACCTCTCGTACATCAACAAAACAAAGAAACCAGCAGACTCGATGAAAAATGAGTAACCAACTATGTATGTACATGGATTATATCCATAACATTGATAAAATACTTGTTGAAACAATAAAATGATTGTGAGGCAGGTAGCGTGGATTTTATCTCATCCGATAGATACAGCATAAATGTGAATTTTGCTTTAGACAAAAAAGTCCTTCACCTTCTCTACACCCATCCACATCCTTAGATTCTCTCCCCCTGAACAAAAAAATATTTGAACGATTTCCATTTTACATAAGACTATAAAGGAGATTAACATTATGCAAATATTACTTCAAATCCTTGCTTACAACAATCTAATGGTCATAGTTTTTTGTACTTTGTACACCATTCACCAAAGCTTGTTCACTGTCATAAAACGTTGATACAGTTTTCAAACCTCATCACAGCCAGAAAGTAACTTCACACTGCAACACTATCTGCATTGTATAAGAAGGTATTTCATTCAATCTGATCAAAAACAGACCATGCTAAAGTAAAACAAATATGTGCCAAATGACATTAAAAATCCATCAAAAATACCCCACCAAAACCACTCACCAACAATTTTCAACATGATTATAGGAGTGTCAGGGTACCAAGTTTACATGATAAAATTTTACAACACACATTATTATGCACAACAATATGATTTTGTTCCTCAGCAACTTAAACTTTTCACTTTCAAATTTCATAATGAATCGTACAAAAACTTTTCTTCTCTTAGTAATAAAAAAAGTCCAACTAGTTAACCAGAAATTTGTCTCAAGGAAAAATTAATACCCTCAACTTTCATTCATCGAATTCTTTCTCACAATAAAAACTGGGGCTTTTTTAAATGTCCTAGAGTGATATATTCATCATTTTCATGCAGACCACAGCCAAACACCAACAAAAGATAGTGGAATCACTGGGATCCTTCTACTGCTGCTGAATTTCAGTGAACACCTGCTCCCCTCCGGCTGGCTGGGCTTGGTCAGGCTGCTGCATGATGTACTGCACAGTTCCGTCCTGGTCAACAATGGCGTGGGTCGCGTTCTCAGTCCCATCAGCACTCTGTACGATGATGATGGTCTCCTGGCCAGCATCATTCTGTAGCGTGGTCAGGGCCTGTCCAGACAGGATCTGGGACGGGTCACTCACAACAGCGGTGTGGTAGTCCCCTTCTGCTCCAGCCACTGTCACATAGGTCTGTCCTTCAGCCATCTGTTAATGTATGCAAAAAATGTTTTGTGTATACGTGTATAGTTACAAATGCAATATTTAGATTTACATATGCAATATTTAGATACAGCAAAGAGGATTTATGAGAATATATCAAAGATTCAATTATTCACTATAACAAAAAACGTTGACATTTTGTGAAATTGGCTGTAATGAAATTACCTCTCCTTCCTGTTCTTCTTCCTCCTCTTCCTCAGAATCGTCCAAGAGATCATCTTCCTCTACTTCTTCAGTCAGCTCAAACTTCCTGATGATGGCCTGAGCCGCCTCACCAGCAGTGACATGGATGCGGCCAATGTGTTCTAAGAGCATCTTCTTTCTCTTGAATGTCTCGTGGCACATATCACACTGGTAGGGTGACAGCTTCTTGTGAACCAGCTGAATGTGGGACATAAGGTTGGACTTGTTGTTGAAGCATCTGCCACAGTCTCCACACTTGTGTGGCTTTTCTCCAGTGTGGATTAACATGTGGCGATCCACGTGATATTTCTTGGTGAATCTTTTTTCACACACAGAGCAGATAAAGATTTTTTGATTGGGTGATTTCCAGCCTTCGTGGACTCTCTTAGTGTGTCCTATCAGTGCTCCAAGGGTCTTGAATGCAGCCTTGCAAGTAGTACAGAGATACTGTCTAGTGTGAAGATGCATTCCTTTCAAATGTGTGTTCAGGTTTCCTCTAAACGCAGAAGCATAGTCACAATGAGGGCATTTGTAGGGCTTACGTCCAGAGTGGACGGTTCTCATGTGGGAACTCATTCCCGTCTTGAGCACCACTTTTCCACAGATTGGACATGGAATTTGCATTCTGTTTTGCTGGTGAAGCTCCATATGTCTCTTGATGTTCTTGGCCACTTTGCCACATTCAGGGCACTGCTCTCCTTCTTCCACAGAGCCTTGGACTGAAACTCTCATGATCTTTTCTCTCCACTTGGCATTTCTCATCTCCTCTTCATAATCAGTCTCATCTTTGTGTTTCCCCTTGATGTGTTTTACCAATCCAATAAAAGCTTTGTCACAGAAAGGACAATTAAGGGCTTCCTCTGTATTCCTTATACCTCTTCTTTTGTTCTCCATCTCTTCAAACAACCCTACGTCCTCATCCCTTTTCCCTCTCCTCTTCTTTGGGGAGTCAAAATCTTCATCAATACTTGTCTCCATATCTTGTGCTATGGGACCTATCTTTTTCTTCTTCAGTTTAGGATCTGTTTGTGTCAAGACCGATCGTTTACCGGGAGATTCTTCAATCAATTCAACTTCCACAAAATTTGTTTGAGTGCCTTGAGAATCCTTTGATGATCCAGGCTGTGCCGTCATGATATTGTCAATGTCAATTTGATCAAAGTCGTAGACATCACCAGTTTGAAGAGAACTTTGGTTGGGATCTTTTAACAAAGAACTCTTGGAAGTGGATGGCCCTTCTTCAGACTGCTCAAATTTAATAGAAGCAACATTTGGTCCAGTGGAGGCATCAGATGTAGTAGTCTCAGTTGTCTGCCCTTTCTGTTTCTTTGCAGGAGTGGGTGCATCATCAGTTGTGGTTTCCTGAGATTCAGTGTCATCATCTCCTCTGCTGCGTTTTTTAGATAATGTGGCAGTGACAGTTGGTGTTCTTTTGGGAGTTTTTTCTTCAGTGTCTACTTTTCTTGGTCTTCCTCTTCCTTTAGGAGTTTTTTCATCTGTAGACTTTGGGGGTCTGCCTCTCCTTTTCTTTGTTTCCTCAAATTCCTCCTCTTCTTCTTCTTCATCTTCACTTAGTTCAATTGGTACATCGTCCACTTCCATTTCTAAATCTTCATCTTTGTATGTACTCTGATTCTTCTTTCCTCTGCCACGTCTCTTAGTTTCACTGCTGGGAGTTTCCGACTCCTCTTTCATGGTCTTTCTTGTTATTTTTGGAGTAGATTCAACATCACTGTCAGTTTGCTTTTTGGGACGACCTCTTCCACGTTTGGCAGACTTGGGTTCCTCATTTTCAACCTCCTCTTCCTCTTCCTCAACAGTTTCTTTAGCTTGTCTTTTGGGTCTACCTCTTCCCTTCCTAACTGGCTCTTCATCTCCTTGAGCCTTCTTCTTAGGTCTACCTCTGCCTTTCTTTACAGGCTCTTCTTTTTCTACCTCTTCATCATCTTCAACCATTTCTTCTTCCTCTTCTACCTCCTCCTCCTCCTGCTCTTCTTCTTCATCCTCCTCCTCCTCCTCTTGAACTTGCTTCTTTGGTCTTCCTCTGCCACGCCTTCCAGATTTTACAACAGGTGTGGTTTCCTCCACTTCAGTTTGATTTTTCTTGGGTCTACCTCTCCCTTTAGATGGGGTTACTTCATCTGTGCTGTCTTCAACAGTTGTATCTTTTAGAGATGACTTGCGCCCTCTCTTTCTTGGTTCAGATTCATTTACAACTGGAGTGGATTTGCTCTCCTTTGGAGGTCTTCCACGTCCTCTAGATTTGGGTTCAGGTGTCTCTGAAACAGATGTATCTTTATCAGACTCAGCGGCAGTAGACCTCCTACCTCTTCCCCTTGATGGCTGCTCAATTTCCTTAACAGCTTCATCAGAACTTTGTTGCTCCTCCTCCACCTCTTCAATATTTTTATTTCCCTTTCCACTACGCTTGGGGTACGACTTGGTGGGTGCTTCTACTTGTGTCTTACTTTCCTCTTCTTCCGTTTCCTTCTCCACTTCGTCCTCTTCTTTTATTTCTTCTACTGTTTCACCTTCATCTACATCTTCTTCTGCCTCTAACTCTTCATCCACAGCCTCCTCCATTTTGTCATCATCAATATCAACACCATTGCCCTCAGGAGACTCCACATCATCTGCATTTTCTTTTTCAGTATTCATTTCCTGTTGATCATCTTCTGTATCAGCTGATACTGCCTCACTTTCATCTCCTGTACCTTGTTCCATGATAAATTCCTCCAAAGTCCCTGCAGCTTCTGGTTCAGGGGTTTCCTTCTCTGTCGTTTCCAGCTCAACTTTATCTTGTTCCACATTTTCATTCTTTTCTGTTTCATTGATCTCCTACAAAGACAAAAGAATAAAAAAAATACATCAAAATTTTCAATGTGATAAAAAAAACAACCCCATTTTGACTGTTTACAACAGATTATTTTCATTGAAAAAATCCATCAAAATCAATTGAATACAAAGTCTTAAACAAACGTACCTCTTTCTCAACCTCAGTCGATTGTACAATAGGAACTACACCTCCATCTACAAATTATATTAGAAAAAGAAATTATTTTTATAAATATTAGACATAATATATTTTTTAATGAAGAATATCTTTGCTTTTTTTTCCTCCTATACAAATTGTTTTACATAAAATTAAAAGAAATTCCCTCTTAAACTAAGTAAATGATTAAATGTTTCGTAAAATCTTAAAACTAAAACTTACCACTGGTAACCTGTATAAGGACATTTGTGCTTACAAGATCTTCAATGTCGCCTTCTATAAAACCAATAAAATTCTCTATTTTATAGTAAAACAAAATTAGTTCTACATATTGTAAAGTCAGTTTTTCCATGACAGAAAATCATTTTTTATATTATACATAGAAGAAAAAAAAATTTGCTTGTTTCTCAGGACAACATTTCATACAAAGCTTTTGAACCTCTTAAAATTTTTTGCATAAAAATTGGAAATTAAGGAGACTTGACATAAACAACCAGTTAACCTAAGGCAATTGTTTTGCAAAATGTGTAAGATGAACATAGAGTTATAGAAGGCCATACCATGTGCACTTTCAGCTTCAGCTGCAGGGACTGTCTCTGTTTGCTGGACACTGGGGGACCCCTCCTCCTCCTCCTCGGACTTTTCTGCTACAACACCCTGTTCTGTGGTGGTCATCAGCATGGACTCCTGTGTCTGCTGCATGTACTGTTCCAGGTCTTGTGTCATGGCCGCTGTGTCAGGGAGCTGTGCCACCGCAGGTTCTGTGATTAGAGTTACTGTTTCTGAAAAATGAATTTTGACTTTTTGACACAGGTATACTTAAAGTTTAATGTAAAAAGATTATATATATAAAATACCTAATGACTGTTAATACAAAGAGTACATGTATTTAATTTTTCACTGGGTAACATGTTAAAATATAAATTATTTAGCAAATGATCTAAAATTTTCAAAAACCAATTATAAAAGGTACACTATTTGGATATACTGGTCTATACCCTTACCTGCTTTCAAAATTATAACAAACAATAAGGAATATACAAAAATCAAAAAGTTAGATAAAATATGTACCTAATACAGTAGTTTGGGGATTTTCTGATTCTGTGGACATTACTTCTGGATTTATGTCAACTGTAGCATCTGAAAAACCATTGGATGCAGTCACTGGAATTCCTGCCAAGATGCTGTCAGCAACAGTCGTGCAAGTCTAGATGAAGAGAGAATCATCACTAGTATCAAAATCAAATCAAAAGCAAACAAATTTCATATCTTGTGAACTCAGAAGTGTACAATGTAAATGGGTGCTGAAAATTGTTCACTTGCTTATAAAATAGTATGCAAGTTCTGTACAGATTACAAATAAAAGGCCATACAAGAGGATATGAAAACCTTTATTTTATTTTTAATTGTTTGATTTTTTATCAAAATAATTCAAATTGGAAAAACTGAGACAAACTTAATCGTTTGCAAATGATATTATTTCCAAATGGGAAATGTTTAACCATGACAGAAGCCTGAATGTTTCATTTCGATTTCTAGTAATATTTGGAATCTTGATAAAATAAGCCATAGAATCATTATTTACCTCATCAGATTTCCCAGTTGAAATACTGACATTAGAGCTTGCTTCATTCATGTTTTCCATCCTTTGAAAAAAAAATTCAAATTTTAATTCATATTATAATCCTTGTGCATATTTTTTTCCCTCAGAAATATTTTTATTATGATGAATATTACAGGATATCATTTATTTATTGATATTCTTACAAACAGCACTTGTCACATGGTGTCTATGAACTGTGACCCATGACCTACATTATTCATGGTAATTTCAATGAAAAAGTCTAATCAAAATGAACAAATTAAATGTGACAAAACCGATGTTAGGTATAAAACGAAATCTCTTTATTTGATCAAGGAAACATACAGTAGCAATTAGGCAGATGCATTGCTGCGCATCCAGGCCATGGCGATTGCCGATTCGTCAACCGGCTTGGCTCGAATTGAGCATAAATTTTCCGCCATGTTGAAATCGCAAGCGGAAACAAAAGAATGTACATGTCATTTTCATGTTACATATCCATAAATCTGAAAATACATCTTCTCCTATCACTAAAATAACATTTATATTCCACTGCACTGTTCAAACGCTGCTCAGCTGGGATAGAAACACGTTCAATTGTCGCCCTTGCCCACCGACTACAAGGGCAGTTAACCACACAATCGCCATCATCGAAACAGCTTTGAAGTTATCGCCCGTAATTTTATATTTCTTGCTTCAAGTCGCTTTTAAAATGTTTTAGCAATGATGACAACTTACCTTAATCAACAGGTCTCTTTCAACAATAATTGATCTCTGTTTTTCCACCCTAAATATCCATCATAATTTCATAATGACGCCCTTCTTTCGATTTTTTCCTTGATCGTGCACGCTTCGAAGATATTTACCCATAATGCAATGCTTTCGGATGATTCCGGGATGTCATGGCGGTAAATTTAAAACCAGAAATTTTCAAAGTGATGTAAGCTATAAATAAGATTATTAATTAATTATATATCATTTCCATTGTTTTAACTTAAATTGTACTTTTCTCAGGTTAATATTCAAAGAGAATTCCAATATAACCTTAAATAACCTTTATATAAATGTCAAACATACAAGCATAACAAAAGACAATGGATTGTATCAGGGACGTATATAAATACTAACTGTTAACTGTTATATATGTCTCTGATTGTATTGCGGATTTATTTTATTACTTCTTTAAGTTTTGGGTTTTTTTCTATTTTCTTTCTTCGTTATTTTTTATAGGCCATGCATGCTGTCCGATCCTATTTCATTTTGAAATAAAATATTGTTTAAACTAAACATATATAATTTATATATTTATCAATATGCACAATAAATTTTCGATCTGTAAAAATTCTAAATCACGATATTGGCCTGCGAATTCTTTTAGAAATTATCGACAGCCGTTCTTATTGGCCATGTCAATATATATATACCGGTCCAGCAACTTGTAGTCGGTAACCTATGTGTGATTCACGTCGATTCTCTCCATCGAGCTTGTGTACTCAAAACCGTGGTTTGCGACGATGTCCACTCAGATACACAGATGCATACCGATACTCAAAGGTGAGACTCTCTCTCTCTCTCTCTCTCTCTCTCTCTCTCTCTCTCTCTCTCTCTCTCTCTCTCTCTCTCATTTTTACAGTAATTTTTATTTCTTTCAGAGACAAAATGCAGCTGATTCTCATTATCGGATATCTCGGTAACTTCAAATTTTCATCTCCGATGATTTTATACATTATTAAACAAAGAAAAAAACCATACCATAGATAAACCAGTGCATAATCATTTGCCTAATGACATCACATCATATCCATGTTATATCTCGCATTTCATGATGTTATTAATCAGAAGATGAAATTCTCAATTTATTTGCAAAATACATAAACTATTTGTTCTTGGAAAGCTTGTACATGCATGGGCTAGTCTGAAGTGTATATACAAGTACATGTATTATATTTTTTTTTCTTCATTAGTTAAGCTAGATCTCATTTATAATCAGATACATGTTCCTTTGATAATAGTTTTTAAAAAAAAAACGTATTTTTTCTAGAGGCTTTGTACCTAATGTTCTAGGCATTCGAACATTAGACCTAGATTTTTCTTTTTATACTGATGCAATGAAACTAATGGTATGCTTTTAATACGTCCATCGTTTCCCTTACATTTCTTAATAAATTAAATCGTAAACTTAACATATTATATGTATCTAATATCATTGTTAAAACCCATTTACATGCGTATATAGACAGAATAATTTTGGTACATTTTGAATTTTCATTTTTTTTTTTTTTGGGGGGGGGGGGCTCATGATTTATTGTTGGTTCATTAATTAAATGATTATCACTATATACTCAACATTCTATACAAATATGCGGATAATCTCTCTTATCTCTCTCTCTCTCTCTCTCTCTCTCTCTCTCTCTCTCTGTGCATGCATGCCCCATCAGTGGTTTGACCGCAACTGATTTTTTTTTTTTTATAAAAAGTCATTGCGTATAAAAACATGTTAAAATACAATTTACCTTGGTACAATTTTCTTGAAAATTACGACTCAAAAACATTGATATCTTAAATATTACATATCATTAAAATGTTATGTGTAGTTAAAGGTCATGGATCTTTTCGGTTGAGCATGTTTTTGCTTTAATTGCATGATAAGTTTATAACTCTATAGGGATACTGTACTTATTTGTTGTTTATTTTTTAACCATATTTGTTACATCAAATTTCTGTAATTCAAAGCATTCAATACAATATATTGTAGATAACAATCTAAATCGTTACATATTTACTCCCCCATCCGTAGACCCCCCGATTAACTTGCATAGTTCTGTTCAAGACACATGCATCTGACGTTAAAACTTTTCTTTTAATAGTAAGATAATTTCATCTAGTAGTATATTTTTATTATGATATCAAAGGAAAACATCTCACTATAGAAAGAAATATTTTAACGCCAGGTGCCTGTGGTACAAGGTATCTCATGCACCTCGACCTTCCTGTAGTTTCACAGAGTAGTACAACCACCCCCATCACTGCCAAAGTCACTTTACACACCTCCACCGTCACTTGGAATGAAGCCCACAGGTTCTGCCAGTCCGTCAATCAATCATTGCTGACCGCCGACACACAAGAGAGGTGGGATGCATTACTCTACTTCTTCAACAAAGAGCCGTGGCGATCCGTAAAGTAAGTTCAAGTGGTACCTGCGAGTCACATGACCTCTGTTTTGTACCCATTGATCATAGTACTTGTTTATTATGGATTACAGAGGGTGACCAGCATTCAAAAAGCTTAATTACGAAAACTCCTTGTAGATATACGTATATAACACTAGAACCAAAATATTCAACGTTTTCCCGAATTACTTTAAATAAAAGTAAAAATGAGTTATACTGCGTTCGAAGTCATTGTCAATTCAGAATATCAAAATCATATTTTCTGCTGGTGAATGGGTTGAGTTATATATATTTCAAAGAAGAAATTAAGTTACTTTTGATGGAGGATCATATTTGTTTATAGGGATCCCCAGTTTTGGACGGGGCTTCACGCGACGATTCCGGACACTGGGTCTACTCTCAAATGGGCAAGTTCATGCCAGCAGCCGACAATGGCAGTTTTGGGTTCAAGTGCTCCTGATTCTTCTAGTCACCGATATTGTGGATATATCAGTTTGGAGAATACCCACGAGATAACTTTTGGGACCTCAGACTGTGTTCTGTCAAAGAAAAAGTTCCTTTGTCAGGAGGTTTACAGTAAGCTGGCGGCAAAATTTGTTTATTATTTTCACCTTTGTTTCGTAAAGGCATCTTTAAAGGAAATGAGAAAGATACGCTTAAATGTAGAACTATTTTTTTTTTAATTTCCTAATAGAAGTTAGACTATATACATGTACATTTTTTCACTGTTTCAGACTATTGTTTATATGACCTCATACCAAGGGCGTTTGGTAATATCGTGGCATCACATCACTTGACAAACGGTAGTGTTTCCGAATGCCAGAGCGAGTGTGAGGAATTCGTCTCAATCAATGGTCACCGATGCTTGGGTTTTAATTTCAATGACGTCACACAGACGTGTGGACTGATGACGGGGGAGAACCTGTTCCTGTTGGATAAACACCATCGACCGTCGCCCGTTCACCGTTTATTTATTAGACGGTGTGAAATCCAGGGTATCCAACTACACATACATATTATTATAATCATAAATTGTACTCAATTAGAAGAAAATCTGTTAATTATTTATATATAAATATTATGCATACACTATGTATGCATGGTGGGTTTTTGTTTCTTTAGGTTATTTGACGTGTTACTGTAACTATTGAGTAACTGTGGCGTCTTTTTAAGCGACCAAAATATAATCTATCATAAGAATAATTAACTTGTTCAATGCAAATCTAATTGAAATATCAATTTTGATTTCCAGCAAATCTGCAGACATCGGGAACAAAGGTCCATCAGGAATTCTCCTGTTCCCTGCGTCCGGTCAGTCAGTGTGTTGACGTCCAACGGTATTGCAGTAATTCACACGTAAAGCTGGAAACAGGTAAAACAATAAATACTGTAGTAAATCAAAGCCCCTTTAATAAGCATGTTCAATGAATAGTACGATGACTTTTTTTCATTTGCTTTGAACCTAGCATTGTCCTATTAATTGGGTTTCTCTCGGAATTTGGAATATTTAATCGTCAATTGATCGGCATTAAACGCCTAGAACATAGTGGAATCGGGTCCTAGTCCAGTACATTAATATCTTGTATCCAAAATTATTCTGCCATCGAACATATCAGATACAAATTAAGAGAATTTTAATGCGATTAAGAGAATTTCCGACGAGGTTTGAAGAGAAGTCATTGGATTTCCAATAAAACATTTCAATTGTTACCGGAGCTCTATGCAGACATGAATCACTAAGTAACTTTTCGTTTATAAATTTTGTTTGTGCAGGTGGGGAGTTGAAATTTTGAGGGTTGCCTAAAATAGCTTTCTTCCAAGGTTTCAGTTCCTTTGACATGAAATATTATGATGGGCTATTAAATATCCAAACACATTAATGGCGTCATCAAAACGTTTTCAATTTCGGATTCCAGATATTGAGAGATGTGAATGCAGGCGACAGAAAGTGACACAGACGATCAATCTGACTGAGAAAATAGAGAAAATTGTAGAGAATATACGAATTCCACCCGAAAACACGTCCTTTGCTATCAGACAGAAAATTTCCGTCACAGACTCACGCATTAGCTCATGTGGTATCGGATACGTTGCCATAACAATTATGTCCGCCATCTTTGGTGGAATTGTCCTGATGGATTTGAATACCGTAAGACTGCATATGACAGGACACTTAAATGGCAAGTACCCAAAAAGGTTGCGTATTTAATGTTATCTCAATTAGTCATGTGTAATAAATGTACGAAGCGGCATTAAATTTTGCAAGTCTTTTTCGTTGTTTTTGTTTTTAACCGGGTTTTCCAACGGAAAAATCCGGTTATTGAAATGGTGAAAATGGCGGGCTGGCGGGCGGGCGGCTGCCAAAAGGGTACCCTTATTGTACGGATAATTCCTCCTATAGTTTTCAAGATAGGAAGTTGATTTTTTGCAAATCAATTGTACATATATCAGAGGTGTGCATATTGCTAGGATTTTGAT
>WFKH01011581.1:35511091-35531020 GCA_016163765.1 Magallana hongkongensis | reverse complement strand
TATATCAGAGGTGTGCATATTGCTAGGATTTTGATTTCTGATAATTTATGAAAAAAATATCAGCTTTTGAACTTAGTCATTTTTTGACAAAATATTGCATACAGGGTACCCCTATTGTACGTATAACTCCTCCTTTAGTTTTCAAGATAGGAAGTTGTTCTTTTGCAGATCAATTGTACATATATCAGAGGTGTGCATATTGCTAGGATTTTGATTTCTGATAATTTATGAAAAAAATACCAGCTTTTGAACTTAGTCATTTTATAGGCAAAATATTGCTTATGGGTACTCCATTTCTGTGGATACGGTAGGCAGTGTTTATCAATTCAGGGTTGACATGGATTATGGATACAGTTCACATAAAAGAAAACCCGGTTTGCTGTCACATTGACAGTTTTCACTTGTTTATATTTTAATATGGGAAAGCTTAATAACTTGAAATCTAGTAATTAAAAGTAATTATTCTTTATTCTTTTTAAATAAATTCATAATGAAAAATAAAAAAGAACCAAAGCTAAAACTTTGAGAAGAACAACGCCCGATAGTTTATTCGTCCCCAGGTAAATAAATAACGACTATGCCAGGTCTACAGTTTGCCATGCTGAAGAACTGACAAACTCATGAAACATAAGATGAACACGCCGGCAAGGTAGGAAAAAGTTCTTGTTGGCTGGGGCAGGGCCTGGATTAAAGCTATATTATGCACAACGCGCGTCACAAGAAAAGACCGGAAGCACAAAGCGGCTGTCCAAGGATCCGGTTCGGTCAGGACGTAAAAAAGGCCAATCGTCACAAAAGGAACTATGTTTTCCAAGTTATTTGAATGACATCTGAAAAGAAGGGAGGAGATTCAGAGGTGAGAGAAGAGTAACCGTTAAGACTTTCAACTTGCGCTTTGCATGGTTTCCCTCTTTGATAAATGCTAGTATAGAATCTTGATCATACTTCATCCCCATATATTTACTATAGTCTATTACAACTTTAATGTACATAGAAAGTATGAATGGAAGAACACATTTTAAATGATACATGCATCCTAAAAATAAACTGATATGTAAACAAACCTTCTTAGCCTTTCAATTTGGGCATCATCTGCAGTTGGCTTAAGATGGTGCTTTCCAACAATAAACTGCGAACAGTCTTCTGGAAAAGAAAACACCTACAAAAAAAAATACAAATATAAATGTACTATACATCATAACATTACATGTAATGTACATTTTTAACCTTGGTATGGTCAAAGTATTTCATCACACCTAAATACTAAAATTTTAAGCAATGAAGAGGCAAGATAAGGTAAGTGAGCAAATTAAAATATGTCATTATATAGTTCGTACATGTATAAGTTGGACGGTACTAATTTTTCAAATGAATAAACAGTATGCATACCTTTCGTTTTACTCGAATTCGGATGACCAGTAGCGCGATACCTATGGTCTCAAGAATCAGAAGGATGGAATAGCAAACAAACTGAGAAAATACAGCGTTGTCAAATCCCAAAGCCACCATAACTTCAGCCTTTTGCTCTTACTTATTTGACTTGTAACATATTAAAACTCCGTTAAAAGTGATAAAACTGTGCTATAAGTCCTTGCCTGTATATAAGTTATAGTTGTACTTCCGTTTCACTTCTTTCAAGTATACCCAAGGACCATGCCAGTTGTGTAATATACGGCGACACCAGGAAATTGTTATTTCGTCGATATATGTATCATACAATCATGTATCTGGTGTTAATGGCATGCGCTGATTTACAGAAAAGGGGAGGGGTAGTGGAGGGGGGGGGGGTGGATTGTTCAAACTCATCCAAGTTAATGAAAAAAGGCCTCTGACAACAAAGAAGATGGGCGGATAAAGCATGTAAAAATGTCTTCATTATGACGGATAAAATACTGAAAAATAAAAATATCAACAAACCTGATTATTCTTTCAGAAAATCGTTCCAAACAATGTATATATATTTGACATAACATCGACTTGTAAGCCTTAAATAGGTTCAACACTTGGGATACCGGTATATTGATTTAAATTAATCTGTGTATGCCTACCAAAATCATCCAATATAGAGTCATTTTT
The DNA here is from genome assembly GCA_016163765.1 of Magallana hongkongensis. NCBI lineage: Eukaryota > Metazoa > Mollusca > Bivalvia > Ostreida > Ostreidae > Magallana > Magallana hongkongensis. The sequence continues at coordinate 35,528,944 of WFKH01011581.1, read as the reverse complement.
TAAAAGTTCATTGCTTTTTATGTTATATAGTAGGTCTGTGCTTCATATTTTTATCACAGTCTTATTAAGGTCTAATGGAAAATGAACCTTTTTTAATCAACAATAACTTTGTGACTAAATTGGCTCTAAGGTTAAAGCACCTGACCATATGTAACCTTATAGAACTAAGCATTTTAGGTTGAAGTATGAGTTACTGTATTAAAATATTCAAACTGAATATTGTTGGAAAATAGTGCCTTTGCAAAATTGTATTGCACTCTTAAAAAGAAGATTTTAATGGGAAAAAATTAAATTTGAAATGTTATTTTAACCAATGGGCATTTGCGCGATTTAAGAACCATTTTAACTTTGGGTAGTTGTGTCAAACAGCAATGTGACGTAAGCCTGTCTAAGTCATTGCTAGCCACCCCGCCATGGCTCTTTGAAATCAACAAGATTTGTCTGGCCTTTGAGCTAAGACTACGCAATCGGTGCATATTTCGCTTGAAACCGCGTCATTTTAACTTGTTTTGACGCAAGAATTAGATAGCTACGCCTTACTGAAAGTCCAAGGTCTTGTTAAAATGGTTCTATATATTTATCTCCCCCCCTTCCCCGGAATTTTTAGATCCGAGCATTATTTGAGATGCATTTGTATGCATTTCCCCTGTTTATACGCAAACATCAAGTGGCCACATATGTTAAATTATGTGACAATTCATAGTTTAAAAATTGTCCATTTCGGAATTTTCTTAAGCGTTTGTGGCAATTTATTCCTTTACCCAACAGAGGAACTCTTCGGTCAGAGAAGGATATAAAGTCTACGGGGAAATTGGCGACTGCTTCAGGTCAATTCTGCGTATTTTAGAAATATTTATTGAAAGATGGCTTTGAACAAGTTGGCAATCGATCAGATAGACGTCAGTGGTAAACGAGTACTAATGAGGTAAGTTAAACACCTGCTTTTTGGTAAACTTTGGAGGAATGGCTTTCAAGTGACTCAAAACAAAGACCCGGCAAGCTGACCTTGTGTTTACCTCAACTCAAGGCCATGCACGTTCATTTTGCATGTACATAATTTGTAAACACGCTCGATAGATACGAATTTATTTTAATGATGGACACATATAACTGATTATTCTATCATATGATTTTTAAAAAAAATTTCAGAATGTAATTGCATTAAAGAACAAACGAATAATCGTATTGTAGTGGAAGGGGGGGGGGGGGATAATGATACTCAATATTGCTTTACAATTACACTATGCAACCTTTATATTTCAATCTTATTTTTTTCTAATGGGATTAAAGTTAAAATGATGTTGCTATGAAGCTTTTGATAGTGTTTGTAAAATGTGTTTACTTTATCAGATTTTGTGACTGTTTTTACATGTAATGAAAAATATATTGCTTTTGCAGAGTTGATTTCAATGTTCCCTTAAAAGAAGGCAAAATCACAAACAATCAGAGGTAAGCAACCAGAAATAAGCAATATTTAAATCAGCTATTATAGTCTGTCCCAAGTTATTGTTTCCGTCACATTTTTATGTTTTTTAACAAAAATAAACATATCTGTTAAAGAAGTACAATTGAAATAGATGAAAGGAAAAAAAATCCAAGATTTCTTCATTGACATATCATCTTGTTTTATCCTGACCCTAAGAAATTCACAAAAATGAAAAACAGATTTTTCTACGGAAAATCTGACATAAGAAGTCACTTGGACCACCTTGCACAAATTTTCATTATCATCAAAGTACATGTACTTTCAGGTCTGTTGCAATGCAAAATCCCGTATAGATTTTTTTAAACTGTGTATTGAAACCTGACAAACTAATGGGAGCATTTAAAAGAAGAAGTCTTTGGATTTTTTCATACTGTTGATTGAACATTTCATCATTTGAACCCAGAGGTATATATATAAATATCAAGTTATTAAGCACAATTTGATTCAATGATATTTTAGGACATAGTATAATACTTAAAAAAAGGTAGCTTCAGAAATCAGCAGGGATTGACATTAATGGTTGTCCAGTTACCCGGGGCAATAAAATATCACTTCGAGCAAGTGAAACTACGAACTTACTTGTCCAAATGGGCAAGTAAAAATTTGATAGAAATATTTATCATTAGGTGAAAAATGATTTGTAAACACAATAACAAACTTTCACTACCTTTGCATTAGGAAACCATCAGTATTGATTTTAGATAAGTCATTCCCTTTTAACGTTTATTAAATTAACTTCTCCTATCCTTGCTAGTTGAAATGAATTATGCAATTAATCTCATGATTCTGTTGCACTCATTTGATAAAACTGTATATTATGATGTAGTTTTGTACAGAATGAAATAACATTAGATCGAATATATTTGTCATACGACTTATCGTGATCATGATACATGTCGGTAGCAACAAACGAACTAAGAATGACTTCGCATCCTTCTCTGTTAATAATTTGGTAGGGAAGCAACCGTTGAAAATTAAACAAGAGATGTTATTTAAAGTAAACGAGGTTTATTTGCTTAATGACACTCCGAGTTTACAGGTATAATTGACATGGAACTATTGTGATATGTACTGTATGCCAAAAATGCTGGTCCATCAATGTTTTAACCAGCAACACAGCTTACCAAATAGAAAGTATTTGGTCATCATATTTGTGAGTTACTCAAATAAAATTTATGAATATGGTGATGTCTTCTTACTAATTTTTGGGTTACTAGTTTTTGCATTCGGGCAAGTCAGAATTTGAGTTCACTTTTCCAAAGGGCAAGTGGATCTTTAAAGTTAATGTCCATTCCAGTAACTGTTAACTGTACATGCAAAACAAAATTCCTCATTTGTTTATGGGGGATAAAACCTGTATGTTTTTTATTTTCATTTTTTTAAAGTTGGCCTTTGGGTGTTGTTATGTATATATGTATAGATATGAATTTTCTGCACTGATATACTTTCTTTCAACATGCTGTACTTTTTTGTAGAATTGTTGCAGCACTTCCAACAATAAAGTATGCACTGGAAAAGGGAGCTAAATCAATTGTTTTGATGAGCCACCTTGGTCGTCCAGATGGAAGAAAAGTGGCCAAGTATTCTCTTCTACCAGTCAAAGCTGAGTTAGACAAATTGCTTGGAAAGTAAGTGAAGTTTATGGGGTCTGAATATAATTTTACATATTTTGACTCATCTCCCCTAAATCTATTGCCATGAGTGCACAGGATTCAAACTTTAATAAAAACCTTTTATATTGTTATAAAATAAAATGGATTCAGTTTTACAAAATATGTAGTTTTATGTGTCTTACGCATTTGCTCATTGTGCATGGCTTTTGATTGTCTATACAGTCAAACTTCGTTATCTTGAACTAGATGGGACTGTTTAAAAACTTCAAGATATCCGAGTATTTGAGATATCGAGGGTAAAATACTTAAAAAATAAGTGGTTGGGACTTACAAATCACTTCGACATACCCATTGCATTCAAATATCAGTGTTCAAGATATCGAAGTTCAACTGTAATTACAATGTGTATATTTTTACCTCATTCAGGTCTGTGGAGTTTCTCTCGGACTGTGTGGGAGCTGAAGTGGAGGCTAAGTGTGCTGACCCCCCAGCAGGCTCTGTATTCCTGCTAGAAAATCTTCGCTTCCATTTGGAAGAGGAAGGAAAAGGAGTGAATGAGGCTGGGGAAAAGGTAGTGTTTAAAAATACATGAATCTTAGTACTGATACTTTAAACATTGATTCACAATGACTTTATTTTATGATTTATTCATGGTAATCATTTTCACACAACTTGCTTTCATGACTGAGCCTTTTTCATTGGAAATAAAACTTCAAGAGACATTGTTTGCGGCAAGAAATATGATGAGGTTCTCCCTAACTTCACAAAATTTCTCACATGCGTTTAAAAATTGGTTACAGAAATTGTCAAGATGTTAAAAGGTAGTGTTAAAAGAAATACATGTATGAATACACATGTATTAATTGGTACTGATAATTGTCAAAAATTGAAAGAGGCTTAGGCAGTGTGCTTTTAATTTATTTTTATTTGATATATGTATTTACATTACCTGTAATTCAGTTTGGTTAGATGGGAGTTTTGAAAATGAGGATGTGAATTGAGAGAATTGAGGAATGTACCTGGTACTAAATTTATTTACCTGGTAATTTCATTCCACAAGTTTCTTCATTATAATTTTAGATTGTCCAAATTCTCAATTTTTTCTCATTCATACCCGGTATTTTTTTAAAAATTAAGAAGAAAATGACCAGTACTGAAATGTTAATGTGCAAAGAGCTAATTGTATTACCGATTATCACTTTTTGGTATATTAAATGTAAAAATTTCAAACATTAAGATCTGCACAGGAATGAATAGTTTTCCATTTAATAGGTTGTAAAAACTGAACTACAAATTATCTGTTTTATATTGCATTTTTTTTTTTAAGGTTAAAGCATCCAAGGAAGCTGTTGAAGCCTTCCGTCAGTCCCTGTCTAAGCTGGGAGATGTGTATGTTAACGATGCATTCGGAACAGCTCACAGAGCTCACAGGTAAGTTTTGTACAAAGTGTATCTTGATATCATTGTTTAGAATGTGGGACAACCCAAATATCATGAACATAAGAAACTTAGATTTCATGCAGACTCATAAGATATTCATCATTTATGATATTTGAACCCATCAAAAATCAATGTTTACAGTATTAAGAAAAATATGGAAGTTCTTTTTTTATGAAAATGAATATTTATGATTCTCCTGTTACTGATAATATATCATTTCTTTCCCAATTAGTTCTATGGTTGGATGTCAGCTTGCACAAAGAGCATCAGGATTTCTGTTAAAGAAGGAGTTGTCTTATTTTGCCAAAGCATTAGAAAATCCAGACAGGCCATTTTTAGCCATCTTAGGAGGGTAATTACAATATTTTATTGAATTGAAAAGTTTTTGCACACCTGGCCTCAGGATCATGAAGCAATTTCAGACTTCAGACAAAATTTCAATAAGTTATAAAATAATTGTTTATCATAAAATGACAAAAATTTGTAATTAACAACGTTATATCAAGACACTTTTAATAGCATTTCAATTTTGTAAGTGTTCAAAATCAAGAGGCATTAAGACAGTGTACAAGTTTTGACTTAAGTCTAAGTTTGCTTCATGATCCTGGGGCCTGGTCATTTGCAAAATGGATGCCTCTAAAAGATGAATAATCTTCATTCTTGCTTATATTCAAAGGTGTACAAAGTACATGTATTTGGTATAAACTCATTTCTTTTATAGGGCCAAGGTAGCAGACAAAATCCAACTGATTGAGAACATGTTGGACAAAGTGAATGAAATGATTATTGGAGGTGGTATGGCCTTCACCTTCTTGAAAGTATTGAACAACATGAAGGTAAGAAGATCAGTTATTGAAACTTTGAACAGAAATCTCATTTCTTGTAGTAATATATGTAAGTCATATTCCTATAATAGAAGACAATAACATTTTATGTTATAATGAATGAAGTCATACAGCAAACTTAAGCCATACATGTGATATGTACCGGCGGTACACAAAATGTACCGTTTTTTTCGACCCCATTCACGGTGTACCGGCGGGACACCAAAATTCACGAAATATGAAAATTTGTACAGTATTTCGAATTTCTCGCTAAATGCCGCCATATTCCTCTCATTCTTGCTCGCGAGACACTGGAAAACATCACCTGTGTTTGACACATGACCTACCGATGATTTTGTAGTGTACACAAACCATCGCGCATGAAGGTGTGAACTGCCAATTGGGATAATCAACTCGCTATAAATCCGTATCAAAATACCCCTTTAGGTAGCTTTGTTTTTAAAGGGGTACTTAATTATAACTGTTAATGTTTGTAACTTGATCGAAAAAAATTTAGCCAACTTTAGAAACATACATGAATCTGGCCCAGCTCTCCGTACGTAATATATATACGATGATTAAACATGTTTATTACCATAAATTACGCTGAATAAAGGATATGGTTTTAAAGTTTTTATGCTCAGAAATTTAAGTAAGGTTGCATTTGCTGATGTATATTAGCATTGCTGGTCTATATATCAGTAATATGTATGAACAGGATGTAAATTTGGAGACATCGACTCTCACGTACGTTATACTATATAAAGTTGGTAAACAAACTATCATCTAAACTAGCTCAATTCATATAATTCGTTAGAAAATTGTGATTATAAAACCCAATATGAAATTTAAAAGCATAGACAACTTTATTACAACATTTAAAATAAGACATTTGCGACAGTATACATTTGTTGGTTTAGAAATAAGGTGCTTTATCAGAAGAATTTAAGCGATAATTTGTACCATTTTTTTGTACCGTTTTTTGATGGGCAGTGTACAGTTTTCTAACCCAAATTCCAGTTTTTTGTACAGTTTTGTGGTCTTTGACTTATCACATGTATGTTAAGCAGAAATGTAAATATCTTTACAATGAATATAGGTGTATTTCATTGAATAATATATAGAACCTTTTCTTCTACACGTTAGATCTACCTTACTGCTTTTAGAACTCCAGGTGTTGAATTTTTTATTTCAGTCTTATTATTTATTATTTGATATCTTTAATTTTTGTAGATTGGAAACTCGCTCTATGACGAGGAAGGGTCAAAAATCATCAAAAATCTAATGGACAAGGCAGCTAAGAACAATGTAACAATTACTCTTCCATCGGATTTTGTAACCGGGGATAAATTTGCTGAAGATGCCACCGTTGGATCCGCCACAGTAGAAGCAGGAATTCCTGATGGATGCATGGTGAGACAGGGAGAAATCCAAATTAAGAATTTTCTTCTTTGTCTGCAAATTTTACATCAATCAAGATTATTTGTCATTTTTCAGGATGATAATTTGAATAATATGGGTATTTTTTAATTTGATGGTTTAAAACTTGTGTGAGTACAATGACTTATTTGTGCTCCAATAGGGTTTGGATGTAGGCCCCCAGTCCATTGCCAAGTTTGCAGAGGTTGTTGGCAGAGCCAAGACTATTGTTTGGAATGGGTAATTAATTCTCAAGATAATTTTGCATAAAACCATTGGCATTGTTCAATACTTTAAATGAGTATTTGTCGTATGATGGGCACATCTAGTAGCATCTTAACCTGATAACCAATGTACTGAAGTCTTGTACATCACTTATTTTTTCTAGACCCCCAGGTGTGTTTGAGTTTGAGAATTTCAAGAAGGGAACAGTGGCTCTGATGGATGCTGTTGTAGCAGCTACACAGAGAGGAGCAACCACTATCATTGGTATGAGGAAAAAAATCATTTTTAACTTAATTTATAAGATGTCTAACACTAGCTTACAAAATGGACCTGAAAATGTACAAAACTTTCCTTTAAGGTGGAGGTGATACAGCAACATGTGCAGCCAAGTTTGGAACAGAAGACAAAGTCAGCCATGTTTCTACAGGAGGTGGAGCCAGTTTAGAACTGTTAGAGGGTAAGTCTTCTGGTCTGTCTAATCTAATCTGATACTTATTTTCTGCTGTAAGCTGCTTTAGTTTGGGCCAATACACTATATGTGTTGCAAGTACAAAGTACACATACATGCATTGATAAAAAATGGCAGATAAAAACCTTTCTTTTTCTTTTCTTTTTTTTTTTTTACACTTTTGTGCATTTTGAAATTGATATTTTCAAAATATTTAGAATCCAATATCTCTGGATGCATATTATCCAAAACAGTTTAAGAACTTTCTTGAAATAGTATTTGCAACATTGTGAATCAGTAATACATGTACCAACTTTTCTAGAACAGTGTTCATTTTAAACAAATTCTGGGTTAAAAAAGGTAATTTCTAAAAATGTTAGTGAGCTAAAAGTAATACAAATTTTCCCAGCATTTTAATGCTTAAAGATTGGGGTGTACACAAAACAGATATTGTTTAAATGTTATTTAGGTAATCAATGGTGTTTAATTCTAAGTGCAAAAATTTCACATTTTAGACTGATAGTTAGAATTAAAACTGGTTCCACAATAAATCTGATCTTTTTTCACAGGTAAGACACTTCCTGGTGTTGCAGCATTATCAGATGCTGCCTAGAGAGGAAAAAACAAATTCACCAGATTTAAGGAGAGGATCCAAGAATATTGGTGCAGGAGACTCTGATAGCAGCCATTATCATAAGATTTTGATAAGATTATGGTCATTAATATGTATCTGTATTTATAGATCACTTTAAACACATTTTTTTTTTTTTTGCCAAAAGAGAAAACTATATTGATATGTTTTGTATCTTATGAATAGATGACTTATAAAGAAATAACACCAGTAATTATGTGTACAAAAGACGCGGGTTGTTCAGTTTTATTGTCAGTTGTCATTGAGTTCTCCATTCATGTACTTGTTGCATAATTTTTGTTTAGTTGGCATTTAACTCTGTGGTCTTTGCAATGTTATTTAACAAGGGTTTTCTACAAATTTCAATTTGCCTATCATTAAAATTTGAAGAAGTACTCTGCTTGCAGTCTACATGATATTTTACGTGTACAATGCATATTGGTTTATTGATACTTTAACCTGTTATTTAGCCATTATTGCTTCTTATGTGCTTGCTCTGTTTTGTTATTAAAAATGAAACTGATCCAATACATTCTGCATTGATTTAAATTTAAATTGCATTGATTTAAACTAAACTGTCATGATTGATCTGAGATTCCTCTGACACTTTATTCATACTTTCTTTTTTTTTTTTTTCGATGTGTGGACCTTTAAGAGGACCCATAAAGGTCCATATATGAAAAAAAAGGACATAAGAATCGGAGGAGTGTTCATGTTTATTGTCATGGCCATCTAGCATTGGAAATTTGAAAGTCAGATTCACTAATGAGGAACTACAGTGGGTATGTCACTGTAGTAATTTTATTAAGGGCAAGGCCATTAGTCAAAATCATTTTAAACCCAGAAACGAATTACAAAAACTTCGGTACACTTCGGAAGTAACTGACACAAGGTTTGTACTGTGACAATGAGTCCAGCTTGTTTTGTATAAGGCCTGTAAATTACTGTAATTTTATAATGGTCTGGATTATTTTGTCATCCTTGACAATGGTGTAAAATAATGTAATCTTAAAATTCTTGAAATTAATACTGTTATAGGTTTGAGTGTGTAAACTATGTAGGTTTCGATTCTGAATTTGTCCATCACAAATATATTTGAATATATATATAGACATCTCCACGTGAATTGTTGAGGTCAAAAGAGATTTCAGATGATGGTGGGTTTCTGAAAAGAAAAAAGTGCCAAAAGATTACAATAGAAATGCATGATAAGAGTTTATTACCGTTATATATTCTGGTACCGGCGTTGGTCTGTTTACTGCATGTTGCACACACATTTTTTCTCACTCAGTCTTGACATTAGTACATGTATATTAATTTATTTGATTAAATCGAGATGAAAGGATATGTTTTTTGAGGAATCTATCTGTGAATCACAAAGACATTAGAATACATGCAGCATTTGATTACATTTACCTGTTGAGATGAGATCGCAAAAGTAGTGAAGTAAAATGTCCAATTGTGGGAGGTTTTATACAATTCAATCTAACACTAGTTTGTCTTTTTTTTTCTACAAAAGATTCCTCAATATTTTGTTCAAACATGATCCTTTAGTAGTGTATCTTGTATACATTGTACAATTAAAAATAATACAGTCATATCTGAGATTCTTAAAGGGACCTAGTTAGGATTTGAGATCAAATTTTTATTTTTTATGTATAAAAAGGTTTACTAGTGCATTTTGAATAGTTTACCAGTTTGAATGTTAGAAGTCAAGTAATAAGAGATATACAGAGGTTAGAATTCATTGTTATGTAAACAAAGCTTGAGTCTTATAAATAAGACTCGAGTCAAATAATATATAGTAAGGAATCACCATTTCTTTGACAAAATGACTCATGGTTAACAAAATAAACTGATTCAAAATGTTCATAAATGATATTATCAACAGAAAAAGCAACATTTAATTGAAACGTTTACAAGACTCGAGCTTTGTTTACAAAACAAAGAATTTCAAATTCTGTATCTTGCGTGTAACTCAATATTTGACTTTCAAATTTTGAGCAGGCATTAAAAATACCCATATTAACTATTCTAAACATTAAAAACGGAAAAATAAAATTTAAAATTTTGAGCTCAAATCGTGTCTAAGTCCCTTAAACGTTGTCCGCTCCTCAGCAAGGTTTGATAACTCTTATATCGGGGAATTATGTCTCCCCTTCCAAGGGTAAACATTGTTTTTGTAAATTTTTTCCTCTTCTTCTTCATCCAAATTTTGTCTGGGCCCACTTTAAACCCCCTTTTAGATCAGAACGTGAAACTTAGAACATAGACAGTTGACATCAAGGAGAGGTGCACTGCATAAAAACTGTTGACTTTGACCCGAATTTACCTCCTAAATGTCAAATTATTTGTTAAAAAAGGGTCCAAATCATAACTTTTGAAACATTTGACATATAGACTTTAAACTTGGATCAGAGAAAGGCCAAAATTTTTTACCTTGACCATATATTTTTATTTCAAGGTCACAATAGGAAAAACACATTCTCTGTCATATCCTGTGTATGCTTGACAGAAGGACTTCAAAATTGAAACAAAAAAACAATAAATAATACAATGAGATGTACTATTGTTAAGTTTTTTACCTTGATCCTTTTTTTATCTCAAGATCAAATTGAGAACAAAAATGCAAAGTTTGTCTAAACGTAAATTTGAAATCCTTTGACTAAAAGACTTCAAACCTGGAACACAGATAGATAATTTTAAGAAGAAGTGAATGATACCCACAATTTTTACTATGGCCTATTTTGTATTTCAGAGTCAATCATCTGAAAAATATCGTTTAGGCCATAACATAAATTTCTGAACATGCTTTGACAGAAACAGAAGGACTCCAAACTTTAGACTAAGGACAATAAAAATACACTGAGATCTACCGTTGTTAATTTTTTTACCACGGCCCTTTTCTTATCTCAATGTCAATTTAATAAAAAAAATTCTTGACCATAACTTCAAAACCCATTTGACAGAAAGACTTCAAACTTTAAACATAGATAGATGATATAAAGAAAAGTGAAATCTACCAAAATAATTGACCTTCACTGATTTTGAATCTCAAGGTCAATCATCATTTGAAAAATATTGCACAAGTCATAACATAAGAATCCTTTAGGATAAGAACTTCAAACTTGTATCATATATAGATGAAATAAAACATAGCTGAACACTACCAAGATTATACAATATATTTTTATGTATTTTACTATTACATAATTTTCAAAATTTCAAGGTCAAGTTTAAAAAAAAACCCATTCTTTGGCTTAACCTGAATACATTCTAATGACATTTACACTAGCTAACATAATGGGGGTTTTTTCACCTATTAAATTTGCCCAATGTAACAAATCGGCTTTGAAGGGAAGACGTGGGTTTTTTGTGTGGGGTTTTTTTTTTTTGTTAGTTTTTGTTGTTGTTTTTTTTGGGTTTTTTTTTTTGGGGGGGGGGGGTGTTAAAAAAAAGAAAAAGAAACAATACCCACTAGTTATTTCTTAAATTTCTATTATTATACAGTAGTCTAATACTAATACATGTACTGTCTTTATTATGTGTTGATAAACATATTCGACTTTGGCTCAGTGTTGCATGTTGAAACCTTTTCCGTCCGCCATTCAAAGGTTTGACACATACCGGTATCTCCGCTTTTCCGGTATTTTCCTACAACCCAGCCACAGGTGCTTGAGGACAGGACCGACCCCCCCCCCCCCCCCACTTCCATCCCCCCACCCCTAGACCCCCGGGACTTTACTCATTTTTTTCATTAAATTATCCTTTTATGACATATTTATAATCTAATGCGATTAAACCTCACTTCCGTTGGTTGAAGATGGATCGGTTCAAAACTTGCAACTTATCGGTGAAAATTGTTCCAATTTACTCAATAAATGTATTTACAGGGGCATGGCATGCAGATATTCAGTGATGGGAATTATCGGGCTACGACTTGATGCCATCGTTTTTACCGGTAGTTGTAGTTTGATAGTACATTTCAACAAATATTCATTGGCACCTCTCGGCTGGCAGACGAAGTTAGCAACCTTGTTGTATTATATATAGAGAGGGGTATGATTTTTTTTCAAAATGTTTGTTTTAAGTAATTTTGTGTAATGAATGTATGCATTAGTTTATAAATAAATTATAAAAGGATAATTAAATGAAAAGATGAGTAAAGTCCCGGGGGTCTAGATTCTTGGGGGTGGGGGATGGAGGGGGGGGGGGGGGGGTCCTGCCCTCAAGCACCTGTGAACCCAGCAGGCAAAATACCGTAAATTTGAAAAACACCTTATTGAATTTTTTTTTTTTTTTTTTTTTTTACACAGTTTTAATATAAAGTGTTAAGAACAGACAACCTATTTAGGAAGATAAAAACAAGAATGCTGTATGGTCAACAAATGACCCATGAATGAAAATTAAGAATTTTTTTTTTATTAAACGTTATATTTTCCTATATCGTTATACAGAGCTCTTCTTCACAAGAAGATTAGTATAGTCTTAAAATGGCCACGACCATCCACCCCTCTTTTCTCTCTCATGATAGTTCGATTACCGTTGATTATTATCGTGAGTACAAGTGGCATAATATACCGTTTTCGTGATATCTTATAATTGGAGACATGTGTACAGAAATTAAGCACTTCAAACCGAAGTAACGATATCTGGAACGGACTGGGGGAAATCGATATTTTTAAAAATACTTTTACTCATAGAAATTCTTTTTTTTTATGGTATTTTCTAAAACCCTTTTAGCATTAATTTTGAATTTACAAGAGTAGAATTCAGATATTTCCAAGAAAAATTATGAACTTTTAGAATGACAGTTCGAATAATTTAAACAATTTTTCAAATCAAAATTGAAGAATTGGCATGGTATACAAACTGACCAGGTATTCAACATTTACAACCTCACGGTCCAAAAAAAATCGTTTACCCTAGAATTAGTTGAATAGAAAGTTGAGAAAAGTAGAACTGCAACTGATGACTATGGACTCAGGAATTCACATACTAAATCATTCAATTCTTTTTAATGTTTTACATGTGCCGCCCCCGCTCTGGTTTTATTCATTCATCACGATCCCAGTCATGTACAGGATTCTGCCATACATTTGGTCAGCAGTAAAACATCACATAGTTTATGTGTGCTTTTTATAACACATGTCAAATATCATTACAGTGATTTTAATAAGAAATATTGGGAAATTTGCATAAAACAAATACTCTTTTCTCTCTCTCTCTCTCTCTCTCTCTCTCTCTCTCTCTCAATAAAATAAATTTAGTTCGAGGTCATGCAGTTACGTTACGTTACATTTATATGTGCTTGCTTTGGGGATTTTACTTACTAAGTTAGTTACTAAGGGAAATACTTCCAAACTACGACAAGGATGAAGCTAAGTAATTGTACTCCAAAGTACTAGTATTTCATGACTAATATTTAGAGAGGAAAAACAACCACAAACAAAAACAAATAAATGTTTGTAAGTACGTCATTTATTTCTAAGATAATTAATATGATTACGTAAGTGTGCCACATCTGATCTCGAATATTGCATATACCACTTTCCCTTTTTAAAACAATCCTAGAAAATGACAATTATATGGATGTTTACAACATAAAATATATTAATTTACGACCGAATGGGATAACAGCAACGCCGAAGAATCTCCATTAATATTAATTCAGAAACAAATTTCAATTAACACCTTATCGGGTCAGTCTCAATTAATTCTTACCTGAACTATACTTAACGACCGCGATATTAGAAGTATAAGTTAATAACAACCGATAATTAAATTTTGAAACAAAAATGACATCTTGCACTCGGGTTTCCCGACAGATAGCTTATAAACACAAACACCTAGCGAAGCATTATCACCTACTGTAATCACTTCAAGTTTAAACTCAAGCCGCTACAGTACACAGCTCGCCGTGTTCACATATATACCAAACAGCCAGTGTACAGAGTGAAAGAGAGAAATGGCGAAGACAGAAAACAAGAAGAGGAAAACCGCCTCTGCTCAGCAAAGTTTAGGGCGTCTTCCAGGATGGATTTTAGGGTGGATGTACACCAACGCCCTCATTTGTACGTGGGATGCGAGTTTTATTATGTTCCGTCCTCACTCTTTACCTGGGGGTGCATATTCGTGGATATGGTATTTCTGTAAGTATCGATTTCTTTTTTTTTTTCAATTTAAAAATTCATAATCCATTTATAGTTCAATCTGTGTATCCCTTTTTATTTAAAAAATTTAATTAAAAACATCTCTCCCAAATAAAAAAAAATGTATATTAAATTTTTTTCTTCTTCATTTTATACAAAATAAACACATTATTAATATATAGCCAATTTTCTATTTGAATATGTTTTGAAATTTAGGATTTAAAGAAAAATTGAGTACTGTGGTCTTAAAGGAAAAATTGAGTACTGTGGTCTTGTTACCTGTAGAAAAAATAGGGCATAGACGACTGCGCCGAAAGTCCATTGTGAGAGTGTGGGAGAGGCTCTGTACATAAAGAAATTACTTCATTGAGGTCATTCCATAGGCCCCCAAATGTGGGTCACCTGCAAAATACCTCCGTAGACCCATCATGTTTGGAATCGATGAAAAACAGCATGTTTCGAGAGAAAAAATTTTGAATATATTGCGGCATTTTTTCTCCTTCAATATAAAAAAAAATCGAGAAGTGCATGTTTATTCCTTTTTTTTTCTAGTTTAACAATAAATTAAAGCAATAATAGCATTGTTTAATTACTAAACTAAGTTGTCGTTAATTGATTTAATCTTCTTTTTTTTTTAAAGTACAGAGTCTTTAATCTAGAGCAAATTATTGACAGACGAATTTGTTAAATGACTGACAAGTACTGAGATTCTAGCTTATTTGTTGTGCGAGTTTTTGGGGTTTTTTTGTTTTGTTTTGGTTTTTTTTTCTGTTTTTTACCTTAAAAACCTATATACTAGTACTCGTGAAATTAATGCTGCGTTCAATTTTGCAGATAAGTATTATGTCAACATCGACAAGAGATACGTTGATACAAGTGATCCATTCGTGAAGGCAATCAGTCTGTAAGTACATGTAGACTTACATATCTATACACATACAATACACAAATATGCAATGTATAAGTAAATACATTTACGATATACATAACTGCTTAGCATTATTGATTAAAAAGCCAGGATTTGGAACATGGGCAATCGTTTGTAAATTTTTATGTTCTGCATTTATTCTATGAAGACCAAAGTCTGGTTTGACCATATATATTCTTAGTTTTGTATGTATTTTGTAGACAAAAAGGATTTTTTTTCCCGTCTAGGTTAGTCACGTAAATCCGCCCACACTTTGTGTTATTTGTACTGTGTAGATTCCAGAGTCCAACTATAGCTGAGTTTAAATGCAAGTTTGATCAACCTGTTATCTGTTGTTTAAAGATTTGACCGGTTACACCTGGAAAAGTGGATAACTTACTAACTCTCTCTCTCTCTCTCTCTCTCTCTCTCTCTCTCTCGTTTAATTAATGAGATGCTGCAAGTTCACATGTTGAACAAATAAGGGAAGGTGATATAATCAGAAAACCATTGACTTGGGAAGATGCATGCAATATAATAGCATGGAAAATACGTGAATGTATCAGTATTTAATACACGTGCATAAATGTCGATGCCATGATTTAAAGACATGCTTGAAAACAAACAAGTTTTGTAGTGGATTATAGACCCAAAAACTTTTTTAAAAAACCCGAATTTGAAATAGAATTAATGAAACTTCTGACGCAAACAACTATATATTGACATCAAAGAAAGTACCGATCTGATAAAGAAAACTTAATCCAAAGTTCATTATATATATTAAAGTGTATTTAAAGGGGCATGGTCACGATTTTGGTCAAAATTTATTTTTTCGTTTTTAATGTTTACAGTGCTTCAGTGAGGCATTTCTAATACTTGAGAGTCAATCGTCGTGTTATAAGCGAGACACAGAGCTTACAATTCTTTGTTATGTAAACAAAGCTGAGGTTATGTTTTTGTTAAGTGACATTTTGAATGTTGAATGAAAATTCCAGGTTTAGACCTAAAAAGAATGTGACATACTCTATAACTGTATATTTATGTCCAAAACGAATTAGCAGACAGGAAAAAATCAGCCTGAAAAAGAATTTTTACCACTATATTAAACCAATGTAAACAAAAACATGGCACGAGCCTTGTTTACATAACATAGAATTGTAAGCTCTGTATCTTGCTTTTAACTGATCATTAGAAATGCATTACTTCAGCATTGTAAACAACAAAAATAGAAAAATAAAATTTGACCTAAATCGTGACCATGCCCCTTTAATCAAATCTTTCTGTTATGTTAACTGTATTTAAAAAAGGGCTTCTCTGAAAGACGGGGGGACCGCTGAGTCGGTACAAAAAGGTCACACGAAGTACAAACAGAAAAACCGGAAATAAACAGAAGATATTGTCGAGAAACAATGCACCCGTGCAGGCATCGGTGGCCTTGGGTCATTGTTAGAAGGGCTTATTGAATTTCATTTTAAAAGTTCATGAGCTATTTTACCTGGTGTTCGGAAAGTAGAACCTTGACACCTACCCTACTTTACGGCGATTTATTTATATGGTTAAATTAAATAATATTAATAATATAGGCTTAAACATATGGTGTATTTTGCTTTATACATTTGTCTTTTTTTTTTAATTGTTAATTAGTAAAAGACAAATTTCTAATTATCAATTCATTAATCGATTTTGAATTTACTAGGTACATGTACGTGTGTGTAAATACAAAATTTACAATATGACATTACTAACCAACCCCCAAACCCAACCCCCAACCCCCAATATATACTGAACATGATAGGTAGAATAGACATGAGAGAATCTAATCCAAACTTTATCATATATATAGCTATTTTTTTTTTTAGATTTTGTGAAAATCTAGTGCATTTTATTTTTAAGAAGGACGCAGTGTCCATAAGTTAAAATACTTCGAATAAATGGACTACGTTTACAGTAACTTAAAGTTTGGCATATGAATTTCAATGTTCATTACACATTTTTCTTTTACCATTTCTCCTAAAAATGCGTTCTTTTTCTTACAGACAAAACTATGTTGAAGTGTTACTCAGTATAATCACTATTATTCTGGTAAGTATTTTATATATAAATATTATATTTATATCTATTATAAGTATTATATTTTTTCTTTTGATTTTTTATTATAAACCACGTTATACAACATGTAACAAATACCGATCTCTAAAAAGCTTCAAGTCGTTTTTTTTTTCATTCTGTCCAATTTTCTATATCTATTCTAAAGAAGATTACATTATGTGAGCTATGACCATTTGTTATGAAAAGGATTAGAATTTTTAATTAACAAATCTAAAATGTCCGTGCCTGTATATAAAATAAATCTATTATTATTATTATTATTATTATTATTATTATATAGCATCTGATTATCATTATTATTACCAACATCATTATCATTATTAGCACTACAAGTCCAGTCGCCATACCCGGCTGATGGCGTACAATGTGAACATTATGACGATGTGGAAAACAGTGACGTATTTCCTGATGTTTACAGACATCTGCGGGGCGGGTCATTGGATTGGAACAGATTCCAGCCTCACCCTCACGCTGCTTTTCTACTTCCCCAACGGAGTCTGGATAGGGGTACCCCTCCTGGCCATGTATCACTTGTGGCCATCTTTTATTCAGGGCCAAAACGAAAAGCAAGGAGGGAAAAAAGACAAGTGATTGAGCGT
>WFKH01011581.1:35490343-35506091 GCA_016163765.1 Magallana hongkongensis | reverse complement strand
TTATAAAATACAAAGTGTTACTTAGTATCAGATTTTTAGATGACTATAGGAACATATTAATTAAAAATATCAGTATTTACATGTACCTATAATTCAAAACAAATAAACACTCCCAATTTTTACATGAAAAGTAAAAATCAGAAACTGCTTCTTCAGAATTAAATATGCAAATGTTTATTTGATTGTCGTGCTTAGTTTATTGCCACGTTATTCAGTTTTCTTTCATTGAGTTGACGGTCAAATATGTAGTTAAATTCCTGCAAGTTACATGTGTATAGCTGCAATTTGATAATGTACATGTAGCTCTCCTTATTTTGGGGGTGAGGGGGTGTTCGTACACATACTTAAATTTTCCAAAGCACTACCTCAATGGTCACTGTCGACAGGTAAATTACAATGACAGACAGATTGATTTAAGACTGCTAATTCAAATTATTAACATTATTATCAAAACCGCTTTGGTTAGAATTTTCCGATAGCGTCACAATCAATTCTGTCAGCTACGTCAAGCATAAACAATGCACGCCGCCGGTGTGAAAACTTTATGATTGGTCAACTCCTTTTCTTAGGCGGACTTATCTGTACACGCTTATGCAATGCCAGAGCTGAATGATTTCTCAGAACAGTTCATTATTCCCAATATTGAGTCATTATCGAGTTCTAGGATCCCGTCCCCTGAGATGATCACAACAAGTTCATATCAGTACACTTGGTTTCTTTATTGAAATATTCTTCCAAGAGTATAAAAACACTTACACATTAGTCACGTTAGTAAACTACGTTTAAATTCTGCGCAAAACTCTCTCTCTCTCTCTCTGTAAGCGGGCGTTAAACCATAGTCTCAAGCTAGGTCCTGAGTGCGGCGTTAAACAAAATATAATATTTTAAAGTTGCATGTGCTCCGCGCTCATTTCATGTATATACCGTAAATGTATAATGTACATGTATTACCTACAAACTTACCAGTCGAAGTGATAGATTTCTGCACCTTTCGATCGACAATCGACAGTCAGTAAACGAATTGAACGATGATACGAAAGAACGAGACGATTGGAAAGTGCAATGGAGTGTGTACATGTGTGTCTTCATTAAGCAAGTGTCCGATTCGTTTCTTCTTCTGTTATCCTACCGCATTCGGTGTAAATGTATATACTAAAATATCCCAAAACATTTTACCACAGATTTTGTTATTTTTCTTGTCTCTGAACCTCCGATCACCATGAATAAAGATGAATATTTACATAAAATGTGGTATGATATAACGTTAACTTTTCAAAACTAGCGTATCTTTCGTGCGCCGTATATTGCAAGTTTTTCGTAAGTATCGTATTCACTGTACGTAGCTTTATATTTACTAACCCAAAATTTCTTCGTAGAGCTACAGCTTTATGTACCATATGTATGTTTTGTCAAAAGTGTACACTTTCGAAAAATACCTCAATTTCGACAATCACGAGTACCCCGGTGAATTTTTCATTCTCTGATATGTTGTTGTTCTGTCCGTGCATAATTTAGTCTGAACCAGCAGCCAATCAGCGGTAAGCTGAATCCACCAATAAAAAAGTTTGTGATTAAGGTGCGTGTATTGTTTATGCATGACGTAGCTGATAGAATTAAACGCGACGCCATCGGAAAATCCAAACCAAATCGGTGATAATAATATTTGGATTTTTTAATATTGAGATTTAAATCGACACAACAGAAAAAAATATTTAAAAAAAACAAGTCTCCGTAAGGTATGGAAATTCACATACGACAGCACACTGTCAGCTGCCAACTGCTGACTGCTTACTACCTACTGCTTACTGCCAGCTGCTCACTGCCGAAATGCTTTTGCGCATGTGGCCATAAATGTTATATACGCACTTACATCGAATATTTAGACATTTGACGCGCAACATGCCTTAGTTGGTTTAAGATCTTGACAGCTGATAAACTTAAAAGAAGCAATGCTTAGAAGAAATAATTCACGAAGTATATACAAAGATGCATCAACTGGTTCATATATCATATAAAATCACATATATGTCTCTTTGTTACACATTTAAGCCTGACCAAAATTACAAGATAACTTCACAAAAGAAACATTTTGTGTTATTGTTAATAATTTCATTTTAATAAAAACTTAGGAAATATAAATCAATTACAGAGCTTTTGTATCAATATTTACCAGTGTATATGAAAAAATTAATAATTTTAGGGTCTCAGAAAGTTTCTGCGCTGATTATAAACAGAAGGAAATCATTTACGTGCATGAGGAGAACTATATGAAAATGTATTTGTTTTTGCTTCGATTTCGATTTTTGATTTTTATTATTTTTTTTTTTTTTTACTAAAATTGCTGTTTCCTGCAACGTCACGTAGCATCTGACGGACATGCAATGATTTGCACGTCTATGCCGTCTGCTAATGTATCGGGCTCGACCTGTAAAAATCACTGGGACGCTTGACAACATGTTTTTAATTTGTGTTAAGCGTTTTCGTCACTTTGAATGGACGGCCATGACCATAGCCGGTTGACTCACTTCCGTATTCCTAAAAATCCTTTTTTAACGTATTATACTCTATCTTAAAACAAAAGAAACAATGGCAGGTCGTCTGCCAGCAGTTGTCATTGACAATGGAACCGGGTATGCTATCAGATTTATTTGCTTTCCACTCAATAACAAACAAAAAATGCACACCTCAAGAGTAAGGTACCAGGGTGGGCGGATTTTATACTTTTATCTGCACACAATTTTCGCACAATACTTTTAGAATAGACACATCTTATATTCTTCCTGTTAAATAGATCGAGGCTCTGTGTAATGAACACGTGACCATGGTGTATGAGCCAACAGGAAACTTGGCTCGATGTTTCACATCCGCATACTTCCTGCTATTATAGTGTATAGTTTTGGGAGGTTTCTCGGCTTTTTGATAGGGGACAGTGTTTTGGAGAAAAATTCAGTTCTGTGATCATGTCGTTGTCAGCAGGGTTCAAAGGTTCCCCCACGGGGACACCTGCTGTAATCATTGACTGTGGGACAGGGTATGTAGCAGGGCGTGTACCCCTTGTATAACTTTGTGCATATGTTTCCTGATACTAGAATGATGTCAGATAGCCATTTTAAACTCTTCTTTTTGGAAGAAGAATTATACATTTGTGTCATTGTCAGTGCTTTTGTGAGATTTAAACAGTTGTTTTGGTTTTTATTATGCTTCAGTTTGAGTTATTTTGATATTCAGTGATTTTGTGCAAATTTGTGCCGGCACATTGATCATAACAGTAGGAAGCAAATTTCTGCACGATAGATAAACACATACACATATGCATAAAGTCTGTACATTGTCTTATTAGGGTTATCACAATATTTGCAGTATTTAAGTGTTTTTTGCTGTGTGTGTTTCTGAAACTTTTGTTTAGATGCTTTATTGTTCAGGGATTGTTTACCCCCTCACCACAACCCTTAACAAATAAATTCATCAATTTCCTTTCCTTCATTTTTCATCTACAATTTCTGCAGGTATACTAAGATGGGTTATGCTGGCAACACTGAACCACAGTTCATCATTCCATCAGCCATTGCTGTGAAAGAAAGTGCTTCAATTGGGAACCGACAGGCTAAAGGAGTGGAAGATTTAGACTTTTATATTGGGGATGAAGCTGTCAATGCAACAGGCTATTCTGTTAAGGTGAGGGTGAAATTTGGAAATTTTACAAAGTCAAATATTGACTGAAGTGGCTATTTTTGTCTGCCAATTTGTAAATAACACTATCAAGAATCAAAGATAGATGTACGTTAAAATCAATGTAAAAAACTTTTCCTGGTTCTAGATTTTATTTTAGATACTCTTCCTAGCTCATATTGACATCCTTATTATATATAATGAGAAAAAGTAGTGTATGTTGATGTAAAAACTGAATTTTCATGATAAAATCATAAATGTTCTGGACACAAGACAAGTACTTTAAGGTTCATGCTATGCCCATAAAATAGTTCATGGAAGCCAAACAATGGCATTTTGTATATGAAACAATATAAAAAATAAAAAAAAATCAACAACTTTCATATCTTTTGAAATCTTAAAGTTTCTTATGTTTCAGACTTTCTATATTGATTATGTTGGAGAGCTATCATTCACCAATCATTGAATGCATGTTTAGTATGGCATTTTTCAACAGTCTGTTATCAGATATATGTATTTGCAGAATTTTTATATTATTTTTCACTGCTTTAATTGAGAAACCAACTTTGAAATCACAGATTTTTTACTTATTAGTGAATTGCTAAAGTTAATAATTTTTGTATTGTGATACATTAATGTTAAAGGTGATATTCAAAATTTAGTTTATACGTGTATCAGTATATGAGAATTTGAGAGAAAGTTGGGTTTTTGTGACAACTTTGCCCATAATTTAGTTGTATGTAAATGTTACTTATTGTAAATTTTATTTTTTCAGTGGCCTATAAGACATGGTATTGTTGAGGACTGGGATTTAATGGAGCGATTCCTAGAACAGGCCATATTTAAATATCTGCGATCAGAACCTGAAGATCATTACTTCTTATTGGTAAGTGGGAAATATTTGGAAAACAAGTTAACTTGAAGTGAGATCACTCCTCCATCTACTTGATGACAAGAGAAATGATTCGTGTAAAAATGAATTGTAATCTGACATAATCTTTAGGGAGAAAGTTCATTTTGAAGTACTTAATATAAAGGCTGGTAGCCTTTAGTTGTAAACAGGGAAATGGATATGAAATTTAAGTCTTAAGCTTCAGGAAGTTTGAATTGTGTCCATATCTTACATGGTTGTATAATTAAAAAACCAAGTCTCATATATTGTTGGGGTTGTTTTTGTTTTTTGCAAAAACAAATGAAAAGTCAGTCTTAACATTATAAATTATTGTCTATTTCAAAGAAGCTAGAATGCATGTACCAAATACATGTATTGGGTAGGTGTTAATTTGGCAATTTAAGGAGATTGGGATATGCCATTTACTTTGACAGGTGATTTTGGCAATTTTAAAATTTCCATTGTTGTATACACAAGCATAACTATTGCAACTTCAATTTTGGTGATTTGGTCAGTATATGCAAAAAATAGTGACCTGCAAAAATAACCTGCTCTAGGTTACATATCAAAATGGGTCTTTTCACAAATAAAGTTCCCAAAATGTGTGTGAAAGTTTATAGTTGTTTTTTTTTCAAGTGTAAAGTAAGGTGCTAAGTGCTTGTTGGCAGTATAATTTGCATCCATATCCAATCCATGTTCATAGGCAGTTTTACCTCACATGAATTTCACTTGAAATTCACATAAAGTTAATAATATGTTTATTGCATTTAAAAAAATAATAGTGAAATCTAGCACATAAGAATTTCAGGTTAAAAAAATTACAATGTATATCACTTGAAATTCGTGAATGCATTTTTCACATGAAATTCATGTGAATGCATTTTTCACATTAAATACATGTGAGGCACAGTTGGCCAAGATATACCTTATGCAAAATCAGTGAACCAATTCCTTTACCATTTGCTGACAAGTCAATTTACATATTGCCTACATAAGATCTATATAAAATGAAATAAAATGTTAACACAGACTCTTCTCGTAGCTTTACTATCAAGCTAAAGAGTATCAATATCTTAATTATATAAAATGCGCAACTTAACAAGTTTTCAGTTATTTTTTTTTTTTTTGCTTATAGACTGAACCTCCTTTGAACACACCAGAGAACCGTGAATACACAGCAGAAATTATGTTTGAATCATTTAATGTCCCTGGTCTGTATATCGCTGTTCAGGCTGTGCTTGCCTTGGCCGCATCGTGGACGTCACGTCAGGTTGGAGAGAGGACCCTCACAGGAACCGTCATCGACTCCGGCGACGGCGTCACCCACGTCATTCCTGTTGTACGTACAGTGTAATTTATGTTGTTCTGTCAACAGAACATCACAGAAACATGGTTTATCAATGTTATATCTGACACAGAAGAGGTTTAATAGGGATGATAGTATTCCATTTGCATTTCTTGATTCTGATTATTGTACAAAACACAGTTAATCAATGTTATATCTGATAGAGACCAGGTTTTTTAGGAAATATTTTATTCCTTTTGCATTTTCTTGTTCTGATCATTGCATAGTAAAACTTGGTTATAGCGAAGTCCTAGGGACCAATGGATATACTTCACTATATCCGTAATTCGTAATATCCATATAACGAATTCATAATAATCAGTATAGTGAATTCGCCATAGACATATTTTCTTCCACATAATTACCATTATTTACTAATTAAGGCATAAAATGAAAAACCTTCTCTGGAAACCTAAAATAACTGGATGGAAAATTGACAGCTTTATGTGGAAATAAATTATTCTAAACAATTGTGTCAATTGGTATTTGTTTAGTTTTAAAATTATAATTGAATTTGCTGTAAAAGGTGTAAAGTTTGTTATTTTTCACATCTATGGGATTCAAAATCAGTTCACTATATCCGTTAATTCATTATCACCAAGTTCGTTATAGCCATAAAAAATTGCTAGGATTTGTTAAGAATCTTGCCGGGGACTCCACAAAACTACGCTATATCCGAGATTTCGCTATATCCATATGTTGTCTAAACAAGTTTTGCTGTATTATAAGTTTACACATGATCATGCACTGGGAAATTTTCAAGTTTACCAATTTTGATAGTTAAAAGTGTATAAATTTAATATGGATTGAGTTACAATATTACTTATGCTGTTATATGAAAATTGTATTTATTTCTCTTACTCTAATTTTGATGAAGAGCCGATCAATAAATTTGTAATGAATTTTTCGTCTTTTTGCATTTGAACAGGCTGAGGGCTACGTAATAGGAAGCTGCATCAAGCACATCCCCATCGCTGGCCGTGACATCACCTATTTCATCCAACAACTGCTGAGAGAGAGGGAGGTGGGGATTCCCCCTGAACAGTCCTTAGAAACTGCCAAAGCCATCAAGGTCTGTTACTAGAAATATATATCTAGTGATATCAAGGATCAGTTTTGTACATGAAGGGTTTCTTTTACCACGCAAAGATGTTTAAGAAAGGTGGAAAAGTGCTTTTCTTGAATCTATCTTATAAACCCAGTTCAAACATTCCAAATTCAGCCTTTTTACTGATTTATAGTATCAAGTTTGCAAAATTGTCCTTTGGGTTTCCATAATCATAACCATACTTAAAGCTGAACACAACTCATAAATAGGCACCGCCAATTGGGTATTATAAACCCTACGATTTCGTTACACCTGATTGCACACCTGAAACTAGTTGCTGATGTGTAGTATTTCTTTTGTGGTCTCATATTTTGTGCTTTTATTACTTGTTTTATGTGCATTTTCTGTTTGTAAATAATCCATAGACCTCTATGTTTGATGTTACTTTTCTACTGGCTTAGAAAAAGTGCATAAAAATATGATAATTTCATCACAGTTAAGTAATACTTCTATGTAAGATGTACGTTCACACAGGCGAGACCTCTACAGCAAGATACTTTGAACTGTTAAGAGGTCTGCGGCTTATGTAGGGGTTGTAAGGATAGCAGTTATGAAAGATAAAAATGGCGGACAATGCCTTTTAAGAGTAGTGTTCAGCATTATAGTCTTCAATGTATAATTGTTGAAGTAAATGTACTTGAATACCTTTTCCATACACTATAAGGTCAATGCCAAATATATTTGGTCTGCTCAGATTTAGTTTGAAAATATTTTGTGATTTTTTATTAAATTTTTTTTTTTTTTTTTTGATTTTAGGAAAAGTATTCTTATGTATGTCCTGATGTTGCGAAAGAATTTTCCAAGTACGACCAAGACCCTAGCAAGTGGATGAAGAAATATGAGAGTATCAACTACATCTCAAAGCAGCCGTTCTCCGTTGATGTGGGATATGAACGCTTTTTAGGTCCAGAAATTTTCTTCCATCCTGAGGTATGATCTGTTTGTTTTTACTGTAATTTATTCAGTTTGATGGTAAAAGTTTTACATGTTCACCGATATTTGCAAGAAGTCAACTTAAATGATGTTGATTTATATCTCTCTTACATGTAGCAACAATTTTTTCTCTCTTAGCAACATTTATTTTATATTAGTATTTTAGTGGTAAAATCTACATGTTTGTTTGTAAAAAATAAATCATCAGAAAAAGTTTTGGTTTTTTTAATGGATTCATTTAAAAAGAACAAAAATGTATTAAATCTCTATTTTTGTTGTAGTTTTGCAATCCAGATTTTATCACCCCTATCTCGGAAGTGGTAGATACAGTTATACAGCATTGTCCCATAGACACACGAAGAGGATTGTATAAGGTACATAGAAATCAAAGCTTAAGATGCAAAAAATAACAGAATTATGGAAAAAAGGCTGTGCAGAAGTAAAAAGTGTGATTAGTGTATTTGCACATATTTATGTGATTTGTGACTGTGTTAAGTAAAAACACTTCAAAGTAATAGAGTAAAAGAGATGAAGAGACGTTACAGTATGACACAGTTTAATTTTTATCCTTTGTTTGTAGAATATTGTGTTGTCTGGAGGATCGACCATGTTTAAAGACTTTGGCAGGAAAATTCAGCGGGATGTGAAAAAGGTCGTGGATGCAAGATTGAGAATGAGCGAAGAACTAAGTCAGGGAAGAATCAAGGTAAGATATATATGGAATTGGTAGCTTTCATTTTCAGTTGACTGTGCTATTGTATTTTGTAAGTGAGAATGACTGTATCAAATCTGATTAAAATTTGGAACCATAGTTTCTACAAAAACACTTCATAAAGTAAGAAATGTAGGATTTCCAGAAAGTCCTTTTTTTAAAAAAACAGCATGAAAAGCACTTTTACTTATAACTCATGATAGAATGTACCTGTAAATGATTTTCTTTTATATCTGTTTACAGCCAAAACCAATCGATGTCCAGGTGATCACTCATCATATGCAAAGATACGCCGTGTGGTTTGGAGGCAGTATGCTGGCATCTACTGTAAGTGTGTTTGCTTCAAATGCGAACAGTTAACTAGTCTTTCTTACCAGTAATTTCAAAATAAGGGAAGTAAAGCACAACAACTGGTAATTTTAAAATAAAGGAAGTAAAATCCCAACTCTTTTTTGTCAGATTGAGAGTATCCTTTTTGTTGTAAATAAATGATACATGTACATGTACTGGTACATGTACATGTATCTATAGTTTTACATGTGCATGTGGTTGTATTTATAAAATGGATGTATTAATTTCAAGTTTTAATTTTAAACACTGTCAAAAACAGTGTTTTGAAGGACATTTTACATGCATTTTAAAACCTGGAAATAAGGTGTTTTCCTTCCTTATTTTGTTCAAAACACATATACATGTATCTAAATTTAACCCTAACAAATAAAGTGAATGTAAGGGGGAAAATACTGTCCACACATCCTATTTCTGGTATGAATATATTCATTTCTTTTTTGCCACAAAAACTCTAATGTGTTTAATTATTTGTATAGTCATTGTTATTACATAATGTTCACACTACTTTTTTTACAGCCTGAATTTTATCAAGTGTGTCACACGAAGGCGGACTACGATGAGCATGGACCTAGCATTTGTCGTCACAACCCTGTGTTCGGTACAATGTCCTAGTACTCGTGAGCCAGCTCAGAATGTAATTGAAAAAGGATGGGGAAAAAAAAGTAGAACAGTTCATTGGCTTCCAAATAGAACAATAGACACCAATTTGGATTGGCTAAAAAAAGAGTATATCAGTTAGACATGTTATTAATAAAATGATACAGAGTATATATCTATTTCAATAAAAAAAGTTATTAAACTTGAAATACTGGAATCGGTATGTCTTTGTAGGGGTATCAAACAGCACAGTGTGTTCTGATGTGTAAAAGTTAACTTTTGATTTAAGGATATTATGAACATGCTCTATTATTATTATTATTATTATTATTATTATAATGATATTAATGAAAATTATTTGAACAAATGAACAAAAATATATCAATCTGAGTCACAATTAAAAGAATTAAAGACTGAATTGTCAAAAGATTTATTATGTACATTTAGGGTGCACGTAACATTTTGTATATCTATTATTTTTTCAATTTCATTAAAAAAAGATTGAAATTTTATTATTATGTACATGATATGTATTTAAAAAAAATAAAACTTAATCATGGAAACCATTTTCTTTTATTTGTTAATATCGATATAAAGTATATCTTTTGATTTATGATTTCACATTTGAAAGGCTAATATAAACCCATATAAAGAACTATTGATAAGGACCTAAAATGACCCCTTAAAATAAGCATCATACTAACTTACCGTACTAATATGTTTTCTTTGTACATGTGTACATGTGAAGTTTTTATATAATTTTTTTTTTATCCAAATGCCCTCAGTTCTGAAAAATGACATCATAAAATCCACCATTTCCCGCCATTTTTGCAGATTTTGCTTAAAACAGCTTATTTTAAGGTAGTTTTTCTGTCAGAAAACATTGGGCGCAGGCTTGAACAAACAAAATATTTTTATCAAAGATTCATCCATCCAAGACTAATAACTGACAGGAAGATTTTGCTCGTTCAAAGCTGTGATCTATATTTCCCATTCAAAAATATAGGAAAAATGCACATAATAATTTGACTAATTTTAATTGAATTCTAAATATAGTGTCACTTTTGACATCATATACTGCCAGTGATTGAAATAAAATGCGACAAATAGATGAAAAATATTTTTTATACCAACTCTTCCATGAAATAAGAAAACAATTTGATAAACCTAAAACGCTTGTTGAAGCATGGGGACCAAATTTGACTTTTATCATATATAGTCCTTTTATAGGATTTTTTTTTTGGGGGGGGGGGGGCCAGAAAAACTGGAAATTTTTATTTGGTTTCAACTAAAAAATTTTAAAGTTTGCTGTTAATTTATGCATAATGTGAAGAACTTTGCAGATCCATCAAATAATATAATGTATGTGTTGATTCCCCTTTATATGATATGTTCACTGTTAGTGGTTTTGTTGACATGTATAGGAAGGTGGTGTTTTATTGCATCACAGACAAGTATACATCATTGTCATGTACGTAAAACTACTCCCTTTCATAAATTTTGCATATGTAGTGTAACAGGGAAGATTTTGATCATTTTCTTTTTGGGTTATTTTCTAAGTACCAGTATGTGCCAATTAAAAATAAAATGTTAACTCAAGTGCAAACATATTGAAAAGATTAATATGTACATGCCATTGTCAAGTAGTGTTCGATTACACTTATAAATAATAGAAACAGTTCTCCTTTGAAATTAAACGCATTGAACTTAAAACTGAGGAAATTAGTAAAAATGAAAATACTTCCCTGTCAGACCTGTCATTTGGTGGTGGGGGTGGAGAAATCCATTACTCATTGTAACAATCTAAAGAGAGCTTTACAAAAGGGCAAACTTTAATTCCAATATACATGAACAAAAATATGCGCAACCAACTATTTTCAAATTCAAAAATAAACTTATAAAATTACTCACAGTGATA
This sequence comes from Magallana hongkongensis, assembly GCA_016163765.1. Taxonomy (NCBI): domain Eukaryota; kingdom Metazoa; phylum Mollusca; class Bivalvia; order Ostreida; family Ostreidae; genus Magallana; species Magallana hongkongensis. The sequence goes on along the minus strand of WFKH01011581.1, from coordinate 35,494,566 downwards.
TATATAGTGATCAATCTCTCTCTCTCTCTCTCTCTCTCTCTCTCTCTCTCTCTCTCTCTCTCTCTCTCTCTCTCTGGCATAAACTCTGGCCAGTGTGAGCGACGTATCGATCAAAATGAGAAAAGTGGAAAAATATGCCTACTATTATATTCTAGTTACTACGTTACATCTATCACAAAATTATGTTGATTATATCGATGATGAGGAACAACAACCCCCCCCCCCCTTCCCCAATAATCGACGTGTAACAATTTTTCGTATATATACAAATATATTAAATTGTCTTATATATACATATACAAATTTTAAATTGTCGAAACAATTAACGAACATGGAGTTTTTTTTTTCTCCATTTATTTCGATATTCAACTTTCCTTTACCATCTCCCTCAGAATCACATGCTTATTGTTTCTTTTGTTTGTGAAGTAATTACGCTTTCTTATACACAGACTGACTTTATCCTCCTATACAAATTGCTCTGGTCTGAATGGTTCGTCTTTACACGCACAGGTAGATATCAGATCTACAGGGAACGCGAGCAATGTAATTAATGATGCTGATGACGATTTTCTCATTTCACAAATAATTAGTCAGAACATGCTAGACCCTGGTATGAGTGTGTTTTGATCCGCACCCCGTCCCGCGGCGAAAGCAGGAGAACACGGCGTACGTATGTTAATCATTCAGTAGTGTATTGTTACCTTGCTAGAATATCATGTCTTCTGCGTCTGTGTGTTCTGTATTTTTACTTGGATTTCTTGTTTTTATTCTTTATTCAGGTACGTAGATTTTTAAAATATTTTTTTTTTCATTTTTACATAATATTTTTCATTCCACTAAATAAAATACACGGGTTCCTAAAGTTTTTTAGAGAATGTTTGAACTTGTAAATCATCCCCAGCTTTTGTTGTCATACAGCTAAAGGGGATTTCATATGGTTGAAAATCGACGGTTTGTGTATGAGCTCGAGACTGCCCTATGCATAACATCATATAAGGAATTCCGAAAAAATACTACAACAATTCAACTTTACCTTCAAATTCATTTTAAAGTAATTAGATTCAACTTGATGAGGTACGCCGTACATTTTACAAGTTCTTCTACGTTTCCCCAATTCCTAACTTTCTGTTGATATGTTTCCCTTCAACAACGTGCAATGACTTTGTACTGCAGGGTGATTCATAAATTCTCATATATATAAATAGTTGTCTTTAGAGATACGTAATTAAATAATCTCTAATGACTACGTGTTTTTCAAGATCTTTAAAATATGGAAATGTTCAGTATGAATATTAATATGACGTCATCAAAATTGGTGTTGGGTTTTAAAACTCAAAATGCCATTACCCAAACAAACAGTGTGACTCATTCACCTCTTACTGTAATTTGTACTATGCAGAAAAAATCTCCAGCAGTTGTTGAACTAGTTATATAGACAAGAGTCGCATAACAGGTCTGGAGAGGGATTAAACACAAACTAACAATATAGAGGAAAATCGTGTGATAACAGCGCGGACAAATGATTTTTTTTTACTGGCGTGCAGGTAATCATCTCGAACATGCCAAAGAAGTCGGAGAGAACTTTGACGTAAAGGTGTGTTCAAAAATAGGCATTATATATTTCCACACATTTTAAGAATGGATCCTAGCTGGTTGAAAGAAAATATGTAATATCGGAAGATTCACTTCCTTCGAACACAGAACATGTCTGGCCGCCCCATATTACCCTGATCCGAGTCAGCTGAATTTCGTTCCTATGGGAATATTCAAAACCAAGCAATCATCAACATATACAAACAGTTATATATTAGAAAAAAAATGCATAATGTCCTGCAACATATGTAAAATGTGATTGAATGCGTTTATTCTTGCAAAGATTCCATTTTTTAATGGAACAAAGGGACATCACACTGAATACTGATTGTATATATTTGTTCATTTCAATAAATTTGAATTCAATTCTCGTTTCATATAGTATCAGAAAATATGGATCACTCTGTTCTACCTCGACATAAAAAATGTTGAATTAAATTTCTGATCATTTAAATTTAAAAAAAAAAATTTTTGTAATTTTTTTTGTAGTTGATCGAGCTCAGGGCGGTGAGTGTTGCAGAGCCCATTACGACGCAAACGGGTTTCGTCATGAGACAATGTGGTGCAGTCATTACTGCTGCCAGAACCGGGTGCGCGCGCCCAGTCCTCTGTACTGCTGCAGTGATTTCTTCATGAGAGCCGAGAGATCTGATCGACTCGACTTCTGTAGCTCGTGGTTCTCTGCATCCTCTAATCTGTAGGTCACGTGAATGTTAGGCCGCATTCGAAAGATATTCTTGGTGAATGGTTGTTTTAATGAATCGACTTAGTATAGACTTCTACTGACAGTCACTAAGTACTGCCTTTTGTTCTTTGGTTCATGATATAATATGGCGTTTTTCATCTTCGCTAGCCAAGAGCTTACGATCCACTCCGCTCCTCTACAACGGAGCAGAGTGGATCATAAACCCTTGGCTAGCGAAGATGGGCGTTTTTATGATATGGGTATTTTGTGAGGGATTTTCGTTTGAAAGTGGTGCATTCTCGTAGGTTCTGACCCCGACGAGTGTAAGGAGAAGGGGAGTGGTTTTGATCAGACTATATTCTGTGGCTATTTCAAGTGAAAGTGCATCTTCACATAAAAAAGCACCATTTTTTTTACATGAAAGCAAAGACCATTTTTCACATGAAAGCATATTATGCGAAAGCACCATTTTAGCATGAAGTGAATTACCATGATACGGCAGATGCCATTTATGAGTTGATTATGATACATATATAACATTTGATTCTCTTTGTAGATGGGCGCCAGTTTTGATAGCCGTAGTGATTATCGCCATCCTCATAGGTTGCGGAATATGTTGCTGTTGCATACCAGGATTTTGTTTCTGTTGCTGACAGACTAAAATGGACCAATTGGAATAAATATGTGTACAGAGGAGCACTACCGAGAAGTTGTTTTCTTAACGTGACCACCAAGCATTTGTGAAAAGACAAATAAAAAATGAATATTGTGGAAGAATGTGTGATGCACAAACTTGAACAATATGTTTTAGGTCATGCAATGCAATGACGTTGATTTTTAAAAAAAATATGATTAAAGATTTAAATTCAGTATATATGTACATATTCATCAAATGATAAAAATAAGCGTTTGGTTTTATTTTATATATTTTTAAGATGCTTGTTATTCTAACTAGGGACTGGTGGTATTGTTTGCATGATATACAATATACTAGCACATGTAACAAGATTCATTTTAATACCAACTGGCGTTCATGCAAAGGGTTCTTCGAGCTTTCAAAGACACGACAACCGATTAAAACTGCTGTTCAAATAATTAAATAGAAGCGAAATCTAGGGGCGGGGAGAGAATTTCTGACCCGACCCCTGGGGTTTTCATATTGCGTTTATATGTTCATTGTTTTAATTATTGTGGCTTTCCAAAAAGTTTTGGAGTTAATTTTTATTCGTTGGAGGAGGGTGGGGGTGGGTCGAAGATGGGGCCTCCAGGGGAAAATTCCAAAAAGATTCAAGAATGATCGAAGAGACAACTATGGAGATCTATGGCAAGCCAAATTCACAAAAATGAGCTAAGATGGTAAATATGGGACACCAGTCGATATTAATGTGAAAAAAGTACTTTATAATCAAAATACTCTTACCGGTTTAGAATTTTCAAATTTTACAGTATTTGACCCAAAAATATGTTTAAAAATTTTTTGGAAAGGTAAAGATTTTAAAAACCCCAGCGTAATTCAAACTCATGACTTACAGATTCGTAGTGAACGCTCTAACCCACTGCGCTACGCTGCTAGGTAACATTTTCGGATTAAAATTATACTTGATTTTGTTTATTTCGATCGAAAGTACGTCACAATATGGAGGTGTCCCATACAACCTTAACATAGTTTCACAGTCTTATTCATAAACTGTAAACTATAGTTTACGGACGGTAACTTAACGGTACATTAATATGTACATGGCGGTATTTAATTTTATGCTGAGAACGCCCCAACGGTCACATATTGACATCATGCGCGGATCCAGAAAATTTTTCCGGTGAGGGGGGTCCGAGGTGCGAGCAGAGTGGATCGTAAACCCTTGGCTAGCGAAGACTGATCAATGCCTTTCTATAAACTTGCGTTTTCAAAGAAAATTTGATAAATCAACTGTGACTTAATTAATAC
>WFKH01011581.1:35476680-35490243 GCA_016163765.1 Magallana hongkongensis | reverse complement strand
CTTATTTTCACTTCTATTTCTTACATGCTTCCAAAAAAGTTGGGGGGGGGGGGGCATGCAACTCCATGATAATTCACTTTTTTGTATGTAAATTTACGAAAAGTGTTTGCTGGGAGAAAAATAGGGGAGGCAGACCGCCAACCCCAACCCCGATGCTATGTGCCTGTATGTATGTATTTTTGCATATACGTATTTTTTTTTATAGATCATCTTTAATAATATTTTGGCGCGAAAATAATGAAATAGACAGATGCGCCTATTTACATATTCTATTGCGCGCTCTTAAATAAATTATGTTATGCTTCTGTATGAATGGCCAGAAATTAAAATTCTAAAGTTATTAAATGAAGTTTTGTCATTTCGATAATATTTAAAATTTGCTGTAAAATGGTTATAAAAGTTCCAGGTTTCTTTATCGGTAAGACTATGTCATATCTAAACAAGAAGAAATGTAATTGGTTCATTTTTCATAGAGACGCCCACTTTTCCACTCCCTGAACCAATTAAAAGTTCTGATACATAAAGGCTAGCTCTCTTTCCTTTTTCCTCGCCATTTTGGATTCGTCCGCATTGCACATGGAATATACCGGTACAATCGAAAGGAACTGTCGTATTTAATCTTATTTATAACTGAACAATTGGTTAGGTGTATGCGGTCAACATGGATCTATTGAGTGTGCTTGAGAAGACAGTATCTCCAGGTATGCACAGAAAAAACGATTTTTCTTCAAGAAGAAAGAGAAAGTTAAATGACATGTTTGATTCAAAAGTGATGAGTATTACAAATTTTCATTGAATGAATCATGATCGTCTATTGATTGAAAAATTCATTTTGTAGACCAACAAGAGTTAGAAGCAGCCCAGCGTTTTCTGGAACAGGCAGCTCAGACCAATCTAGTAAGTTTTTTTTTGAGTAATGAGTTACTGACCTCTTTTGGGTCTGAGGACTGCGTGCACGTGTGCAACTGCAAGTCATTAACCCATCATCTGTAATTAGGAGAATAATAGTTTAAATGACCGAACTTGTTGATTTTCTTTTTATTGATGGTTTCCTTTTCCTCAGTTTATTGTCCTGTTTTCCCAACTTTTTCCTAAAAGTCTGGTGCAAATTCAAAATACCTTCGAGTATGCTTTATTTTTTTAGCATCATTTGCGGAAACTAAAGCATTGATAAAGCCTAAAAGAACCTAGAATATTTCCAACAGAATAGTTATTATTCTAAACCTCTTTTTTTTATTAACTTCAAATTTGAAATAACCTAGTGCTGGGAACATCAATGTCATTTTTGGGGGAAAAAAATCTACTTGTGATGCCTGACAACACATAATTCTGCATGATAAATGACATTCTTGCAGGAAATGATGTTATTGAATTTATCCATTTTAGCAAGAATTTTTGAAGTCCTTGTCAGAAATCTTAAAGCATGGAGGCAACAGCCCTGTCACTCGAATGCAAGCTGGTATACAGCTGAAAAATGCTCTATATTCCAAAGACTCCAACATTAAAGCGGAATATCAACAAAGATGGCTAACATTTCCTGACGATGTTCGAAATGTAGTGAAAGCCAATGTAAGTATTTTATGTGTACAGGTCTTTGTTTAATTCCCATTTCTTGTAATAAATTGATATTTGTTTGTTTTCATTTTGTAATTTGAGCTGTCTTATATATTAATTACAGATTTTGGCTGCATTGGGAACAGAAACAATCCGTCCTAGCTCAGCTGCCCAATGCGTAGCCTATGTAGCTTGTGCCGAGCTTCCAGCTGGTATGTGGCCAGACTTGATCGCTGTTCTAACAAGCAACGTGACCAACCAAAACAGTACAGAAATGATGAAGGAAGCCACACTTGAGGCCATTGGTTATATCTGCCAAGACATTGTAAGATTTTTGTCATTGTAGATGAACTACATATATTATGGGATATAGAAATGTTTTGAACAGCAGTATAAAGTTCAATGATATGAACTTTATTGGATTACGAGCATGTCAGGTTGTAATAGTAAATAATCACTTATTCACTTTGCATTTTTTTAGTGCAAGGTCTGATAATTATTTAATTTATTTAATTATACTGTCATCAACTATTTTTTTATGCAGTTTATGCATCAAGTTTATTTGTTCTGATACAGAGGGGACATGTACTTATTTCTCAAACCGAGTTTAAAATATAGTTGTGTTGCACTGTAGGACCCAGAGATTCTTCAAAATCAGTCCAACGAAATCCTCACAGCCATTGTTCATGGAATGAAAAAGGAAGAACCAAGGTTTTTTGCTAGATATTTTCTTTAAAAAATCCTAGCATATTTCAGTTGAACAGATTATCAGAAAATGGCAAATGCATTGAATACATGAAGTTTCCTTACAAAGCTTTTCTTAAAATTATGGTTTTATCTATATACAGCAACCATGTGAGATTAGCAGCAACCAATGCATTATTGAATTCGTTAGAATTTACAAAGGCCAATTTCGACAAAGAGGTAATAAAACGTTGAAATATGATTCTGGCATCTTGATGTGACATTTTTCATTGCACGAAAATTGTGATTTTTAAAATGTGTTGTTTTTGTGCTTGCAGACAGAGAGACACTTCATAATGCAAGTAGTTTGTGAGGCAACACAATCTCCAGACACCAGGGTAGGCAATTCTTATTTTTAAAAAAGATTAAGTTCCTCTTTGTTTTCAGTATTTTGTGACTGAAATTTATTGCATTGTTATATTTCAGGTCAGAGTTGCAGCTTTGCAGTGTTTAGTGAAGATTATGTCGCTCTACTATACATACATGGAGCATTACATGGGTCCAGCACTCTTTGCAGTAAGTTGTTATAGAAAGCCTTTTAATGTGTACCCGTGCACCTTAAAATGGGGTTTTTGTTTTATGTATGGCCACAGGTATTAATAACAAAAAGATACTTTCCTTGGAAATTCTCAAGACTTTGTATCAAATGACTGCTATATTGAAATGATTTTGCATACAGATAACTATGGAAGCCATGAAGAGTGATGTTGATGAAATAGCCCTGCAAGGAATTGAATTCTGGTCCACTGTCTGTGATGAGGAAGTTGACCTGGCTATTGAATTGTCAGAGGTAATAAGATTCAGTATTCTCTTATGCTTTCCTAATGATGATTAAACTTGATTGGTAGTACCTTTAACAAATTTGGTTATTTTTATGCCCGTTTTTTTTCCTGCAGGCTGCTGAGCAAGGGAGACCACCAGAACGAACCAGTCGATTCTACGCTAAAGGCGCTCTGCAGTATTTATCTCCTATCTTGTTACACAGCTTGACAAAGCAGGTAATGCATGTACGTATTCAGCCTACCACCTGTTGTTACTAATGCAAGAAATTGCTGCCCCTCAGGTAGGCGCTGGTGAAGGAGGTTCTCTACACCCCAACAACATTCCTGGAATTTTATGTTAATCAGTATTGGTTTTAGAAAATTGGACCTGCAATAATTCATGAATGCCTAAGGAAAAACAGTAAAGAAGGGAATTGGGGGGGGGGGGGGGGGAGGGAATCAATATTTTGGGCCAATGATAAATTATAAAAAAAGTTATGAATTGAAATCATGACCTGCAGCTTGTAATGCCTTACTCTTGTAAGGTGTAGATTTCTTCCTTCTAACTTGAGAAAATTTGACATATATTCTGGTGAAAATTTTATTTATTTATACTTATTCATAAATCTAACAGATAAAGCTTATAGTACTTTAGAGTTTCAATTTAATTTTTTAATAATACTCACAGTGTTATTATGTTGTATTCTATTCAATATCTTGCCTTGATGTGGTATATTTGGGTTTAATTTGCATGGCTGTTCTTTTGGTGCAAGTTTTTTTTAACACTTTGCACAGATATACCATTTATAAACTTATATATAAATATATATCGACAACATATTAAAAAATATGGGATAATTTATTTCCTATAAATGAGTACAGGGTTTATTTAAAAAGAAGCTTAAATTGTAGATGAATTACAGATAATGATCTTAAAATTTCTTGAATAGCAAATTTGTACATATAAAATGTTAATGTAATAATTAATCAATAAATCAGAAGGAATAATTAGAAAGTACCAAGTTCATTCAAAAATGAAAATATAAATGCAGTTAATCTTCTTCAAAATTGCCTCAAAGTTAAGTGTCAGATGGAGAGTCTGAGATACGATTTGTTAATGATGGATCTACCTTAATAGATCGCCAACCTTCACATGAATATTTTTTGCCCAATGTATCCAATATCTTTCCCCCTCCATGATGGCTCCATCCTTTGATTTATCAACATTTACGATAGACTTATGTATGAACAGCCAAGCCTTGAATCAAGGAACCCGCTCTTTAAAAGTTACAACTCTATATATATGAGCTGTGATTTCAGGAGGAGGTGGACGATGATGACGAGTGGAATCCCTGTAAGGCGGCCGGGGTCTGTCTGATGCTGATGGCCACAGGGTGTGAGGACGACATAGTGCCCCACATCCTGCCCTTTGTCAAGGACAACATTCACCATCAGGACTGGCGATTCCGAGATGCAGCCGTCATGGCATTTGGTGGGTTGCAATTTTGTATGATTAGAAAATAAATGGACTTGTTTCTTTTCTTGAGGAAAGACGCTAAGCAGTTAAATGTCATTTGGTGTGTTGCGATTTCGTATGATTAGAAAGTAAAGCATTTGTTACCTCTTTTTTTAGGAAAGACACGAAGCACATATTAATTTAAATTTAATTTGACTTCCCTGTGTTATCAGGTTCCATACTAGAAGGTCCAGATCCTGTGAAGCTGAAGCCAATAGTGGAACAAGCCATGCCGATGCTGATTGAGCTGTTGAAGGATGCGAGTGTTGTGGTTAGGGACACGGCTGCCTGGACAGTTGGGCGTGTCTGTGAGATATTGCCTGATGCAGTCATCAATGAACAATGCCTACAGCCCCTCCTCCAGGCTATGGTGGAGGGTCTGGCAGCCGAGCCCAGGGTAGCCAGCAACATATGCTGGGTAAGTCTGTTGTGTGACAGTATACTGGAATGAAATAATAATAAAGTCATTGACAAGATTTTAGAGAAGAGGGTTTTTAAAACCCGATTCTCTATAGTGTATAGTAATCTGTAGGCAAGGGATAGCGATAAAATTCCATATTTGATAGCATTCAAGATATATCACTTGTTACAAGAAAAAAATTTGTAATATATTAAATGTTGATTACTTGCTAAGGACTGTATCTGTTGGTTTCACAGGCTTTCTCCAGTTTGGCTGAAGCTGCCTACGACAATGCTGATACAGGAGATGATAATAATGAGCCACCCACTTACTGTTTATCTACATACTTTGAACCAATAATAGAAAAATTGATCCAAACAACTGACAGGTAACCCTTGTTTTGTTGACTCGTTCAAAGAAAGAAGTTGTATCATGAAGAAAAAAATTAGTGATGAAAATGATATAGGTGTAGGTATTTAAAGGAATATTTCTTCTTTTAATGCAGATCTGATGGAAATCAGCATAACTTGAGAAATGCAGCGTATGAGGCACTAATGGAAATGATTAAAAACAGTCCTAAGGTACAGCAAATTAGGAGTGGTATCTGATGTAAACTACATATGAATTTTGCCAATTTCTGAATTGATGCAGCGATTGTTGCTTGGTTTATCAAGTCCTTGTCTCTTTTAATTTCAGGACTGCTATGCTATTGTCCAAAAAACAACTTTAGTAGTTTTAGAAAAATTAGAACGAGTGCTACAAATGGAGGTAATACTAGTTCCTTGCTGTATCATATTGTTTCAGTGAAAATGATATTTTTCTGTTCAATACTTTTTAGTACCTGTATTTCTGATTTAAACTGAAACTTTAAACAGTTGTAGGCAATTCAAGATAAAAGTGGAGATGTGTTGTGGTTAACTGAAGTGGTATTATGAGTGAATCTTTTCTTTTACAGAATATGATTCAAGTCTCCACTGATCGAGCTCAGTATAATGATCTGCAGTCTCTGCTTTGTGCTACACTCCAGGTAAGACTTATTTTGATTTTCCTCATAGAGTTTTCTTTGGTTGGTTTTATTTTCATCATGAGATGTGTGCAGTAAATAATATACAGACTAGGTGCTGTGTTGTGTAATGTGTATAGTTAGATATTCACTGTAAATGACCATTGGTATGGTTACAGAGTGTTCTAAGGAAGGTGACCTCCGAGGACGCCCCCAGTATTTCAGACCAGGTGATGAGTGCGCTGTTACGAATGTTCAGCACCTCGGGGAAGGCGGGAGGGGTACAGGAGGATGCTCTACTGGCCGTGTCCACCCTGGTGGAAGGTAAAAGACTCCAGACTGATTGTGTCAATTACTAGTTGATACCTTTCAAGTGATAGTAAAAATTCTTTGGAAAAAAGCAAAGCAATATGATTTTTTTTTTTAAATGTTGAACCCATTAGGCTTGCTCATTCATGTTTGTATGAATAAATTGTGTATTTGATATTCAAGTTGTAGATTTTGTTATATTTTTGAGTTTGGTGTCCAGTATAATAATTGCTTTGAATTCATTTCAGTTCTTGGAGACAATTTTATGAAATATATGGAAGCATTTAAACCTTGTTTGATTGTGAGCTTGAAAAATTCAGAGGAGTACTCGGTAAGGTTTCCTTTAATTTTCTTAACAATATTTTACTTCAAGCACCATTTGATAAGATAAAATCATGTTGATAGTATACAATGATGACAGGAATGTCAAATGGTATTTTGTTTCTCTAATTCATTCAAACAAACATTTCAGGTTTGTTTAGCTGCTGTTGGTCTAGTCGGAGATCTGTGTCGAGCTTTAGGACAGAAAATGTTGCCGTTCTGTGATGAAATTATGGTGTTATTGTTGGAGAATTTAGGGGTAATTATCTCCTTTAAAAAATCAAATATTGTCAAATAGATAGAAAACAAATAAATTTTCAAAGTTTTGTATTGCTACTTTGGATCTTTGACAATGGGAAATGGTGACACTTTTAAATGATAACTTAAATCCAACATTTGATGTGGTGTACAATGAATGATATTTTTCTCTCGCAGAATTCCACTGTGCATAGATCAGTGAAACCCCAGATATTGTCTGTCTTTGGTGATATAGCATTAGCCATTGGGCCTAACTTTAAAAAATACCTAGATATTGTCATGAATACCCTTCAACAGGCCTCACAGGCACAGGTGGAGAAGGTAAGGTCCTAATTTTTTGTGTGATAGAATGTGTAGTTAATTCTAGTGTAGTTAATTTAAAAAAAAGCATTTTAATTAAAATCCTGTCTTGTTTTTTGATATGCATGGCATGCTAAAGGGGGGGGGGGTAACAAAAGTGATTTATTTATTTACCTTTGAATTGTATTTCAGACTGATTATGACATGATAGACTACCTTAATGAGCTAAGGGAGGGTTGTCTAGAGGCATATACAGGAATCGTGCAGGGGTTGAAAGGGGATGGAGAACAACCGAATGGTAAGTTCTTGTTCAAGAGTGTTACATTTAACAACTAACTGGGCACTTCTTCAGATTTGACAACAGAAAAACAATACATCACAGAATATAAGTACATGTATATAATCTATTAAAATCAGCATGTGTCACTTATTTTGCATAAATTTTCTAACAGCGGACGTGAATTTAATACAGCCCCATGTTGGTCATATAATGTCCTTCATAGAACATATTGCTCTAGATGAGGATCACTCAGATGACAATATATCAGCCTGTTGTGGACTTATTGGGTAAGTGGAAGATAATGGATTTGTGAGTTAAAGAAATTATTCACAAGATACAACAAGTGATGTGTTATTTGCAATTTGTCATTCTGTTCTAATATGATGGAATTGTACTTATGATTGTTGTTGTGATTTAAGAGGAAATGGATTGAGCTACCATGTGTAAATCATACCCACATGTCAGAAGCCTGTTCAATATAGCAGGCGCTTGCGAGCACTCGCCAGAATTTCCCATCTTTTGCTAGAGTTTTAGCCAGTGTTTCTGAGTGCCTGCTCTGCTGAACAGACTCCAGATTTGAGGAGGTACAACATTTCTTTGTACCATAGCCAAGACAAAGATCCTGATACTTAACACAAATAGGGTTAATCCCTATTTGTTTGAGAAGTCAAAGGTTGGTAAAAAAAAAATTAATGAAGGATAATTGATGAAAGATGTGAGAAACCCACCATTCTTTGTAAATAATTTGTTCATTTCTATTCTACATGATGCAAAATTGCATCTATGCTGAAGATAACAGTACCATGAGGACAGTCTTAGTTTTATTTTGTTTTGATATTTTCAATAGAAAGGGAGATATAAACTGCTGTTTATGATAAAATTAAGTTCTGCTTTAACAATAATGAAATCCAAAATTATTGGTTACAGAGATTTGTGTACTGCATTTGGAGCTGGCATGTTGCCACTCGTTGACAAAGAACCAATTCAAGGCCTGCTCACCAAAGGTCGACGCTCCAAAGCCACAAAGGCTAAGACTCTAGCCACATGGGCCACAAAAGAAATACGCAAACTGAAAAACGCCTCGTGGTAAGTCTCCTCAATATCACTGTGTATGCTATTCATTGTGAGAAGGACCTTTTACATTCCTATGTATTAGGTTTTTTATTTGTTAGGATTTCTAAAATTCAAATCAGTTCATGCAGAGACTCTATTTTATTTTTCAGATGATGGAAGGTACCCAAAGTGATGACCATGTTGGGATTTATATCAGCTGAAGGTCAAACAGAAGTGAGGTGTGTGAGGGAGAGACTTGCTTAACACTTCAGTCCGGGAGAGAGGGAGTGAGTGAGGGGAGAGAGACATCTCAATTGTTTACCCACACAACAACAAACCAAATTGCCCCCACCAAACACAGGAAACACAGAGGGAACCACCAACAGTACAAAGGAAGTCCACGTTACCACTTAGTCTTTCAATGTTGACACCGCAGACGTAAACATGGAGTCCAACTCAAGGCCTTGTTCCGTATTTTGAAATTCTATTTTTTTTTTTTGTATCAATACGAAATGGAAAACGTCTGGTTCTATTTTCTTACTACAGTGCTACTTTTCAACTCAATTAGGTAATGATAGAGGTACACATTATCATGAAATATGCATCTGCTCTATAAGTTTAGTGCTATTTTGTATTGGGAAGGACACAAAAACAAAGAAAACCAACAACTGGAACTGCACATATATTTTAAATGAAAAAATGATGTTTATGACTTCTATTTTTTATTCTGGCTTTATTAGGAAAATCTTTGGTAGGTTTTGTGCACTTAGCAAAAGCTTGTGCCAAAACGTGTTTGGTTATTTAGGACTGTGGCAATCCAGTTGTTCAATTCTACATGATGAAACATAATGCATACAGTACAGACAAAAAATGAGAGAGAGTTTTTATAAGAAAAAGATTATTATATTTCATGCATGTCATTGCAGTTAACCTTTTTTCTTCTTCTTTTTCTATTCTTATTTTTCTCCTTTGCTGTATCTGTGGATCAGCAGTGTATCTTCCAAGCCCATATTTAAATCAAGGATGAGATTTGATGTAAATTGCTAAAAAAATTGATTGTATTAAAACAGGTAAATTCCAGAGCTTTTTGGGGTATCCCAAAAACATCTTTTGTTGTTTTAAATGGCTTAAAAGCTGTATTAAATAGTGCTAATTATTTCATTGTTTATTTTTGTTTGTAGAAGAGGGGGGAGGGTGAGATACGTTACAATAAATGATTTTTTGCAATTCCAAGTTATTGACGAGTTTTGTTTGCAATTGGTCAAGTAAAGGATTATGGATGAAATCGTAGATAAGAAAGGTTAACATGTTATGGTATTTGATGCAAGCTTGTTGGAATTTTCCAATTGCATGGTAAAATAGATGAAGATCATCATCTGATGACGGTTACAGGGTATTAAGTATGTGACAGAGTTGTCTCTTTTGTACTGATAAAGCAAGAAAAAAGTGAACCAAAAAAAAAAAAGCGACATTCCCAAAAAAGCATCATTCCCTAAAGGATGGAAGAAATCAATTACCAATTTTTGTCTTTTTATATGTACTAAAAGAAAATATTTTGTTGCCTCCATTAAAAACTAGTTGAAACTGTCTTGTTTTGCTGAAGATTGCTTCTGGCTCGATGATACCCATATGCAGTCATTTGGGATATTTCGCGTTTTGTGTTTCTGGGAAATTGAAGTATTGCTATGAAATGTAAGAAAAACCAACAAATGAGATTGCCCAAAAGTCATCATCAATGATATATAAGTTACAAATATTCAAAATCTAAACAGGAAATATCATACATTAACTAATTTGTGGTTTAAGGAAGTTGGCACCTGAAATACAAGTAATGTCAGTAACCCAAAAACCATTATCCTATAAAGATGGGGACTTAGAATGTTAATTTTTAATGTCAGCTTTTCTGATCACTTTGTCCGGCGTCCGTCCATCCGTCCGTCCATCCGTCCGTAAACTTTTTACATTTTTGACTTCTTCTCCAGAACCACTGGGCCGATTTCAACCAAAGTTGGCACAAAGCATCCTTAGGTAAAGGGGATTCAAGTTTGTTAAAATGAAGGGCCACGCCCTCTTTCAAGGGGAGATAATTAAAAAATCATTGAAAATTTGTTGGTATTTTCAAAAATTTTCTTCTCAAAAACCACTTGGCCAGAAAAGCTGAAACTTATGTGGAAGCATCCTCAGGTAGTGTAGATTCAAGTTTGTTCAAATCATGATCCCCGGGGGTAGGGTGGGGTCACAATGGGGGATCAAATTTTTACATAGGAATATATAGAGTAAATCTTTAAAAATCTTCTTCTCTGAAACTGATCAGCCAGAAAAGCTGTTACTTGTGTGGAAGCATCCTCAGGTAGTGTAGATTCAAGTTTGTTCAAATCATAATCCCCAGGGGTAGGGTGGGGCCACAATGGGGGGGGTGGGGGCGGGATGGTTCAAACTTTTACATAGGAATATATAGAGAAATATCTTTAAAAATCATTTGCCTTGAAATGTCAGTTCAGATAGTGTAGATTAAAATTTGTTAAAATCTTAATCTTCAGGACTAGGGTTGGGCCACATGGAGGGCGGGGGGTGGGGTGGGGGTCCAATTTTACAAAGGAAATCATTTAAATAATCCACAAAAACTCAAATGTTATTATATATGGTTTTACTTATATGCAAACTTTTTGAATTATTGTTGATTCTTCAAAATTGTTTAGACTCTGGCCCCTGGACAATTCTTTGGCCTCACAAGGGGTTCAAAGTTTGATGTAGGTTTATAATCCATATATAAACAGTTGTTTAAGTCTGATCATTTTCTCGAGAACTGCAATGCTCAATATGTAAAATGACTGTAAAATCATCCTTTTACAAAGGGGGTCAATGATAAACATAAGAATATGCAGGGGAATTTTTTATATACAGGATCTATTATACGACATTGTTCAGATATTTTGTATATGACTCCATAAAGCTGATTTTATTATGTCTATCATTGCTCAGGTGAGCGATGTGGCCCCTGGGCCCTCTGTTTTTTTTAGCTCACCGAGACGAAGTCGGGGGGAGCTTATGCTATACCCCCGGCGTCGGCGTCGGCGTCCGGACCTGGTTAAAGTTTTTGTTGCAGGTCCTGTATCTAAGTTATTACTAGTCCTATCTTCACCAAACTTGCATGGATGATGCATCTGGACCTACTTATGGACTTGAAAGACTTGGATGCTGAATCTGGGTCATGAGTTTCAGATGCTGGAGGAGGTTAAGGTTTAAAGAGTTGGTTAAAGTTTATGGAGCAGGTGCCCTCTGATGATTATATCTTAGTTATTATTGGTCCTAACTTCACAAAACTTGCATGGATGATGTGTCTTATGACACTGATGCACCTGACAGGCTTGAATGCTGAATCTGAGCCATAGGTTTCGGATGCTGGATGAGGTTTAGTTTTTTGGAACAGGTCACATGTTTCATAGATATTAGTACTATTTTAAACTTGCACAGTTGATATAAGTATAATATAAATGAATTGCAGAGGTAGCTTCAGATGCAGAGCCTGATCTCCACTATCAAGGATGCTAAAAAAATCTCCTATCTCACTTAAACCTGCTTGATAGATGTGTTTGTTGTTAAATGATATAACATGATTCCTATGATATAGTATTACATGTACATGATATGATACACAATTGTTTTATATGATACAATATTATATCGTATTGCAAAAAGTTATATGATATGATATGATATTTTATCAATTTTTTTGTACATTATGATATGATATTGTGTCATGTAATTGATATGTATAGTGTTGTATATTATGATACAATATTGTATAATATGATATTGTATTATATATTTAATATTTTATGACATGATATTGTTTCATATGATATTAATATGTAATATTGTATCATATGATACAATATTGTATAATATATAATATCGTATAATATGATATTGTATAATATGATATTTTGTTTATATAATATATTATTATATCACATGAATTGTATAATATGATATTGTTATATATATTATTGTATCATATGATACGATATTGTATAATATGATATTGTATTATATATTACTATATCACATGATATTTTATCATATGATATGATGCAATGTTGTATCAAATCATATGATATAATATCATATGTATCAAATATGATACAATATCATACAATACAATATCATACTATATTATACAATATAATATCATATGTTACAATATTGTGATGTATTATGTGATATGATATTGTATCATGTAATACTATATTGTATCATATATTATATAATAATATTGTATAATGTGATCAAATACAGTAATGTATGACACAATACAATGTCATATCATATGTTTCAATAATATATTGCATAATTATTTATTACAGTATTCTATTGTATTATATGATACTATATTGTAAGTATCATAGGATGCAATATCGTATAATATATTATTGTTTTGATAAACATTGTATCTTACAATACCGTATGAAGTGAGCATATGATTATCATACAATTTTTTTAACATATGATATACGATATTGTGTCAAAACAGTTTCCATGAATATCCAAGATCATTAACTATGATTTTCATATCATATGATAAAGGTGGTCTCATAAAGGTGATGCCTCATAAAGGTGATGTCTCGTCTCGGTGAGCTTTGTTATCTGTGATTACCTATGTTTAAAATATGGGGCCCCAAACAGAAATGATAATTTTCTTGAAAATGTTCCTAAAATTTGATGTGGAAATTGATTTTTTGAAGAAATCCTTCAAATATTTAGTTTGAACTATTATGTGATAATGATTTTAATACAGTATGAAGTTGAAGACATGTAGTGAATATAAAAGTAACATTAAAGTCAAAGTTTAAAAAAACATGCCTTGCTTTTGGCTTCATATGCCAATACATAATGAACGCAAGAGCATGTTAAAATTGTTACAAAATGTTGGAGAACTCAAATTATAACGAAAATAAAAAAAAATTAAAAGTAATGCCATCTTCCCAAAACTTTGCATACAAATACACATAAATCTAATGTTTCATGTAAAAGATCACATTTCAGGCACTTAGCATCGGGGGG
>WFKH01011581.1:35426074-35476580 GCA_016163765.1 Magallana hongkongensis | reverse complement strand
CCCACTTTTTTGAGAGTATGTAAAAAATTGAAATGAAATTGAAGTTATAGTATATTAGATATACTTCGCCAGCCCAGCCCCCCCCCCCCCCCTTCCAAAAACGATGCTACGTGCCTGCATTTCAAAAATTTCCGAATTTCCTCTGATTTCACATACTTTTTGAGATTCTAATAACTTTCAGTATCTTGATTTAATTGGCTAAATATGCAAATATATGTCAATGAAAAAAATTAAACAAGAATAGATATGGGTTACCCCATATCTAAGATATTCGACTTTTAAATTACTTGAATTTTTTCAGTGTGCTCAGCCAATCTTTTAAGTTAAAATCGCTGAACTTGTTAAGAAACTGACGTATATAGTTCTTCATGTCCGTATTAAATACTGCCACCCGTCATTAGCAAACAGTGTACACATCTGTGCTTAAACAGAGTCTACACAAGTGCGACCAGAAATATGGTGCAGGTGCTGTGTAACCATTCCGTCGTTTAAAAAAGAAAAGAAAAGAAATAACATACACTCATACACAACAAATAATTAAAAGAGATTGTGTGATGACTAACGAACAATAATCATGAAAGTAATATAATTATTGTAATAACATAAGCAATATTCATTAGTGAAAAAAATGTCAATCGAATGACCTATATTTTCGTGAAAAAGACTGAGGAGGCAGCTAGCGTAGGAATATGAATACTTCACATTTACATTTCTTGGGGTGGGGTGTTTTTTCAAAATAATTTTACGTTAATTTTGTTTTCTTCCACGTATTACATATACATCGGTATTCTAAACATTTATTGTAATGTTGTATCTGCTGATCATGAACAGAACTATATTTTTCAGCGCAATTGTGTAAAGAGTACCTGACTATATTAATATATCTTGAATAGATAGTAGGCACTGATCGAATATATTAAAAATTGTTCAAATAAGTTTTTCAGAAAAACATGAAGATATCACAATGACAATTTTATCAAAAAGTAAGGTCTGCGCTGAAAATTAGTAAGCTAAAGTTACAGTACTCTTAAACTATTGAGTTATGAAAAATGTTCATTTTCCTCTAAAATATTTTCCTCTCCCGCACAAAATATAGTCCCATATTAAACTACACCGCAATTATCCAATTTTAGGGGTTTTTTCCGCAATCGCATTCACAAAAATACAATACGCAAAAATTATATCGAGTATTGTTTGCTATTAGAAACTTTTCAAATCGCAAAAAAATATTTTTAAAATAATAAACACAAGTTAAAAAATGATTACAGATTTACCCTATTTTCGCAAATTTTGTGACACGCGAAAGAAACTCCCGAATATACGATATGTGGTACATAGAATTTGGTTTCATTGGTCATTCCCACTCACTTTTGAATGAGAAATAACTATTATTTTTAATGTATAGAGATCCCCAATCCTTAACCATCTACTTGTTGCTTGTGTCATGATGCACCCAATGATCCCTGAGGAACACTAACCCCCCCCCCCCCCCCCCCCACAACACATAAACCCATAATTAGCAAATATCCTGAAAACCATTAAGATACCCACCAATATGTCTTATATACTCTCGTTGTATGTATCATGTTGCATCAAATGATATGCATGCCATGGCCTAGGATCATCCCCACCCCGATGAATCATAAATGACCAAATATCCCGGGTGTAAACCGTTGAGTTCACCCCTAAACCGTATTTAAATAGGCCTACTAAGTAATAAACTGCTACATGTTCTAAATGTATGTAAAGTGTAAATTTTTATTATCTTCATCAATATGTTTGTTGATATTGGACCAAGCAATCGGACAGACGTATACTCCATTCTTTATATATGTTATACGCAAGGGCGTCGGAAGGTATTTCATATTGGGGCGGCGAATTTGATCGAAAAAAGGGTGGTGGTGGTGGGGGGGTGGGGTAAACCGGATTCGACTTTAAAGAAAGATAATCTCCGATGTGTCCAATTATTCTTTAATTAAATGAATTATATATTCACTTATTTGATGGCACTATAAGGAAAAAGCAAAATTGTACTTAATATGATTTGTTTGTTTAGCGTGACGATATAAAATGTGTATCAAGATAACGCAACTCGCATTTAATTAGAAGTTTATAAGCTCGTAGTAGCAACAATTGTGATTCAATTTATCTGTCGTTGTTGCACATCAAAAACGTCCAAAAATGAATACCATTAATGCCGCGCTGACATGTATTTATGTGGCATCTAGGTGAAAGTGTAGGATCAGATCCTGTTTTGTGTCCTGGTAAAACGTAAATTTTCGTACTTCGTTTTGATTATAAGATAGTACAGTAACAGAAAATTATGATTTTGTGATAAAATGAACCGTAACTATGGTAGAACTTAAGCCACGAAGGATTGAAATATTTTTCTTGCATGCCGAGAGAACACTTTGGAAACTTGAAATATACAGGGCCAGTGATTAATACATGTACGTGTCAATCCCTCCAGTCCTTTGATATATTTATTTAGAAATTATACGTTAGTGATAAGTGTAGTAAGTGGTTAAAGATATTTTCACTAGTTACATTACTTTGGACTATGATTTATATGCTCATATATTGTAATATTCTTCGATAGTTTATTATAATGTACAACTTATTATTTATCATCAAACGTAGCATCCACGGAACGTCAGGGGTTCTAACGTTGTGGCAAAGCCAAAGACATTCTTTATATTTTTAACGTCGAACCTATCTAATTAATGCCCTGTTAATTGTCAACACACGCCGGGGACAGGTATATATACCCCACTTTTGCTTGTGTAAACAATAGAGTTCACCCTATGCCGCTCCATTAATATAAAATTACATTTTAGCCTAATATTTAAAATTAAAAAAATCATTTTTTTGGCAAAATTATTGGGGCGGCGACCGCCTCCCCTGCCGCCCCTGTTCCGACGCCCTTGATACTTTAAAGGTCACTGCTATGCATTTATTTAGAGGTCAAAGTTCAAATATTATAATGTCATCCGTCGATTCTCTAGGTTTTTTCAATGAAAATTTAATCAAAAATATCTGAAATCTCTCGTTCATTTTTAGCATTTAGACGTAAGAAACACGTGTAAAAGTAACCATTGATAGTGGCATATAAATATTCCCAATTGATTATTTATTTTACATCACTATGTATTTAATCTGAATTATAATAACAATCAGATCACCTTTATAAACAAGATCACAAACATTTGTAGTAATAATAATAAAGGTAACTTTTGAACAATGCACATTCTTATGATAAATGTTTGAGTTTTCAGGGGTTTGATAGCAAAAAAATTATAATGAAGATGAACTTTGTAAACCGAAAAACTGAAGCGATTCTTTTTCATTATGAGGTATTCCGATGAAAGAACGTAAAATATATATGTTTAGCTAACGTGGATATAAATGAAATAGATCTCTATACGATGTTAACTAAAAACCATTAGTGCGATGGACAGTGCGGTCTGGTCATTTCCAATTTCCCCATTTTACCGCTTTCCGATTTGGTTTTACTTTTTAGGATGTAAACAACCATTTCCGGTCAAAAATGAAGATCAAAAGATTCCACGGTAAAGGTAAATATTTTAAGTTGCAAAGTTTTTACCTTAAAACCTGTAGATTATGGAATAATGAGCCTGGGTCTATCACCTCGAATACGCACATTAAAGTCTTATTTAAAGAATTTATTGAAAATTGAGAACGTCGATAGAGGGAATCTAAACAGGTTTGGGATTGGCTTAATACCCTACTTTAATGTAGCATTTTAAAATCCAAACAAGTGTTGAATACACTGTCTAAAAAGTACGAGTGTTTAGTTTTTATATTCATTCTGAGCATGTTACATTTCCAAAACATAGTTACAAAAACCATGTATAGTTGATGCAGTAAGTTACGTATTTACAAAGTTTCAAAGTTATGTCCCTTTTAGTTTGCAGATTACAGGTGTAAAACATATATAGTTCAATTTAATAAGGAGATGGTGTAATTCATTTATGTAATTCTGTTTGATTATAATGTTAAAGTTCAATGTATGTTATACTTTTGATTTAGGATTTCATTACTTGGGAATATCAACAATTTATTGGTACAGTGGCATTATTTAATGTATATAACATTTTTTTTTAAATTCCAGAATATTGTGAGTCATATTCCAGTAAGAATGGACATCAAATTATCTCTATTTTTGCTGCTGATTTCTTGTTTTAAAAATATGCAAATTTGAGTCTTAAATAACATTTAAAACTATATATATCTAAATGTTATTCCAGCAGACTTCAAAGGTATCCAATTTCAAATGAAGGGGAAATAGTTAAACATATCTAAACTCATTTCCTGTAAAGCAAAACTTAAGTTTTGCACTCTTTGATAGGGGCAGTTCAGATTTGAATGTTATTTTTTTTTCTGGAGAAAGGAAAATATATAGCAAGCACTTGCAGTGATTTTGCTAAATCCTGCCCATGACTTTCTAAAGTAGTATACATAATTGTTTAGGTGATATTAAAACCTTTTTAAAATGTGGTTTCATACTGTGCATTAATAATAGCAGCTGTGTGTTTTGTCTCATCTGTGAAATGGTTAATTTAATAAAATTATAAGTTTCTAATTGAGGAGGAGGGATTGATATGTGAAATGTCTAAGGGGAATCCCAAAATCTTGTTCATTTAGCACCAGGATAAATAATTATTGTCTATTAAAATCATGCATATATTACACATTCAAAAAGATTTTCATCTTTTTCTAATGGGTACTCTTATTAAAATCTTTCTGGAATGTTTGTTGCGGTAATTTTTTTAATTGTTGGGAAAATGGAAAAAGAAGGAAACACAAATTGTATAAAACCAGATAAAATTGAACCGCTGCTTGAAAAGAGAGAGAGAGAGAGAGAGAGAGAGAGAGAGAGAGAGAGAGAGAGAGAGAGAGAGAGAGAGAATACAGTCAGACGATTCATTAGCAACCTAGATATCTCAAGTGGCAGAGCATCTGCTCTGAAAACTGAAATTAACTGGTAGCTTCATCCTGATTCTTTTCATCATGACTGCTTTCTCCAGAGAGAGAGAGAGAGAGAAAGAGAGATTGAGCATGAGCATGTATGAATGAATGATCATGAATTAATTTTTTTTTTTTTTAACTCTTAATCAATTACTAGTAGTTGTTTGTGAATGACTAAGCATGAATCAATTAATTTGTGGAGATGAGTGAGTGTATGAAGAAATTTCAATCTTTGATATCTTAGTACAATAATAACTACATGTGTATGCTTTTAAGATTTTTGACCTGTTTCACAGCAAGATATAAAAAAAAACTTTAAAATAAAAAAAAAATTACCTAAACCCTTGTAAAATATTTTAGCCAAAGATTGGCAAACAAAAAATGATTCCTGGATTAGAAACAAGAGGATGTTGCTCCCAATTTACTCTACATTGGCTTAGTAAGCAATTGCCAAATAATGTATTGATTCATACCATATAAAAAAAACCATGATATAACACAGACAAAAATGCTAAATATATATGGGTACTTAGAGTTCTTTATATTGAGCAGAAA
This sequence comes from Magallana hongkongensis, assembly GCA_016163765.1. Classification (NCBI taxonomy): domain Eukaryota; kingdom Metazoa; phylum Mollusca; class Bivalvia; order Ostreida; family Ostreidae; genus Magallana; species Magallana hongkongensis. The sequence goes on along the minus strand of WFKH01011581.1, from coordinate 35,471,036 downwards.
CAAACAAAATCAGATGGTCTGAATTTATTTTTTGGAGTGGGAGTTTGGAAAGTACCAGGGGTATGTACCTCAATTATTGAATATTTTTTTTGGGAGAGGGGGTTATATTTTGGTGCCTCCTTTGCAAATTCTGTTATTTATTCTATACAATTTATCAGCACTTTCCCAACTCTTGATTAAATGTCCATCACTCCATTGATTTTCGACCTTTCTAAATGGGAGGAACATGTGCGATAGACATATAAAATGTCAATGGCGTTATGTAACATTTTGATATTCTTGCTATGGGCATGTTGATGGAATTACATATTATTTGACCATGAAAATATTTAGATAGAGCCCCTAAGTTTAAATAATGTCTCGATTTGGATCAATATAGTGGGCAGCAGTTATCAGAACCAAAGCTGTTTACATGGATTTATTGAAGGGGTACTACTTTTACCCCTGTTCACTGATAAAAGGAATTCAACCTGATCTCTGTGTAAATCAGTATGCACAAGCATTCTAGCGACATGTCTTCTCAATTTACACATTAAAGATACTATCTATTGAAATGAATTAGTTTATACAGCTAGGGCCCCATTGAAATTTAAATACTGGGTCAATTTATTTTGACTTGTACAATACCACAGGTAAGAAGATCCCAGTGTAGTGAAAAACAGTCAGAGAATGTTAATCCATGGAGAAAGGTGTGGAGGGAGAGAGAGAGAGAGAGAGAGAGAGAGAGAGAGAATTTACCTTCTTTTTTTTAAAAGAAGTTCTTTAAATTTTAGCACTTTACTTTAAAATAACAGGTATGAATGCTATTAAGATATTTACATGTGGTCAAGCTTGCTTCAGAATATGTAATTTTCTCAACATTTAAATATCTGTGTAAACGCAATCATGCAATAAAATTTTTAACAAGATCTTTGAGAAATGTCTGGGATTTTTCCTTTAAACCAATTCTACAAATTATATAAAAGCTTATGTAATAAAATGTAAAATTATGGTTAAAGGGACCAAAAATTGCTCCAGACATTTCATGTAGTTATTGTGAGAAAATAATGGTCCATTAAAACTTGAAATTCTCCCCCTCCAAAAAACTGGTTTGTCAAGTTCTGACTTTATAACACATATTGTCTGATGGCAGGGAGAATTATTGCAACTCATGCCTCCCTTTACACTAGCTGCATAATTTTCATCAATTAATCACCCCCCAGGTAAAAGCTTGTATGTGTCGGAACATCTGAGAGGTTTAACTGTGAATCCTATGTACATCAGATAATGTAGGTGTTGGGTCTTGTGTACAAAGGAGTTAGAATCCTCACCCATTTCATTAGCCATATCATCACTGTCCAATTTTTGCAATAAATGTCATATTTGTCCATAAAAAAATAATTAATATTGAGCTCTGTCATGAGAAAATTAACACATTAATGATTTTATTTATTCAATATGTTATCTATATAGGTGTACTGGTATATATTATATGTAAAATATTAATTTGTCAACATGTGAACATTACATTAGAGAGAGAGAGAGAGAGAGAGACTTTCTTCCTTGACCTTATGATGCTCTATGGTACTTTATGTAAACAGCTCTAGATTTTCAGACTAAACAAAAACGTCAGTTTTAAAAGCAGTAAACCTCGTAAACTTTTGCCACTTTGACAAGATTTATTTCTAAAATTATTCTTGTAAACAATTCCATGATTTGTTATAATTATAGTAAGCTATCAGGTTACCAGGTGAGCTCACCAGGCTAATTTTTACCCAGTGTGCAGGTATTTCATCCCTGGATGTGTGTCATGAATGAAATTTGCAAGCAAGCTAGGGCCTACATGTGAAAAATACAAATTCAACTTGCCAAACATTCAGCGAAGCATATCATATTTCCCCTCTCTAGTGAAAACATTTATAAATCTAAGCACAGGTGAAAATATACTCGACCTTTTCGGGATTGAGGGATAAGAAGAAAAAAAGTTTATTTTGCCTTTAATGTAATAGCCATGAGGTTTTAAATTATTTATGTGTGTATACAAATTCTTCTGGATTTTTGTGGAGTAGATTTTTAGTATCATGCACTTGCATCAAGACTGAGGAATTCTCCCTTCTTCTGCCCCTGTGGCGTAGGTTTCGTGATGGTGGGTGGAACAGCTAGACAGTGAAGAAGTTTCCTGTTTTCAGCTGTAGGCATAATTGTGTAATGCATAATTACACTAGTGTCTTTTTTCTTTCTCTACTCTCCCTGCACCAAACTTGAGGCTGCAATTCGAAGAAGATGTGATGAAACATAGATCCTGTGAGATTTTTCACATGGATATATACCATACCTGGAAGTTTTGATTTTTTTTTTTTTACCAATGGTAATGTTTAAATTATGTGTGCATATATGAATAATTTAATGATTCTTTATAGTGTGAAGTGATTTTATGATGATCATGTTTCTTCATATTTCATTCGACCGAATTCTCAGATTAAGTTTCATCGTATTTCATTCATGCTTTGATAAACCAGGTGGCCAAAGAATATTTACCTGAGCAATATTCAGACTTCCCAAAATTATTTATATAGGGCACAAAAAAAAATGTGTTGTTAATTAATGTGAAGTTTTATTATATGTGTCAATTGCCTGTACATGTGCAGCCATAAGTGTAATATGCTGATGATTTTCATGTCAGCTTGACAGCTTTAAATTGAATCTAGATGCAATCTGTCGCACTTTGTGACCCTGTCTATTCAATCAAAAAGTAATCATTTCATTGATATCTTGAGGTTGTTCTTTACTAAATGTGTTGCTCTTTTATTCTAACTAGATTTAGCAGATATGCAAAATAATATTTGTGTAAGAAGGAGAGGATACATTTGATCTTTCACTTGGGGTGGTCTTGCTAGAAAGAAAAAGAAAGAAAACTTGTGTTGGCCTCAAATCTTACCAGTGGTTTCTGGGTACAAAGTTGATGGAGGTTTTATGAATTTGTTATGAGTTTTTGCACAGGTGCCCGATACACCCACTGGCTTGTATAGTGAACTCCTCAAATCAATTTCCCATTTACTGGGTTGGGGAATTCTACAGAATCCAGGGTGGGTGCATCAGTTCGGGCTTTTCATCTTCTGCTTCAAATTGGCATGTTGCACGATCTTGAATCAACAGTGCTCTGTCATTGGTCAATGTGAACATCAGCAAAACGTTTGATATAGGAACAGAATAGAACCAGTTCTTGACTGCTCATTTTGAGAACCAGTTACAGTTTTATGTACTTGAACTTCATTCAGCACGTTCAGGGTTTAGTTCTTTGATGTTTTTTCCTTCTTCTTATCCTGTCTGCTTTCACTCCCATTATACTAGTACTGCAGCACATATTCCTTATTATCAGGGCATATGAATCTGCGCACACAGTGTGCCTGTTTCTATAGAATCGTTTGCCAAACTTTTTTACGCAACTTGCTATTTGTTTATAAGATATAATATGATACGGACGAGCTCCATTTATAAACAGTAGATTATATCATGTTTGTTAGTCAAAACTGCAGGTCGTTCTTTTGATGCAATGGTTTTTTAAAATCATTAGTCAATTTAGTTTAAGTTGCAACACTGATAAAAAAAAAAAGAATAAAAGAGTATATCAAGAAGCTTGAAGGTCACCACACGCAGGAACGAGTGTCCAGGGTATTTATTCATGTTTAGCCATTGTAATATATCCGACAGTTATGTCAAAGGTCTTTTCTTTAAAATCAGGGAGTGTTAAAGGAGCCAGTCCATAGGTTTAATGGCCGGCACAGAATAAGCTGTTAGCGGTGTAAAGCTCATTCAAATCATGATTGCCATGAATAAGTGGACATTTTCTGTCATTACGGCCTTTTCATCTGGGTTTGAAGTGTGATAGATTGGAGGCATTTAATTTTCTTTTGGTTTTATTTTCTGAGACCAACAGTAATGTTTTTCAACTATTTTTTTCCACCCCTGACCTCTGAAAATTGGCTAAAGTAAACATTAATTTTTTTAAATGGTCATTCCTTTTTATACATGTAATCTAAGACATCATAGAATATTCTTTTCTTTTGGGGGTGGGGGGGGTGGGGGGGGTGGTCATTTAGTTTTATTGTTATCAAAACCTTGTAGTAATGGAGTAATTCATCCCAGAAAAACAACCCATTTCTCCAACTTGCTATCAAATGTCTGGAAAATGGAGGTGTTTATATGAGATTTGTAGAAGGAAGGAATTTGTAACAGTTGGCTTGTAGGCAACATCTGCCTGTTGGTTTTAGACTCCTATTCAAATATTAGATATTTATCCTTGTTATCAATTGGAACCTGCCATTTTCTTGATGCAGAGTTCCAGGAAATCTGGTCAGACAAGTTCCTCAGTTCGAAAAATCAAACGAAAAAGAGTGGATACATATTAGTTTGTTGTGCAAGAGCTACACAAGTGCTCAAAACCGAAATGCCAACTTTAAAAACACCCTGTATTTTCTTCAGTTGTGTGTGAGTAGTTATGCGAAGAATCTTCTGTCTATATTTATCATGTCCAAATAAAGGATGCAGCCGGCCATATTCCCCCCTCCTTTTTATAAACATGGCAAATGTTAGACCCGTTGTGGTAATTAAGTGAAAACTAATTAACTGAGAGCTGTATTCATTTAATGGGAGTATGGATTGTCACCACAATGACCAGCTCTGATTTCTACATTGGGGATCTAATCAATAGGATGTAGGTAAGGCTGAATTTTTGAGGATTTTCTTCTCTTTTTTTTATTTCAACATATCCAGATGTTTCTTCCGGAAACAGGGCTCCGTTTCTTTTGATTATCAGTGAGATGATTGATGGCAGCTCTGAGATTGATATGAATTCTGCAAAAAAGATGGACATGTAATTAATCAAGAATAAAAAGATAATTACTCTATTTGATTCAATGAAAGTTTTTGTTTTTATCTGCTGCAGGTGAGCCAAAAGATTATCAAGATAAAATTGTTAACGATCTTTTGGGGTTTTTTCTCTGTTCTTTATGCATGTACTTACTCTGCTTCATGGGCTTTCTCTAGTGAGGAGGTTGTCGGGTTGTATGATGGATTTGTTGGGCACGGAATGAATGCCAAACCCCGAGTGACATATACATGTAGCTTTGTTCTTTTGCCCAGTTTGTTAATGTATTAACGGATAGTTTCTGAAGGCTATGTCTGATTCAGACCCCTAATTACCCTCTCTCCTTCTCTCCCCTCTCTCACTTTATCTCCAGGTATTCCCAAACTACTATCTCATTTATTTAGGATCTGACTTAACCTCTTTAATCAATGATTGGGTCATTTAGCTAGGGGATGAATGGGTAGGGCACCATATTAATTGAAAGCCATTATCATATATTATAGTCAGGTTTTCATTTCCCCCATATTGTTCCATGGTAGAGTAGTTGTGTGACTGATTAAAAAATGGTTTTCTCTCTCTCTTCTCCTCCCCCCCCCCCCCCCCCCCCCAATAAAGATCTTGCCATCTTCTTTTGATCTGTTCTAAGGTTGATCTGCTGCAGAAATTCAGTGCTTTTTTCACGCATCTTCTTGATGCGCTTTTGCTGCTTTGTGTTGTGATACATGTTGATAATGTAGCAATAATGACTTGCTGCATGCAGATAAATTGTTAATGCTTTCCCCATTAGTCTGAGCTGTTGTTTGGCAGGATTTTCTCTCTTAATCAGGAAAAGTGGTTATATGTGATTGTAAAGAATTTAGTTTTCTGCAGATAAAAAAAAATGCATTAAAGTAGACAAAGAATGTGTTTTGGTATGTCAGAGAGAGAGAGAGAGAGAGAGAGAGAGAGAGAGAGAGAGAGAGAGAGAGAAGAGAGAGAGAATTTAGTAAGATTATCTACTGTTTTTACTTATTGATATTCTGATAGCATCATTTATCAGTGGTCACAAAGAAGTTGCAAAAAAGACATTATCTAAAATCACTTTGTTCTTGTTTGTCAATGAGTTAAGGAGCCTAATGTGTCACCTCTCTCACCCAAGGTCACACAATTAAGTTCATGTCAGCTATAGTAGTATACACCTTCACTCTGAATAGATAAGCGAATCTTATTTCAAACAGATGCCACTTAATACTGATGACCTGAGGATGCCAGCTTGAGATACCTGTAAACAAAACAATTACCTTTAAAATTGTGATCCCATTGAGAGAGAGAGAGGGTGAGGGAGAGAGAGAAAAAAAGGCCCCATTAGTACACATGATTTATTCAACCTTATGTAAGCTGTGTTTGTTAATGAATGGTTACACTGTTTGGCCTTGATGAGGCCTGTGAAATTGCAAGTGAAATGAAGCATGTAGATAGGGTTTATCAGAATTTGTCAATCAGTGAGTTTGACTGTGTGTATATAGATGTGCCATTAATTTGGTACAACTATAAGGTGAAGAGGGGATTTGGGACAATAGTAATGTGTAAAGTGATAGAGATCTCTGTGAAGACCCAGGCAGAATGAAATTTCATTGGCATACCTTGAAAATCAAAATAAAGAGTCTCTGTGTTTGTGGTTATAATGTAAGCAGACCAGATTATGTTATTGGATGGGCATGGTGGCTGCTGTTTTTTGTATAGGACACCCCGAGGTTTTCCTGTATATCTTGGAAATTTAAAAGTCATGTGGTATGTTGCCTATTTGAATTTTTAAGAATAAATTTAAATGATATAAAATATATACCAATGTATACCATGTAATCATAGTGGCAGACACTGTCTCTCATTTGATAAAGGATTTTTTATATCAATCTAAAGAAAACATTTTTCTGACTGAAAAAAAAAATAGCTGCATTAAAATCAATAAAGGTTACAAAGGGGGATTAATCTTGTAAATAGATCAAGATGTACAGAGCTGATAAAATCTGTAAAAGAAGTCTGCTTCAGCTGCTGATTTCATCTTTACAATCTCATAAAAAAACTTCCTCAACAAGGGGCTGACAACTTGCTTGACTGTTTTGACTGGATGTTAAATCACATAAAAGATAAAGAAGGAAAAAAAATCAAAAAACTTACATACCCCCATCCCATCATAAGTGTAATCTATGAACTGGTTCAAACAGCAGGGAACTCTTTGTTGTTTGTGTTTGGGGAGTTAAGGTCAGGCTGATCTTTGAGAGAGAGAGAGAGAGAGAGAGAAAGAGAGAGAGAGAGGAGAGAGAGGTAGAGAGGTTATCAATTCAATTATTTTATTTATTCTATGGGTACATGTAAAGAGATGTCCCGTATAATAATTGGTTACTGGTATTACAATAATGATTAAACATCCTGTTATTTGAGAAAGAGAAAAAGAGAGAGAATCGTTAATTTGATATGCCTGATAATTGGTCAACAAATATAGCCCAATACAATCAGTGGTTTGAAGTTAAAACCATGGATATGAACAGATGGGTGGATGTTGATTTAACCCAGATCATTACTTGAACCAGTTTGAACCTTTTCTGCAGACTTCAGTCATGGACAGAAGCACAAGAATTTGCTTACCACACAAATTAAACCATATATAAATAGTAGCAATTACTTTCAATCAGAAATTAAACGTAAAAAGCAGCAAGATTAAGATATGCACATACTTATGATGCTTTCCATTAAAAATGGTGTGGGTTGTTGAAAGTGTTTGTTTATGTCATAAATTGAAGGATTGTGGTTTCTGTCTTGTATGGAATGTCTAAGATACGCAAGCTAGCTAGCTATGATTCACCCCCAGTAAATGTAACATGCAGCATAAATTTGAAACCGTATCTCACTTCACAAGTCATGTAGACATTCTTAACCCCATGCTACCGAGTACTTACTCAGAATTATGTGGGGATCGAGAATTTCGGTACTATGTATAAAAACAGTGAAGTCAACTGATAACACCGGTGAAATTTGACTCTGTGTGTACTTTCAGTGTAAATGAATTCTGTGGATCGATCTATTTTCGATTGGAAACATTAACATTGGTTATGAACTGTGATAGAGAAAGAAATTTCTAGATGTGTATTGGAAGTGAAGGATATTGTTTATTCCAGTTTCTAGTATTGATAGGTTCAAGGACAAATTTGTTATGGTAAATCACTTGTATGAGCTACTTGAAAATAAGGAACTGGGGTAATAGGGTGATTAGTGTTTTAAAGTAAATATGTAATTATTCATCAAACAGTTATTAGTATGGTATTTATCAAACAGTTATTTGATAAAGGAAAATTCAATCCAGTATACAATACCTCTATTTTTAAAAAAAAAAAAATAAGAGTCAGATTTTATGTAAAAAAAAAACACCATTATAACCATTGTATACTGAATATTCCAATTTTTTTTTGGTCAATTTTTGATAGTGCCTTAGATTTTGGATTTTAAATTACATGAAATTTCGTTATTTCAGTGTATTCATGTTTTCCTTCATTTATTCTTTCCTTTTTTATAGGTGGCCAATTATGTTTTCACCAACTAGATCATGAGATGGTAAGTCAAATTTTAATCATTTTCATGTACTCTTTAGAGAATTGGCGTGTATAAAGTGTATGTACCAGGTACAATGTACTTCTCAAATGTCCATGTAACCACTGCAGAATGCACTTTTGATATAAGGTGCACTTAATTTGCAACATGATCCAGTTTCTTAGTTGACATCAGGTGACTTTTATCATGCACATAAAAATATGAACTGAAGATTAGTTACTGAGGCGTATACTTTTACAATTACATGTAACTTCCAAGAAGACAATTTGATTATTAACAACATGGTTTAAAAATTTAATTGACACTTCAGTTATAACTGTGACCAAATCGGATGATGAGTAAACAGTTGATTCAAGTTTAACTGTCTTATGATTATGAATCTGCAATATCATATTAATATCATGATCTTTTATGATGAACAAATAAATTTGAACTCTAGTGAGTGATTGACATTGGATGACCACGGAACTTGTTGCACGAACTTTTGCTATGTCATACAATATTAAAGGCAAGTTATCCTGGTACCCACACAGTATCAGTGTAGTGAATGAACTTTTACAGATGTAAGACTGGTATTTATATCTTAAATATTTCACACCATTATCAGTGATAAGTTTTCAGAATTTTTGTAATTCAGACTAAGTTACAATTGTAACCATTTACATGAATTTTAGAATTTGTATAATTGTACCAATATTATAATTTAGAATACCTTGATTTTTACATGAATTCAGTACTGTGATTCAAAATGCTAGTATGTTACATCTGCATGAGTTTGTGTAATACTGCTAGAATATAATTACTACATGTACCGTATTTGTTTGATTTATACAGAATACGAACATATAACCAATGGACGAAATTTGTGTGATTTACAGAATACATCACCAATTTGTCAATTTAGGTGTTTTACAGAATATATTATTATACTTTCATGTTAAATACTGAAATCTGATTGGTTTAGAAGCAGTTTATAATCCGTTCTATTACCCTCAACATTAGCAACACACTTGGCTACGGGTAACACAACCAATTGTTACACACGCGTAAATTATGCGAGTACGGTTCGCTGTAGAATTCACGTCATTCCTAAAGAAGCCAGTTATGCGTTTGAAATAATGCGAATAAATAATAAAAAATAAAATCAGTAAAGTTTTCTTTAAAATTAAGACATTAAGTATAATAAAATAAATAGTGCCTGTTTGGGAGGGTAACAGTTGAAATTGACACCCCGAGAAAACCATTGTCAGCTTCGCTTCGGTTGACAATGGGGGTGTCAATTTCAACTGTTACCCTCCCAAACAGGCATTATTTATATAATATTACCTTTGCATGAAAATGTGTAATACAGAAAAATACCTCTAGTCTTCATGAATCTGTGGTATGCATGTTTTACAATACATGTATTATGTACATGTAAATCAGTTGAACATTTCTCTAGATTCTAGGACATAAAACTTGAATATGCTTACGAAAATAGACCAACTAAAACGAGTAAATAGGAAGTAATGCGAGTGTGGTTATCTTTAGCTCCCTTTTGATGATATGTAAGATTTCCTTCATGTTGAAATCATTATTCATATATTACAAAACTTCTAGTGGTACAGATAACATGTGAAAGATGTTTCTTTGCCAATCTGTAAGGAGCGTTCACTTTTTGATGCTGAATGTTTAGTACCATAGCTTGTATTTTGTTGGATTTGAACAAATTTTGAGTGGGTGTGTTTTTGAGTTCAGACTCGAGTCCAAACTTCTAGCGATACAGCTAACAAACGGGGTCAAGGTTTTTTTAGTGAATGTGTAAGAAACATGAACATTTACTTGTGGTGCTGAATGTTTTTAACCATGGCGTGAAAAATTATTTTGTTGGATTTGAACGAACTTTGAGTGGGTGAGGTGTTTTTGAGTCCAGACTATTGATTCTGTAGCTGTGTATGCTTTGTATTTTGACAGGTCTGATGAGCTCACAAAAATGGAAGAGGCCCAAATAGAATTGGTCTATGTCACAGATAGAATCATTTGTATGTATTAATTTAATTCTACTTCTTTTGTTAAGTTGGTTTTTTTTTCAACCGTTTTCTTAAAAGACTGTATGCCTGTATTTCAATTTTAAAAGTTTTGATTCTGACAGAAACTATAAATATTACATAGAGAACATTGAGATCATAAGATATTGTATGTATTTCATTTCGTAGGACAAAATTTTATAACTTCTTATTATAGACGATACATAATGTATCATGCATTCTTGATTACCGTATAATTTTAAGGATATCGTTTTTCTATATGTTTTTCACTTCCTTGGTCTCATTTATATGTTTTTTAGTTTGTTAATTTAACAGTAAATGTTGCTTGAAGAAAAAAAAAATATGTGTGATGAAAATGACTAAAGTTTTTGTAGTTTGAATTAAAAATTCAAGAATTTCAGAAATGTTTTGCTAAAAGGTAAATGATAAAAATTAGGGAAAGAAAAACCAGCTTGAAAATACAGATTTACTTGGTATTTGTAACTTAATGCACAGCTAAGCAGGTAATTTATCAGTTCAGCTTTGCTGATAGCAGAATGTGATATGTTGCTAATTTCTGTTACATCAGTAGATGAAGATCTGTATAACCGGATAAGAGCTGGATTCTGGCGTCTGGTTCTGTTTTATGGCAGGCAGACACTTACTTACCTGTTTATATTTATGTATTTTTATTTTTCTCCCCAGGTATGTCATTTCTATCTGAAGGCCATAATGTGGAATATCAGAGGGATCTTCATGATGTGTTTCATATGCTTCGCACAAAACATGGCGAAAATGTCTTGGTGAGTTGCCTGTCTTAAACACTTTCAAAAGTGGTTGACTCGACTGTGGTTGACACAGCTTGTGAAGAATTTCAGACATCAAAACAGGATGAAAACATACTGAAAGTCTGTGATCATATCCTGATTGAAATATGAAAAGATAAGCAAAACTTCAAGGCCTCTTTAAATTAGATTGAATAACACCATCTTCTAAAAAGACCCTTGGTGAAAGTGATAAACAGAAATTAATACCACACTGCTGAATTGTGAGTTTTAATGCTATAAACTGAACTAACTTTTATTGGGGTTTGAGAAAATTTCATGAGGTTTACAAGACTCTTATCATTGTGAAAATAGACATTACTTTGACTGCAAAAATTATTCGTAGCAGTTTGACAATGGAAAATTGTGATGTTAAGTCATTGCGAATAAAAGTTGGTATACAATATAACATGTATAAATTAACTTTTTTTTAACAATTTTTTCCCTTAGGTCATAAATATCTCTGAACCCAGAGATGACCTACAACGAGCCAATAACCAGAAGGTCATCGACTTTGGATGGCCAGAGCATCTGGCTCCGCCCCTGGAACGATTGTGTAATATCTGCAAGAGTCTGGACTCCTGGTTGAACTCTGACCTTGGTCATGTGGTCGTCCTGCACTGTAAGGGTGGGCGGGGTCGCCTGGCTGTCATCATCGCAGCCTTTCTGAATTACAGCAACATCTGCTCAAGGTTGGTTTTGGCTAAAAACATCAGCAACTATACAAATGTTGTTGCTTTAAACATCAGCCAAATGTCACTGCTTACTTATTACCGACACCTTATTACATGAACTGCCAAGTGATGAAAAATTAAAGGCACATCTAAAGTTTATCATACTCTGTGTTTATCAATAATTTATGAAGAGACGATAGAGATAATGTAGGGTAAACTTTTAAAAAGAGAAATGTCAAGGTCATTGGTCGTGGCATTAATAAAAGAAGCTTGCTGGAGTTTTAGCCTACAGTGCTATAGACACAGATGATGAAATATGATTGAATTTAAAGATGAAAAGAAAAAGATAACTTTTAAGGTCATAAAGTTCAAGGTTGATGATTAGAAACCAATGTTTTGTCTAAGGTTTTCTCTACTTTGGACAAATGTGAGAAGTCTCAAGACAAACTTATATTTGGGGTAGGTTAGAGTAGTGGTTTTGGATGGCACTTCAGCATTATGTAAAATGGAGGCATGAAACACAAGATGTTTCAAAATTTACAGAAAAAAAAGTATAAGAAGGACCGTCATATATTTGAATTTTATAGCCTTTAAATAAATGTATTGGCATTTGTTAAAGAGTGTCATGTCACATGTGTTTAAATAAGTTACTGATGATGTACTTACCTGTACTAGAAGTAATTTATGGCTACTGTGTTATTATCAGTGTGACATATAAGGATATTATTTTATGAGTGTCCGATCTGTTCACATTGTTTGGAGTATGAATTTCATTGAAAGTTAGATCCGGGTAATAGAACCATAAACTCTTCATGTATAAAACAGCTCTGTGTGTCCCAGTAATATAATCATAGGTGCTTTGATTGTTATTACTTTAACAGCTATATTAATTTCTGTAGATTCTACATAAGTCATATAGCCTTGTCGTGTGTGTTATTGGTGTAAATTTATGAATCTATTGGCTCAGTGGGTAAATGTATTTATGCAGAGTTAGAAGTTCAATTTCAAATGTGCACTTGTCTAATAGATAATCACTCTCTCTTAATATCTATTAAAGGGGATTAGTTTTCAGGTTTTATGTTATTATGCAGTTGACTTAATGGATCGACTCCCATGCTGGACCTTAAATGCAATTTGTTGTTTTCTCTGGACATAGATTTTGTTATTTCTGTAGATATTTCATAATATTGTTTGAGGGGAAGGGAGGGGTACCATAAGATGTGTAAATGCCTTGTCCATACTCACCAACTCATGAACCAAAGAAACTAAGGATTAGTAATAGTACTGACTATGGTTTCATTGTTTGCATTGTTAGAACAAATAATAATTACTGGGCACAGTAAATATTTTGCAGCTAGGTATGTAGCATCACAAATTCACAAAGATATGAATAATATGAGAACATTAAGTCACTGCCCTAGAACTTCTACTATATTTGAGCATCTCATGGGTGCATTCTGTAAATCAATTAGTGTAAGGATATACAGGGTAATCAGGCAAAGAGAAAATAAACTTTGGCCTTCAGCAATCAATCAAATACATGTATATGATATATTACAATCAATCAATTGATAGGCATGTTCTTTATGTTAAAGCTCGGAACAGCTTTTGGACAGAATGGCTATGAACCGGTTCTATGATGATAAACTCGGTGGACTAAAAAAGCCATCCCATAGAAGGTGAGATTCATTTTTTCTTGGGCGCATATAACCTCTTTACACTCATTATTTGTTGAACACCAATTTTTATGGATTACATCCTTGAGTTGATCCTTAAAACTGTGAATTTTACTCAATTCAAGAAAATTGATTTACCGGTATTTAATCAGTTTTCCAACTTCATTAAGTTTTTGATGAAACTTCTCCTTATATTATCATTTATTCCAAGGTTTAACTACCATATGTACCTGAATATTAACTTATAGAGATTTTTTTTAACACTTACAGGTACATAGAGTACTTTTCTGGGCTCCTTTCGGGTGCAATAAAGATCAACTCTAGCCCCCTGTACCTCCATCATCTGGTCATGCACGGAGTCCCTAACTTTGACAGCCGGGGTGGGTGTCGGCCCTACATCACGGTCTACCAGAGCATGCAGCCGGTGTTTACATCTGGGGTCTAGTAAGTACATGTAATTAAAAATCATAAAAAAAAATTATTTTATATCATTTAATAGAACTCAATTTAGTTTCATGCTTATCCTTGCTTATGATAATTTTCTAGAGAGCCAGTATGAGCCCTGTTGTGTAAGCTTCTAGTACTAAGTTAGATGTTAGCTCTTTTTTAGTGTTTCAATTTTAAGAAGCATAGTGACTAGTATTATTTTCTTGGATTTAAGGAATAAAATATGACTGCATGAAAGGAAAAAAAAGGGTGGGGAAAGTTAGTGCAAATAAAAATAACAGCTACTATCTTGAATAATTGTGTATGTATTGTATATGATATTTACTATGAATCTCAAAAAAAAAACCCTGTGATCATCAAGTTAATGAATTCTATTGACTTTTTTATCCAGCAATGTAACAGATCAGATGCAGAAGGTCTGCATATCCATATCCCCAGGGATCCCCCTGCGAGGGGACATCATGATCAACTGCTACCACAAGGCTCACTCAGGCCACAAGGACCCGATCTGGAAGTGCCAGTTCCATACCTGCGCTATCTCCAACTACAACCTCTTGTTCAGCAAAGAGGAGCTGGATGATGCAGACAGAGGTAGGGTTATTTATTTTTCATGTCGGTCTCCCAGGTCGCTGTTTATTGCTGGGGTTAGTTTCCTCATCAATTTTTCTACAATTTTTTTTTGTTGGGGGGTATATGTTTGGATCACTTGTTAAAGGGAAAGGTCAGGTATAACACATCTCTAGTGAAATAGATAAACAAAAGTTTGTTTAAAACATCCACCATATACTTTATCTCATGATCTCATCTTAAGCCATAAAACTTGGTTTAATTATCTGGTCAGTGTTAAATCTCCTGCAAGCGCATGGAGGCTGCCATGATAGCATCTCTGTGACGTCAGCATACCACTTCAATAAACTGACCCACTTATTGTATAACATAACTCTGCAAGAATGGCGCAAGAAAATATATTTGGGATAGTACCTTATGCATTTAAACCTGAATATACTAAGGAAATTGAAAATCTCCCTGCCGATAATAAATCATTAAGTCCAATTATTCCAACATTAGAGGAATGGTGTTCCTGTAGACAGTTTGAGGTCATGTCCACTGCCGAGAGATGCATGTGTTGTAAACATTGCGATTATACAATAGAAAATATGGGAGAGATAGGTTGTATAACTGACCATGACCAATTTGATCTAATTCTTAATCCAGATGTTCTTTCCATCACTATTATTCAATTTATGATGTTTAAGAAACAACAAGGATGTGTAACTTCGCTAGACACTGACCACACATGTGAACTGATAAGAACTGCAATGCACCCGCCCCCCCCCCCCCTGCACTTTCTGTAGAATGCATTTATTTTTTTATATATATTTTTTTAACCAGATGCTTTATTGACATTAATTACATCAATTGATGGTGGAGAGAAATATGTTCTGGAGTGATATGCCAGCTTTTTAATAAAAATGGCAATGTCTGGCAATTAGACAAAATTTTTCAAGTAATATTTTTTGTATCTTATAGATCCACGGTTCCCAGACAATGGGAAAATAGAATTTGTGTTTGGGCCAAATCAAGATGCTATTGTACCAGGTTTGTTTATTGTTTATCATTTTAGTTTACATGTAGCTGTTTAATTTAAATTAGATTCAGGTTAGTTTTGATGTCCTTAAGTTTCACACCTATTTATTTTTAATGTGAAAGAAGCACGCTTTGATAGATATACATTTTATATTGCTGTCAAAAAGCATGCTTATTGGAAAAAAATTTCTATAAATACAAAGGATATCACATTGAATTGCAAATATTTATCTTGGACTCTTTTCTTAAGAATCTTTTTAATTTTTTGTAATTTGATTTTATTCATTAATGCCATGAGGTGACATGAAACATTTGTTCAATCATTTGTCTCCGTGAAGGGATGGGGTATGTTTGTGAATATGGAGCATAGGCTTTACAGGACTATTGTTATGATCCAGATACAAGATTATAATGGATTATGGATTCAATTCAGAAATTTGGGTTTGACAGATTTGAAATAGTGAGGATGTGTTGGATTTTGTCATAGTGTGATCAATATACATTGTGTTTGGATTACTCAGGTGTTGGATTACACAGGTCACACTGTACACTCATCCAACTACATCCAAACTGATGCTGTATGTTGATGGAGTTTTCTTGGCCTTTTTCAGTGACAGACTTTAAGTCGGATGTAACAGTTCCAGTGGAAGACAATATGGATGAGCTGGCGGGTCAAGAGTCAAGGGTTATTGACGGATATACAAAAATTGAAAGTAAGACATTTTGTTTACACATTAACAAATCACATCCAGCCATGGAGCTGTAGGTTCTAATGTGCTGTAGTTGATTCTTCCAGCATCGGTCTGGATTTTGCCAATTTCTCAGTCATTGCACTTGGTAGATTAAGCAATACACTCATTCCTATCTGATGATATCTAGGTGCCTTTAAGATGGTGCTAAAAATAGTCAAAGCTTTATTACATTGGCAAGGAGGCTGTTTATTTTAGATGAGTAATTGCAACCACAGTAAATTGAAGGGGGAAAAATTGTAATTTGTTTGTTCATTTTTGAAAGAGAATTACAGTAAAGCCCATATTTTTAGTGTCAGAGTTGTAAGGTTTCAATCAATAACACTCTCTTTCTCTTTCTCTCTCTCTTTCTCTCTCTCAACTGCCCTATTCTCTCTCTCTCTCTCTCTCTCTCTCTCTCTCTCTTTCTCATAATTTGGTTGTATTTCAGCAAAGTAGTAAAGTACTGCATAAGACTTTATTTCAAAAAGATTCAAGGAAATAACCCAGAGTGACTGGTCCCTTTAGTATTTCAAAACTAAGTTGATACAGAAAAGGAGTAAAAATACTTTTAAATACAGTTGAACTTCGATATCTCGAATACATTGGATATGTCGAAGTGATTTGTAAGTCCCAACCACTTATTTTTTAAGTATTTTACCCTCGATATCTCGAATACTCAGATATCTCGAAGTTTTTAAAGAGTCCTATCTAGTTTGAGATAACGAAGTTTGACTGTACTTAATAGATTTGAAAGTTGATATATCTTGACCTAGCACTTTTGCAAAAACCTCTTAAAATAAAAAACTCTGTTGTCAGATTTATATTATTTGCTTGAGGATATCTTTGTCATTCTTGGCAAAACATTTTTCTTTTTTCATGCTTTGTTTCAGAAGCATTGCTAATGTTTTAAATTAAGGAAGCACAATCTGTGTTATCATCAAAGACCATGGAATGTAGGGAAATTGATCAAAGCAAGTGAGCACCATATATCCCAGTGGCTAAATATAGTAACACAGTGGATGGTTGTCTGATTAGTAATGGCAAAGGTTGTGAGGGTGTTGAATTACATAATATAGGTGCGACCTGTTACACTGGTACAATTGTACGACTTCCTCCATCATGAAGGATGTGGTTAGACTATTTCTACTTGGTATTGCTACCATTCAAACGAAAGGAATTTTATAAAGCAGTTTAAATTTTAATTGAATGTGGAACCTTCTCCATGAATTACATGCACCAGGGAAAGATTTTTGTATTGATGGGGAGGGGATTTTAGATTAATACACCAAACTTTGAAAAATAGAAGTTTAAACTCTGGTTCTGGATAAGTACTTTTGAGACTGTAAATGACAGACTGATTGGCTACATCTAAGGATTCTGCCTTTCTCATGAAACAATTTTGACTTGCAATTTGATAAGTTTAAACCCATTCCTTACAGCTGTTAGAGACTTTATTTTTGTTTTGGAATTTCAGTTATCTCTGGAAATGTGGCATTTTAATTGAAAGTTTTTGTTTTTGTATATTATTGTGTGTTTTTGAAGGAGCAAGGATTCAGTTCGTTTGTGGGGTTTTTTTTCTCTCTCAAAAATTCTTTACGTGAAGCATTTCTTGTGGCACCATAGAATCATTATAAAGTATAGTTGCTTGGTACAAAGTTTTTTCCCTTGTTGTATGTACCTAGTGACTCTTTTGTTGAATGATATTTTGAATATACGGCCTCAAGTACGCACTTTGGAGCTTATAATAAACAAATAATGGAGAAAACAATGAAAAATGCACTCTGCAGTGATCAATTAGGCATTAAACTGTATCCTTTCATGTTCTTCAAAACAGTAGTACTGCACATTCTTTGCTAGTTGGGGTCTTGTTTGGTGCGCTGCTGGAAGAATTCATATTTCTGCTGATCTGTCTTAAATTAATTGATAGACTGCTATCATATCTATTGGTGCATATACTACTGTGCAGAATCTGCAAAATACCATCATATTAAAGGAAAACCCACTTTAATCTATTCTGATTACTCTGTAGGAAGTTTGTCTCCAAAATATGGTGCCAGGTGCTGCTAACTGGCAACGTTGAAATTCTTGGGTTGAAAATAAGATACAACTTATATACCCTCAGGTTCCCATAGATGTATTATTTTGAAGGGTAATTTATCATTAATATTGTAATAAGAAATATTCCAAAAAACAAATCACATTTATTCATTATCTATTAATCTATTTTGATTTGGTTATCATTATGAACTCAGAAGTTTCTTAGGTTTTCTATTGTGATGATGGTTAAGTTTTTTATGGTCTTAGAATGGTGTCCTTGATATTCTCTGCGTTTTGGTTTTGTACAATGACCATGTATCATGACTATGGTCAGGTTCTTATTTTTCATTGATTGCAGAATACATTGCAGAACCACTTGATAATATTTTGCTGTGATAGTATTGAAGGGATTACCATACGTCTTATCTGTGTGTGAGTACTTCTGGCCTTGGAGGTTATTAGTACTTGTGAATAGTCATGAGGGGATTAGGGGTGTTAGGAAGACCATATGGCACTGGGACAGGAACTTGACATCAGAATATCTATAAGTGTATTGTACATTGTAATATTACAACAAAGGCATCACCTCGATTCCTAATTAAAGAAAAAATCAGACATTTTCTTTGAACTGAAGTGTAGCATTCTGAGGGGTAGCTCTTCAGTGGGTTTTTTTTTTAGAATGGGATTTTTGCAAGAAAATGGTGTTAAGCATGTAGAAATGGCCATTTATTTCGTTATCTTCTGGCTTTTATGTGGTAATTGAATAAAGTATTTAATTCTAAGATTAGCCAACTTATTCTAAAGAGGAATATGGTGGGGTATTTTTTATGGAAGGGGAGCAGTGTAAAAATTATGATCTTTATCTTTTCAAAGTTTTTTTTATTCCAACCTTGCTTCACAAAGATAAGGCAATTTCCGGCTTTACGGCTGAAAAGCGTGAACCACTATAAGAACATCTACGGTAAAATGAGATAAGATCATTGCATATACATGTGTCTGTTTCTATCCTCCTCCTCCCTGCTTCCTTGCCATCAGATGTTCCCCCCCTACTGGGGAGTAATCGCTTCAAGATGCCAAAGGTAAACTCTCCAGCAAGCTAGCCCACTTCGCCTTGGATTCTTATGTTAGAGTAGTTGTTTTTTTTTTTCTTTCTGTGAACAGCTAGGATCTATTAAATCTTCTGTGTCAGGGAGGGGAAAAAAAGTATGTGGTCATTGTGAACCTGTTTTTTTTTTTGCAATTTTTTTTTCCTTTGAAGATTTTGTCATATATTTCTGTGCCTAGCTAGTGTGAGGAGAGAGATAGAGATTTATTTTTGCCTGGAGTGGTGTACAAATTATGATAAGTTGAGTGATTAATTAAAAGATTATTCCACAAAGGGAGCTAGGACAATTCATTTTGAGAAAAAATGCCTGAGAGGAACTTGAATTTTTCTAGATCTGGTGAGAACATTTTTTTATTCACTACTTTTATTTATTAAAGCCTTTATTTATTTATTTTTTAAAAGCCAATTTTGCAAAATATGGAATTCAATTAGATATATATAGTACTATGTTATTTATCTTGATATTATTATTTTATAAGATATAGGGGGATATGTTATTATTTTTTTTTAAAAGTAAATAAATTCCTGTACCGGTACATTATACTGATTATTTATAAACTATAAATTTATAGAAATAAAAGTTGATTTCACAAACTGTGATAAATTGAAGACGATTAATGGTTATAATGTTTTCATAAATTTATGATATGTCAAAAAAAAGTGAGAATCTTTGTTATTCTTCTTCAAATCCAGTTTACTGTACCTTACATAGATTATCTTTAATCATACATGTCCATACCGGTACATACATGTTTATCTGACAGTTGCACTTTATTCTTTTGAATTACATTAGCATTTTCATGGGATCAATGATATTAATTTATGTCAATTTCATCAACTTTCATTTAATAACTGTCACTGTTTAACCAAAAAAAAAAAACCCCTCAGAAATGAAAAAAGATAATTATAAATCCGCAGATTCCAGAATGTAATACAGATGAGAAGGCTGATCAGCTAGGAACATCCTGTTGCTGTCAGTCTGGCAGGTTGCCATGGAGCTACGGCAAAAAAAAATTCTTGTATATCAATTCCACTTAACGACAAAACTCCCCAACTGCCTTGCCAATGAGTTTAAGATTTTGGAAGATTTGCTGTCACTTCTTGTCTGATTATTTTTCTCAACACACCCATTCAACTGTTTGCATTATTATGCTTGGAATGGTGGTTTTCATTCATTTTTAGGGGAATTGTTTATTTAGATTTCATTTGAAATGTAATCCAATTCTTATGTTTGTTAAGTTGCATCCAATGATCACAAACTTGATCTTTTGATGTGTAAGTAAGTGTATTGATGCCAACTAATTCTGTTGTTTGCACAACTCAGAATTGATTTGATTATCAATATTATCTGATTCCTAAAGAAGATTCCCTTGCAAATCTGGCAGCAACCTGTTTCTTTTTCTTTCAGAGGATGCATATCTGAAAACACAATCATTCATCATAAATCTGTCATGTTTAATCCCATCAGCTGGTGTGTGGGGGAGACACTCTCTCTCTCTCTCTCTCTCTCTCTCTCTCTCTCTCTCTCAGTGCAGTTCTGTATTTATTGTCTTAACCCTTACAAGAAACAGTGATTCTGGTCATTAAGAATGGGATGGTTCTACCAGTACCTTTTGGTTTTTGTTGGGGTAACATCAAGGCAGGGGGGTTTTCCAGAGGGGATAGGGTTACAGGCTAGGAGAGAGAGATAATGAAATACATGGACGGACTGGTTCCACATGCTTGGTTATATGTATTTTATGACTAGGATAATTATGAAGATGTGTTTCTTTTAGTGGGAGTTTATACCTCAAAGTTTGATAAGAACAAGGAGTTTGATTCTATCATCGATCACCAGGGATTATTTTATGGGATTTATCCTTCTGCAGCCTCCCACTCACAAATACCGAAGCATATCACATCATTTTTAGGAGGGTTTTTTTATTTTTACTTCGAATATTTTTGAAGAGGGTTTGTGGTTATCTTGTTAATTAAAAGTTTATGAAGCCTCCTTAGACTTGGGAGGATACAGAATTTATCTTGTTATGTTAAGACACCTACTCAATCTTCTACCCACACACATAGATGCTGAAAGTTTCAGTAACAAAGTTTTTAAGGATAATGAACAAATTAAAATTCCCAAAAGTCCTCAACACTTTAGAGAAAAAGTTACTCAAACCCAAATTACTATTACTTTAAAATAGGTATAATATTATATCGTGTACAATTTGAAAATGACTGGAAAAAATTATAATTTTTGGGGGAAACCCTAAGAAATATTTGTGCAAGTAAACAAAAGTCCTTTCCCCACCGTATTTGAACTTGGGATCTACGGATTCAGTAACCAGATGGCATATCCACTTTGCTACAGAGTGATTTGATATGAATAATTGCTCATTGCATTTAAATCTCCAGGTTTTGACTTGCCGTCATAAAAAAGTATAAGTCATGGGGTGTGGAGGACCCTTAAGACAAACTTGCAATTTAATTGTTCTTTACTGGCAAGTAAAAATTCTTGTGACGAATATTTCTGACCACATTGTATGACTCATAGGTACGGTCAGTTGTTTAATTATCAGCAGTTATGACTAGCCTAATGAGAGTCATTTATTAAGTCCCCTGGGTGCATTACTAGTCCTTCAGTCAGGTTAATGAGTGGGGAGGGGGGAGACATGAACATTAATATTCTTTAGTGACATTACAAGCCATTTTAAGTGTTGTCAGTGGGATTTGAACAAGTAATCTTTAGGTTGCAGGTGTATTTTTTTGTGTACATGTTACTCTACATTATAACTATCCTATATTAAATTTTGAATGACGGTTCATTCAAATTATATACAGATCTTCATAAATGTACAGTATTTGCAAATATTCCTGAGTATTTTTTTTTTTTTTGGCTGGATGTAGATACATGTACTATTGAGAAATAAACCATTTGATGTTCTTATCTATATACTAAATAATAGAATTAGTGAGTTGTATTAAGCTTCTGGTTCTTTTTGATTGATTTTAGGAATTCTGTTATGATATTATGAATAAGGCCATTACTTAGTAATCATGTTGTCAATTAGGAATATACTGGTCTGTTGGATATACATGTATGTTCTTCATTACAAAATACTGGATGAAGTCATCTCGGATTAACGTACACAAAACCTCATCAAAAAGTTATTCAAATCCGCCTACATTTCCCATTCCACATAATGGTTCAATGCAAATGCTAGACTGGCTGGATACAGCGTCGATAATAAAAAAGAAATAAGCAAAAGGCCAATTCGTAATATACTTGATATTTTTCCAAGAAAGAAGGACCAATTTTTCTTACACAAACTTGGCCTTGGTTTGTAACACAATCAAGCAATTGTCGGATGAGATGAGAGACTTGTGTATGTACTAGATAGAACAGCGTCAAAAATCCAGGAATACTTTATGATTGCATCTGACAGTCGGCGAGAAAAAAGACAACAACTTGTATTTTTCTTTGACGAGAGTGAATGTAGTGTTTTATCTGTTCTGTGCCCTCACTTTGCTGATGGATTTTATTGCAGTTGTTGCATCTGACGTAATGTATAACTAGGTGATATATATTTCTGGTGCAGCAGCCATTCGAAAGAAATGTTATTGATTCTGTAATATTTTGAAAGGGAATTCGTGGTGTAAAATTGGGGAAAAAATGTTGTAGTATATTTTTCGTAAACTAAGTAAGATACCTAACTAACAGTGTCAGATATCAGGAAATACTTTTATTGAAGCTTGATTTCTCATGGAAATGCTACCCATGTTGAAGGTATGAAACTCTGCTTAATTTTTTTGCTTTTCTATGCAGTCCACTGATTTTCTTTATTTCCTTTCAACCAGGTGTTCTAAGGAGAGATGAGCAGAGTTCCTCCTATGCCACAGACACAAAGAGAATGCAGAACAACAACAACGCTAAGTCTTATGGCTCCCAGAGTTACAACACCTCATACTCAACCAACGCCAAGCAGTCCGTCACACCTCTGGATGAACAGACTCAGTTAGATGATATTTTGAGTAACTTACTTAATGACCAAGTGATCAGTCCTAAATCAGGTGCCAGCACCATGTCAAAGGAAACCCGGACATTTAGGACCTACGAAACACACACCGGAGCGGACGGAAAGACGGTGCACCAAAACGCAGAGGTTACCTACAAACTACCAGGTGAGGTGAAAGAGGAAAGGCATTACACAGTGAAGACAGAGAAATCCACTTCTCCGTATATGCCAACAAAAGCATTTAGTTACACAACCTCGCCCGAGATGGCTCGTAAATTTGACAGCCCTAAATCGAACACTCTTCCTTATAAAACGGATTACGACAATCGATATCAGTCTGATATGTCATCGTCGTCGTACAGCACTATGCAGAATGGAAAAACGGTGACGGATACGGATTCTTGGCTGCAACAGCAGCAGAAAAAACTGAGGGACAAGAAGGACTATAAGGATGATTTTCGTGTTCAGCAGGAAAAGAAACTGGTGGAAGAGTTGCGCTCAGCCCAAAACCGTTATATGACAAAGCGGGCTCAGAGTGAAGAGGAAGCCAGCAGTGTGAAAAATTCCAGTCTGTCAAACGGCCCCGCCTCTGCCCCTCCCCACGGATACAGCTACTCGATGTCAAGAACTCACGCATACTCAACAGAGAAATCTCCAGGCACTTTCTCCTCAGGTGATTCAACTTTCGATTCTAGAGTAACAAAACCC
The DNA here is from genome assembly GCA_016163765.1 of Magallana hongkongensis. NCBI lineage: Eukaryota > Metazoa > Mollusca > Bivalvia > Ostreida > Ostreidae > Magallana > Magallana hongkongensis. The sequence continues at coordinate 35,446,815 of WFKH01011581.1, read as the reverse complement.
ACAAGTCCAACCAGGGGGCTGCAAACAAAGGTCATAATACAGCCAACTTCTGCCCCTATTTCCCCTCCTATGCGATCCAGTAGTAAGAACTTCATGCAGCGATCTCGTACTCTTAGCAATAGTGCAGTGGATGGAAAAGGGCCTCAGAAGCTACTAAGGCAGAGCTCTGATGTGACCTTTGACCGTAAGGATGATATCCAGCCCCCTGTTATTCGTCAAATTACCATTACAACCCCACCCCGTAGCCCCCGGCCTTTCTCCCCCACTTATCAGACAAGTACATATAGGTATTCTAATCGATCAGCTGCTAGCTTGTCTCCTCCAGTTGAACGAAAGACATTTCAGAGGGACTTCATGACGCCTCCAGTTCAAGAGCCATCTGTGATGAGGCAAACCACTCACAGATCATTTTCTTCTTCTGATTCTGACAAATACAAAACCAAGAGCCTACCTCGACATGCAGCAACTAAGTCAAAAGTCACAGAAATTCACGAGTCGTCTTTACCAGAAGGCAAGAAAAAATCTCATTATATAACTGAGGTCTATGTACACCGCAGTCCAGGAGCAGTGCCCACAGGTATGACCCTTGACCTGGGACCCTTAACCCTTGATTTGATTGGCTGTTTGAAAATGAGGCTTATCTTTATATTTATATCTTTATCTTTTTCTTTTCTTTGTTTTTCTTGTGACAAATATATCTGGTGTTCTATTGATACATCTTATGTGAAAGTCAGGGAAGTCATATTTTAAATCATCTCATTCTGCTAGGGTTTTAGTATTTTAGGAAAAGATATTTATTATTGATAGGAATGAAGGGTCGCTCATGGCTAAAGCATGATCAAGCATGAATGATAATGGTCTAAAAAGATAAAACTAAAATCAGATTGAAACCAGTTTAGCATCACCTCTACTTATTTACAGAGATTATATTTTCTTTGCTCCTAGACTTTTTTTCATTATTTACTTATTTTAGCATAGCAAGTATTTTCACTTTATTTTATTATTCTTTTAGTTTATTCCATTTATTTTAAATGAAAGATGGAGCACTAACTTCAACCTGCACACTGGGATGAAATAGCTTAGAATAGTACATATACCGTCATTTTTCTATGATTTTGTCTGCTGTGGTGTTTTCAATTTGAAATTCCCTATCATCAGGTTTTTTGCAGAGATGCAGTAATTGCAAGCCAGCTTCAACTATGTATATCTAAGTCAGATGTTTTGATGCTTAGAAGCCAATTAAGTTAACCACTAAGCTCCAAAAATATCTCTCAAAACACATTGAAAAATGATAAATCCACATGCAATATGTGCATATCCATTATCAGTTTTGTAACTGCAGTTGAAAGCTTTCATAGATACCAGTAATTGTCTATAGTGAAAGGCAGCTTTCGAAAGTGTTGATTTAATTTCCATGGTTATTTTTTTTTTTTTTTTGGTTCTTCAGATTTTTAGATTCTTAAGTTATTTGTCTTTTTGTTTGTGAAAGATCTTTTTGTCACAAAAACTTTCTGTCTTGTCCTCAATGATGCCAAGTTTGTCCTGGTCTGTCCTTGACTTCAGCATGTCTCCACTGCCCGTGTACATAGACTTCACTGCATGTCACCTTGGAATGTAGCCATCTTTTCCTTGACCTTGTTTTCTTCTTCTTCTTCGTTTGTGTATGTCCTTTATACCCTTTCTCTTATATTTTGTGTCCAGTATCTCTGTGTGTTTATAATCCAGAACAATCATATACTTAGTGTATTTTGTACTGTCGCCATAGTTATCTATTTACATGTACATTTATCCTCTTGAATTGACCATTTTTTTAAATTGACCTTTTGGTAACAAGGTCATGATCAGACACATTAAGAGGCACTTATTAATTTTCATATTCAGTATATATATGTAGAATTGTAAACAATATACATTGCATTTGTAGTCCCAGCAATACAAAATATTATAAATATAGTCAATACAATTTTTTTCATGGGCTAAAGGGGTTAGATTCTCAGGAATTATGAAAAAAAACCATACATTAAAAAACATCATTATGCAGACATAACAGCCATTTTTTGATTGACTTTATCCATGTAAGGCAAGAAAAATCCTATTTCCTATCTATTACTCAATGTCATATTGGGAATCATTGTCAGAAAGCGTGGTCCAATATCTTACATAAGAGTTCTGAGATTGAGCGTGGATTTATTAAGGTGGTTGGGAATGTGTCCAAAAACCATATTCTCTCATTTTAAAAAACCCCACAATGCTCTAAACTTGAGGTCATCTTGATCTTGTGAAAAGACAATGAAGGTTCTTAGTCAGAATTTCCTCAGTTGAGCTGTAAATTGACAGATCATCATCACCCCTTGTCTTTAATTATACCTCCAGTAGATCAGGTAACACGTTTTTCCTTGTGTTTTCTAAAAGTAGAAGCATCTTAGTTGTCTAAGACTTCCTATTAGACTGAAGCAGTTAGCTTATGAGCTCAAGCTGAACAAGGCTTTAAGATTATAGAAGAATGCCTTATTTATTGCATGATGTCTAAACCCCAATGGATGATGCATCCAGCTGGAATGCTCTAATGAAAGAACTGTTGCATGCTCATTGTCATACCCATGCCAAGTCCTGGTCTCTCTTGAGAGAGAAAAAAGCTGGTAACATAAAAAAAAAAAAAAAAAAAAAAAAGATGATGATGTTTTCTTAGTGCAACCCACTTTGGAGGTTGATGTGTTTCTGACTGTGTTGTTTTCTGTCAAGTTTGTTCATTGTGATAAAGTTTGAAATTAAATGAGCATTTTATCAGAAGACTGTTTGGTACTAGAAAAAAAGATGTAGTGTTTGTTTGTTTAAATTGTTTTTCTGTGGGTTTGTTTGTACCCATGACAAAAAATTTAAAATTTCATGTATCTGGAAAAGAAACATACCCACATAGAAACTTTTACATGTAATGTGTATTTCTTTTATATATTCAATACTTCTTTATTTGTAATACTGATATTAAAAGCTTATTTGTATGCATAAGACAATACCAATTTAAATTGTCAATTTACTAATGAATAGATGTATGGTAATATCAGCTTGATATAAAGATTAATTTAAAATTACTAATAATAATCAGAAAACAGAGAGGATTGTACCCTGCAAAGAATTATAGTAAAGTTATTTCAAGTTAGTATTAAGAAATTATTTAAAATTGGAGGGAAAAAAATGTGTATATGGGTTTGTTTTTACCTTTTCTAAACAAAAATTATAATTTGGGATTTCAGGAACCGTAGAAAAATCATACAAAACTGAGCGAGATCATTTGGAATCAAATAAATTGGACGATCTGAAACAGTCATTGAGTTCGGTCAATAACACTGTGCTTAATCAACCGAATCTGAACCAACAGAGCACGACGGGAGGATACACCCAGGAGCATGTTGTCACCAGGAGGGTGGAGACCCGCAAGTATGAAACCAACTACCAGCAACAGCAGCAGCAACAGGAGCAACAGATGTCCAATACCATGCTTGTAAGTTTGTTGCTTAAAATGTTGCTCCAGTGTTAAAAAGGAGGCTTGGTTGTCAATAAATTACCCATCAAAACTACCCTAAATTTTTATATATGATTTTTTATAGCCATAAACTAAAAAAAAAAAAATGATCGTTTTCCTATATCTTTACTATGGTCTAATAATAGCCAAGACTATCAAGCTTCTCTTAAGATCTTATGGATCATATTAAATTTATTTTTGTATATTTCAAATCAACACACTTTGAGACTCTTTCTTTCTGTGTGGCCCTTTCTCTCTCATATCAATAAGAATATTGGATTTAAATTGAATTTTTAAAAATCCTTATGATTTGATTTATTACATTATGCAATACAAGCAGCTAACTGGTTTTTCTCAAGCCAGTTAACTACATTGAAAACTTTTTTATCAAATGAGAGCAAATGTAAAGTGAAAATGGAGGAAAAGCAAGATTATTTTTCATGAGGTCTTTGTGCTTCAAAGAAAAAATGAGGGAAGCCAGAGATGTGATTTATGCAGTGCACTTGGTACTGGTATGAGAGTGGTAGCTTGCACCCATTGGTAACTGGCATTTGGTGCCTCTTTTGATTATCGGTGAATTGACATGGTGAGCATTCACGGGGAGCATTTTATGGAGAGCAGAATGCAGTAATATGCATCATCCAGATAATCATGTTCCCCATCGTCTGCTTATTCATCCATTTCAGCAAATTATGCACATCTCCCCATTTTTAGCTCATATAGATTCAGTTCATAACAAATCCATTCCACCTACACTACTTTATAATGTCATGGCAGAATAAATTTATTGACACAGGCTGTTAGTTATGAATGTTTATGGCACTACGCCCTGATTGCCAAATATAAGGGTCATTTACTTTTAAAAGGTCAAGGTATTTTTAAACTGAATCAATAATATTTATACCCTCAAATTATCTATAATGGTTAAATATTACCAGAAACATGATGGTGTGCTGCAACCCTTTTAGTACAAGGTTAGGCAAAGCAGGTTCTGTAATTAATGATACGTGATATAATGGAGAAAAGCCTGTAGGCCTTTGACCAAAAACTTGTATTATCAAGGCATGTAAAGGTTTTTACCTGGTTAAGGTTGAGGATAGGAGACTTTCACTTCAAAGGTAAAAGGGGAGAATGGCATCGTGAATGTTTTTCAGATACACCGAATATTAATCAGTTTTGCATGAGTAATTGCTTTGGAGATGTTTTCCTGATTCGGTGCTTTTCATGTAGCAAGAGCATTGTACAGATAAAAATGAAAAAATTGACTTGAATCTTAAAATGTAAGTAAAATCATGTGCTGTTTCAGGGACAGTCCTATGCTGCCACCCCCAAGACTTCTCGGACTGTGGAGGAGGACCGCTTCAGCCTTAGACCCATAGGGCCTGGAATGCAGCCCCTGGAGCCCGAAGGCTCACCTACAAACGTGGGAACCCTCAACCGTTCCACTACCCCTAGTTTCCCAACAGCCAACACCCCAAGTTTTCCGGTCAGCCCAGGAATGTACACAGGTAATTATAGTATTGATTAATTAGTGTATTAAGAGTTTATAACTTAACATCATTATTAGTGTTCACATATTTTATATGTATAAGTTAGTTATTTTCTATCAGTGAATTATTCTGTACAGTAGTTCTGATTTGAATGATTATCACTGATTATTCACACAGCTAGGAATAGTTGTTGGTTTAATGGTAATTACTGTGCCAAGACGTGACATTTAGTAGGGCACACTACACAACAACACCTCTCATTCTGATGCTCTGTGCATAGGGCACACGCTTAACTTGTGTGCTTAGAGTCACCATGACATCTTATACACATCCTTTAATTAATCAGCCTCTAAAAGGTAAATACATGGCTTTCTATTTGTGTGTGATTTCAATAGGCTGTATATGGAACTTCTCTGCAAGATTTGCTCAGATATGATTGATGATAAGGACACATATATGTAAAAGTTTGTAATGTATGGATCTGGACAATTTTTCACTCTATGCATCCATTATTTGTCATAATCGTTAATATTGTTTTTTAATGTATATGCCTCCTGAGGCCCTTGATTGGTGAATGAACGAATTTCTATACGTCAAAAACCTCTATTTCCATTGAAGGGTTATTTTTGATTAAAAGAAATCTTAATGTATTTTTAATCTTAAAGATTGTGTTACTTGAGCTTTGGAATGTTGCATTGCAATTGGGATGATTATGTATTGGTGAAAAACAATCAAGGTGGGGGATGGTATATCTTGTGGTAATTCATAAACATAAAAATTCACTGCAAATTATCAAAGGTATCATTCCCTGTTCAAAGAGTTTGGTATAATGTCAAGTAGAAACTGAGATTTTTTTACAGCTCTCCCAATTTTCTTATTGTGAAGACACAATTTCAAAGATGAAACTTTGACAACTTTAATTCATGTGCCAGTTTCATTAGTGATTCCCCAGCAATCATGCTTCTCAATGTTACAGTATATACACTGTATGTATTTAATGTTATAAAACAATACATTTTCATTATTTCCATTTCAGACAACAGTCAACTGATGAGAGAACACCAAGCCCATAATCAAACCATGGAAAGACAACAGCAACAACAACAACAACAACAACACTTCCAGTATCAACAGAACTACCAAACCAGCCACCAGCAACACAGCTACCAGACTAGCCAGCAACAGCATCAGCAACATCAGCAGCATTACCTGACGGAGGATCAGCAACACATGGGCACACGCAGCCCACTACACATAGACACCTCAAGCCCTCAAATGATGTCCAATGTCATTGGTTCAAGGAGTCCGGCTAGGTAAGGGGTTTATGACCTTTTCTTGAGTTCTAGGTCAAGGTCAGAATTGAGGGTTTTTAAAGTCAAAATCAATTGTTAATCATTAATTTGTTTCTTATGGAGATGATAGAGCTAATTACTACTGCATTAAACACTATTGTTATATTTTTTCATCAAAAATCAAATCAAAAATTTTCAAAAATTTTGAGAGTTTTTGATTCTGCTGTGAAAAAAGATTCTCTTACTTGTACTTTGCTGCACTTACCGGTAATCAATGCAAAGCCCAAATAGAAAAACCTTCCTCAGAAATCAGCACTGATCAAGTCATTTTGTTCCGCTGCAGCCCCCACTCCCCTGAGACGCTGAACACTTTGAGACATCAGCTCCACGTGGCCAGTAACAATGTGTCACAGTCGCACTCCGCCGCCCTCAGTCCTAACACGGTCACCGGGCAGAGCTCACCCAGCGTCTACTTTGGACTCTCTCGCAGGGGAAGCTTGTCATCTGTAGCTGGTATGTACTGTGTTATAGCATGGAAAACAGGGTAAACTTGTTATTGTGTAACTTCAAAAGGGCATTACACTTACTTAGATTTCTTGTGTATTTTTTGTCCACTCAGATTCTGTGGATGCTACCCATGCAACACCAAAGTTTGTTAAAGACACCTCCAAGTACTGGTACAAGCCCAACATATCCAGAGAGGAAGGTATGTACATGTGTCTTATGATGCCTAGAAACAAACTCTAGTTTGCAGAAGAAGAAAAATTCACAGACATGGACTTTTTTAAATTAAATTGTAATCATTTTTGGAATCATCCATTTTCTCCTCTGTCCATGCAGAACCTTGGAGCTCATGTTGATATCCGTATAATGACCCCCATTTTATTTAATATCTTTTTCTTTTTCAGCCATCCAAATGTTGAAAGACAAAGCACCTGGAACCTTTGTAGTTAGGGACAGTAACTCTTTCCCGGGTGCATTCGGTTTGGCGCTGAAGGTTGCAACGGTCCCAGCTAATGTCCAGACAAAGTCCACAGGGGACCCATCAGTTGATCTCGTTAGGCATTTCCTAATCGAACCCACCCCTAAAGGTGTTAGACTAAGAGGATGCAACAATGAACCTGTTTTCGGTATATATTCTAAATTAATTTTTATTTGAATTATAGATGTTCATGCTAAATAATTTTAAAGGGAAACTACTCTGTAATATGATTTATATTTAATTACTTGCCAACAAGATTTGTTGGTAATAAATCTTCTTGTTTCAACTGACAAGATGTTTGATTTATGAATTGATTATGAATTTCAGTTTTTAAATGAATGAAGGAACATGTCAAAATTTTATGAATAACATATACATAAATAACTTTGTTCTTCTTGGAGAATTTCTCAGAAAATTTTTTAGGGGTTGATTTCTAAATTTGATTTTTCTTGGTCTTTACAGGAAGCTTGGCTTCATTAGTGTACCAGCATTCATTGACACCATTGGCCTTGCCATGTAAATTAGCTCTACCAGAACCAGGTAAGAAATTCTGGACTCACTTAATCTCACGTACCTATGTTCATTCATTTATATGTAGTATAATTTCTGTAGATATTTTATGTTTTCTTTCTTTCCACTTTGGCTAATAAGCTTTTGAATCTTCCAATACAGACAATATTCATGACCATGTCGATGGCCCAACATCACCAGACCTACCTAGTTCTGCTGCAGCTCTTCTTGCCCAGGGGGCAGGTAAGGGGGAATCTATATTTTATACTTTCCAAATAAATAACATTACATTTTGCACCCTATTTTAGAAACAATTCAATGCCATGTTTTATTTTTGGGAACAGCATTTTTGAGGGAAAAATCTTTGTTCTCTTGTGTTTAGCTTGCAATGTCCTGTACCTAAACTCAGTGGACACGGAGTCCCTTACAGGGCCCCAAGCCGTCGCCAAGGCAATCAAGCAGACGTTTGATGGTAGCCAGAAACCAAAGCAGACTGTTGTTCATTTCAAAGTCTCTAATCAGGGTATTACTCTCACAGATAACCAAAGGAAGTAAGTGTTGTTAGGGACTACTGGATATGTACATGTCCAATTTCTCAAAATAGTTGGATTATTGTGTTATCTGTTTTAAGTTTTTTTTACAAATATACACTACATTATAGCCATGCAAATACACACCCTTTCCTAGCTGCAATAATGTAGCAATCTTTAGTATTTTCAGTAGAAGTAGCCCTCTTTCAAATATAAAAAAAATAAATGTGGGGAGGGCTACATTATTACTGCTACTGAATTCCCTTCTGGAAGTTCTTAAGTTGGAAACATGTTTAATGTTTTGTATAAGAAAACTAGATTTTCCAAGGAAATATATAATATTTATTAAGTATGTTAAGAATATATTTGTTGATTGCAAACACAGAGGCCAGAACGTAATCAAATTCAAAAACTTTTTCAGGCTCTTCTTCAGAAGACATTACCCTGTCTCTTCTGTCACATACTGTGGAATGGACCCCGAAGGAAAACAGTAAGTTTGACTCCGAGACTAGTTTGTTAGACTTAGAGAGGGTCACATTAATGTTGATCACTGGTGTGAATGGAGGTGGGCTTCTCGAAATTTAAAATCAGTGTAACATTTCTTGTTCAATGATAAGATGCTTATGCATGTAATTGCATTCTAAATTAATTTTCTAATCTGATGCGAAATTACACGATATCAAATCATTAACAAAAATTTTATAAAAAATTAATGATGAAAAAAAAAATCATTTCATAGATTGAATTGTGTATTGGTTACCTTGTTCATTTTCTGACTTTCTGCTTCCTTAGAATATTCGGTTTTGTGGCAAAGAAACAGAGCGGAGGAAATGACAACACTTGCCATCTGTTTGCGGAACTAGATCCTGGTCAACCAGCATCTGCCATTGTCAATTTTGTAACAAAGGTCATGATTGGTCAAGGAAAGAAAGACTGAAGAGAACTAACTTTTCATTGGTTTATGATTTTCTCACCATAACTTACATTGGTCTGGATACATCGGACATGTAAAGATCAGTGCTTAGATAGCTTTAATCGTGTATTTTGTCATGCTGCAAGATATTATTATTTATTCTCAAATAAAAAAATTAAGAGATCTGAATTGCACAATGAAGCCCTGGCACTGCGATTGAGGACTCCACAGGATAGAGAGGACGCCCCACCCAGAGGAACAGAAGAACCAGAGGGGTTTTTACATCCAAGGATATTGAATATTATTGTGTGTCTTGATATTGTATCTGTGTTACAAATGTATATTTTTGTATGCGTTAGAAGGAACTTGTAAAGATGTTGAATGAATTTTGTTTTAGAATCCTATTTTATCGTTGTATCAAAACCACTTGATTTTTTAACAGTAGCAAATGATTTTACGTACTGCTGAAGTAGACAATGCATAAGCAAACATCTCATTGTCTGAATATACAGTCTGTGCTGGTATAAATCAAAAGTTTAACCACACAATGAACAATATTTACGGTAACCATATTGCTCCAAAGTTGGAATGCATGTTAATGTGATCATATCATAAATCATTATGCAATTATATGTTGTTAATGCCCCCTCCCCTGTACCCCCACCCCAAACAATATCAAGTGTTTCTGTTGTTATGTGTATTAGTTATGACACTTTAGCTTTTGTCCAGAGATGTTGATTATATAAACAACAAACTTAGTGGTACTGTCTTCCACAACAAAATGCCGCTGTTGGCATTCGGGCTCTGTTGTTCTCGATCGGGTAATTTCTTACGTTTGTTTTTGTCATTGTGTGTTTAAGAAAGAAGTTGTTGTCCGTTTGTAGATAAATCTTATTACCGTATACACTGTTATCAACAATCACCGCATTTATGTTTTCATGAAAATTTGTTTACTAGTATATCAACCGTTGACCATCTCCCTTCTTTTTTTTTTTTTTTTTGGAGATTTATTGGTTGTTCTCGCCAGAGGTTGTATTTTTTTTACTCTGAATCGAAATGTGATAGAAATAAATTAAAATGATCTGCATTATAAATAAATTTATTTTTCAGCCACTACCAGATACATTTATTTACAGAAATATTATATATACCACAATATATACAATTTTTGTTTGGTTCTTGCATTAAGATTTGGTAATAGTGTTCAAAACGGCATGGAATTTCACTGCTGATCATTTCATGATTATATATAACGTGTGTGTGATATATTACTTTATTGTACAGCGTACATGTGTATTTCTACAATGTACAATTATATGAAGCAATTAGTTGTTGTGTACATATATATTGAGCTATATACATTGGGTGTGAAATATTTAAACCATATTGTAGAGGTTATCCTCTTTATTTATTGCTGTTTTCCCCCCTTTTCCCTATTTTTACCATTTATTCCTTTATATTATTATTTGAAAAACCATCAAAGAATTTCAAAGTTAGAGATCTAGCTAGCTTATAATTTTATACAGTACTTGCTGAGGAATATTTAGGCCAAAATTATTGATAGACATTTTTTCTTCTACAACTAAGATTTTATTTTATGTGTATATTTCTTATGGTAGCTACTAATGAAATGTGTAAATTTAAAGTCAAATTCACTTTGTTTTCTCTCCCCTGTGATATTAAATGATGATATTCATTGAACAAAAAATTTTTAATTTTTTTTTTAATTGTTTTTTTTTTTTCGTTTTGATCTGACACATAAGAGGGCTTTTGGGATTCCATCAGTTCATGAGAAAGAAGGAATTCATTCTCTTGCCACAACTTTCAACTGCATTTGAAAAAAAATGGTTTTGAAAAAAATGTACTTTTTGGAAAGTTTTGTTATTTTTGAACTGTTTTAATGATCATGGGACTCCAGAAAACAGCTGGTTTACTGCCGATTGGAGGAGTTCTACGACTAGGGTGCTATTATCTCATGTGCATGAGTATATATGTTAAAAATATGTGTGTGAGGTATTTGCTTTTTATATATGCCGTATAAATATGAACCTGTACTTATAGTGTTTCAGCTTTATTTTGGAAAATGGTTTATATGTCTGTATAATACATGTATATATATACATTTTTGTACTATGTTATATAAACATGTACTTCTAGTGCTCATGAAATCAGGGCACATCAGTAGCTATGAACAGACAAAAAGTATGTACTTTTCACCTCAGTTTGTACATTGCGAATTACATGTACTTTCTTTTAGTCTAGGTAGGGTCTTTTTTGATGATTTAGAGATATTGTTCAGAAGAACTGATGAAAAATGAACAGCCAGTGAAAATAGATGGAAATATGACTGTAAATTTAGTTCAAATTTAGCCCCAGCACCCCCTGTACAATCCTAGAGTTCAAAGTTCTGTTAGCAGGCAACTGAATAGAAATGATCTAGATAACTTGGTCAGTGGATCAATTAAATATACTGTAAAAGTCATGTTTTTATCCATCGGTTGTTGTTACTGTGTCGTCAATGGCAACACATTGATTGGTTTGGTTTAATTGGGGTTTTGAAAGGGTTTGAAGGATTGGACAGGGTGTGCTTTAGATATGAATTCTAATTTTGTTGTACCATTTTAATATGTATGCAATAAATTTCGTTTTTAGTGTGTATTTCTCTTGTTTTCCTTCACCAACTCTTGGAACAATTTACGCTGCTGCTATCAGACTTGTATTTATGAATGAAAAAATATATTACTGTACATGCAAAGTGGCTTCAAAGATGATATGGTTGAAGTGAATTCAAAATAAATTCCCGACATAAATATTTATTTTGTTTTCGTTTAGGGTAACAGCAATCCAATTCAGCTTCTTTTAATTTAAAGATATTTTAATTTTTGCTTCTATGTCATTCAAAAAATTGATAATAGTTACATGATTTGTAGGTGACCTAATTGGTTTATTCATGGTCAGTAAAAATTCCATATGGGATTTATAAAATTTCATCATTTTCTCAGCCTACACTTATCCCTTTCTCTTTGAGATCATCATCTCTGTTTCTGTCATGAGCTAACCATATTCTCTAGTTTAAATTATCATTCAGCTTCTTTTACTGCCCTGGCAGTTACAATCTGATTTATACAAACATGTGAACTTGTATATATTATATAGTAAACAATAAGAAAAGAGGAAATGTACAAATGTTAACAAACTTAAAAGAAATAAATCAACAGAAAATTAAACTAAAATAAATTACATCACAAGTTACAAGACTAACGTTATTTATACAGATTCATGCATAGTCTGCCCACTTACTCCAAATTAGAACACCACAGTATTTGAATAATGAAACACAGCTGCTGAATAAATCACAAATAAATGACCTTTCATGTAATGGTTAGGATAATAAGTTTTAAAAGTACACCTCAAAGCAAAGCCCTCTAAAATGCTTTGCATCCTAATATTCTTCAATAAATTGCAGCCCTTTGAGATGATCACCATCTCAATGATGTCTACTTTGTGTTTGTCTGAAATTGAATGATAACATCAACATTGAGAAATATTTTAAACATTTCTTATTTAAAATATTCAAAAATGATCTTTTCTATAAAGATGTGTCTGAACGAACGACTATAACAATACCGATGCTGAAGTATACTTTTAATTAGGGTTTGCAGTAATCTTCACTTAAATTTCTAAGTCAAAGGTTAACTTTGACTTAGAAATTTAAGTGAAGATTATTGCAAATCATTCATTTAACAAACAATTTATGGGTGAAGTATAAGGCAGATAAGGTCAAGGAGAGAGGAAATAGATTTACCTTGATTGATCCTAAACTTGGTTCAATGTTACAGCACATCCTTTTCAAAGGTAATCTATCTGTGGGTGAAATATGAGCCAGATTGTGCCAACAGGAGAGTATATATGGTCCTAATAATAATTTCACACATAAGTCTGCTATATCCTTAATCTTTAACATAGAAGCTTGGTTCAAGGTCACTGTATACCCTTTACCCACAGGCACACTGTGGGTGAACTATAAGTGTATTGGACTAAGGGAAGAAAATATACATGTAAGTGATGTCAAATGGATGGACTGATCACTGTTGGGCACCTGCAGAATGGGGCCTTAAAAAGCGGGTTTAAATGTCATTTGTGTCACCATTCTACACTCACCATGGACTTGAATATCTGAAGTATATTGAAATACCTAAAATAAACTGGTCCTCTCTTTGCCTCGCAATGACAGGAGGTAATTTAGTCAGCATCCATGGACTGATTTCCCCCGAAAAATATTAAGTTCTGCATGAGGATTTTTTTACCTGACAAAGCAAATGAAAGACTTTGAAAAAAAATGTTTTATCAACAAAATTAGATATAAAAAAAGATTATTTTTTTTAAACACGTCTTACTTTTCTGTGGCCAACTCCTGGTAGTACAAGATAGGCTGACAACCAAATCTGTTCTCTTCTGTTTTTCAGTGCAGTAGACTCTTTTATACATGCATTCAGCTTATATTTAGAAGGTGGAATCAAGGGGCTCCCTCTATGCATATCATGTGACTTAACAGCGATAAACCAAATAAATTCTAAAGCTCATGGTATTTACAATTATGGTTGTAGACATTTGTTTATGATCTGTTATGATCTGATCTTTTTAAAACTATTTTTGAAACTGTGTTTGAATACAGTATCCTGAAAGTGTCATGTTACCTGTTACAGATGGAGTGTTCTAAGAATGGTCAACACAAACAGTAAATATATGTGTCTCTGCCTCGGTTGACACAGAGTGCTTTGTTGTTGGTTTTTCCAATGTTGAAACAAAATTCTATGAAACGTTCTCATCATTATTCTAGATACAGTAACACTTTATTTAGAATAGTAGCATGTAATATAAAAACACACATATTTTTTCAAAAACGATGCATTACCTTTCTTGATTCTCGGCCTTCTTTTTCTAGACTATCGTTAACTATTTTAATCAAGTTGTATTTAAATACAATTTCCCAAGAACGTTATGCTACCTGTTATAGTTGGGGTGTTTTGAAAATGGTTTTCATGAGTAGTTGATGTTGTCTCTGTCACTGTTGTTACAAAGCGTTTTGTTGTTTGCTTTCCCAACGCTGAAACAAAATACAATGATGCATTCTGACTTTTGATTTAAATCTTCCTTGTTGAGAATGGTAATGTTAAAAACTTGGTTTTTTTTCAGAATAAAGACACAGCGTGTGTTGAACAACAACCCCCACCCCTAAAACAAGTGATAACAATCTACAAATATATATTTTAGTGATACAAACATGTGAATTGTTTATAAATACAGATTGTTCTTACCAGTGGAAAAAATATAATGTCATAATTTGGTAGATCTAATTTATTTTATTAATCAAATAAGATATTGTTAAAAAATCAAATTTACTTTTCATAAAAAAAATAAATTCATAAGGATACTCTAAAAAATATCGAACTACATGTGCATGTCTAAATATTATATATAGCTTTGTAATTCAAACAAAATTGCAGTTTACCCTTTAATCATTAGCATGCACAACCTGAACCTTGCTCACCATTCGTACTACTAATACAGCCATGTAAAGTGTGACACTCTTCGCCAGGCCCACAATTACATTTGAGACCACGGTTCTCTCCATAATGTTGATTTGGACAGGTCGAGATACATTATTTCCATAACTTCCAGGAGGACAGGCTGCAACAGATCATAAGTAAATTATTAAAAAAAAACCTCTTGCAGTTGTGTATAGGATGAAATGAACAGATTTTGATTTGATATGGAAAATAAAATTATACACACGGGGGCATATTCCGTTGATGAAGAAGAAGTTTGTGCCACATTCACCCCTGAATGATAAATAGAAATTCAAATGCTAAGTTATTTAATCTTTCAACCTAGAAGAAAAGATATGAAGTTAACACACACACACACACACACACACACACACACACACTTTTATTGCTATACACTTTTATTAAGGATATATTGCTTTTTGGTCCTTGATTTGAACTACAACTTTAGCTAGTAACCATTTCCCATAAATATCATATTACATGTGAATAAGACATAGGTATTCAAAGATTACAGAGCTCACCGAGACGAGGCACACCTTTATGAAACCAACTTTATCATATTATATAAACTTCATTTTTAATTATCTTTATTAAAATATGATAATTTACTATTGTGTGGTTTGACACAATTTCGTACAATTTCATAGGTTACAATATTGTATTATATTATATGTAAATTTCACACTGTATAGTATGTATGATACAAAATTTATCAATAAATATAATGCAATATCATATGATATAATATCATACAATACAAAACCATATTCATATGAAACAATATAATGTTATACAATATCATATGATACAATGCAATATTATATAAAACAAGATCATTTCATATGATACATTATTATATCATATAATATTGTACAATATAATATGATACAATAATAGAGCGTATCATATAATATGTTACAATAATATATCATAAATTATGATACAATATTGTTTCATATAATACAATACTCTATCATATCATGCAGTACTATATAAATAGTGCCTGTTTGGGAGGGCAACAGTTGAAATTGACACCCCTCGAAAACCACGCTTCGCGTCGGTTGACAATGGTTTTCTCGGGGTGTCAATTTCAACTGTTACCCTCCCAAACAGGCACTATTTATTTTATTATACTGAATTTCTTAATTTTAAAGAAAACTTCACTGCTTTTAAATTTTTTGACGTGAATTCCTCATGTACGCATAATTTATGCGCATGTAACAATTCGTTGTGTTATCCGTTGCGAAGTGTGTTGCTTACGCTGAGGGTAATAGAACGGATTATAAACTGTGTCTAAACCAATCAGATTTCGGTATTTAACATTAAAGTATAATATCATATTATATGATATATTATATATCAACAATCACATCAATCAAGCAAGTTTGAGTGAGGTAGGACAAGGTTTTC
This sequence comes from Magallana hongkongensis, assembly GCA_016163765.1. Lineage (NCBI taxonomy): Eukaryota > Metazoa > Mollusca > Bivalvia > Ostreida > Ostreidae > Magallana > Magallana hongkongensis. The sequence continues at coordinate 35,430,598 of WFKH01011581.1, read as the reverse complement.
TCAGCATTCTTGATAATGGAGATCAGGCTCTGTATCTGAAGCTAACCTTAGAATTCAAATCCAGAGTTACATGAACCATGGAAGTTGGTCATGAAAGCATTTTTTCCAACATTGAAACCTGCATTTAACCACTCAAAAAACTTACACCTGCTCCAGCATCAATATAATCAAGATCAAGTTCTGTATCTGAAGCTACCTCTATTTACACATCCATAGTAATATTAACTATTTAAATCTGACTAGAATTTACTTAATTTTGTAACCAGCCCCAAGACCTTAACCATAAACTCCTGCAGCACCAAACCCTATGGCTCAGAGTCAGCATTCAAGCCTGTCAAGTGCATAAGTATCATAAGACGCACCATCAATGCAAGTTTGGTGAAGATAGGACCAGTAGAAAGTTAAATATAGCTATCAAAGGGCCAGTAGTAAGTTAAATATAGTCTTCAAAGGGCACCTGCTCCCAAAACCTTAATCTCCTCCAGCATCCAAAACCTATGGCTCAGATTCGGCATTCAAGCCTTTCAATTGCTTAAGTGTCATAAGACACACCATCCAAGCAAGTTTAGTCATGATAGGACCAGTAGAAAGTTAGATATAGCTATCAAAGGGCACCTACTCCAAAAAGTTTAACCTGCTTTAAAAACCTTTACCTCATCCAGCACCTGAAACATATAGCCCAGATTCAGCATCCAAGTCTTTTAAGTCCAAACGTATGCTCAGATGAACCATCCATGCAAGTTTGGTGACGATAGGACGGTAATAACTTAAATACAGGGCCTGGAAATATTCAATTAAATACACCGACATAATTTGTTAATTTCAAGCGGAAATATACATGTTAAAATTCATGTGAAACACTTAAGCCCCCTCCTTTGGTAAAATCTGCGAAGAAAATGAACGGAAACTGCAAATAGTTGGAATTTTCTAAGTCCAAGGCGCATAACTCTGTCAAAAATATTGCTCGATTGCACTTAAAATATTGTACTTGAACTAGATATTATTATGATAAATCTGTATACCAAATTTCATTTCAATATGTGCAACCTCTGCGGAAAAAAAATGAACGGAAACTGCAAATAATTGGAATTTTTTACGTCCAAGGGGAAAATTGCTCGATCGTACCCAAAATCTCAAACTTGTCCTAGATATTATTATGCTAAATCTGTATACTGAATTTCATTTCAATATGTGCAACTTCTGCGAAGAAAATGAACGGAAACTGTTCGTGGACCGACCGACCGACAGACAGATAGTAGCAAAGCAATATGCCTTCTCTTCTTCGAAAGGGGGCATAATAAATAGATTTCATGTTTGTTACAAAGTGGTAACTAAGGTGGCCATCTTGAATTTTATGCTACGAATATCTACGTAGTGGCTACATGTACAATGAAGCGCATTGAAGTGGTAAAAGTAATGTTCTTAACTTTGTATCGAACGTCAATTGTTACATAAGACACGCCCATTTCTTTTGAAACGAGGAAAACAGGACTGCGTTCAAGATCATAGCTGCTACATAAGGCTACGTAGCAGCTACGATGTTGAACGGTAAGCTAACCTAGCCACTAAACGTAGATCTTTGTAGCCTAAATATTTTATGCTAAGCATCAAATTCAAGATGGCCTACTTAGTTACCACTTTGTAAAAACATGAAATCTATCTATTTAGTGATATTTTGTTCATCCTGTAAGTCATATTGAATTTTAAAATGTATATTTCCGCTTGTCGATGTAATTAGTCTTTAGTTGAATATTTCCAACTTTAAATCAGAGACCTAGCGGCTAACCTAGCGGCCCATTCAATAGACCTAGATATCTACGACCTAGCGGCAAAGCTAGCTGCTACGATCCTGAACGCAGCCCCTGCTTGTGTTGTTTAGAAGAGGAGCGGTTCCGAAAGCATTGTTACGATTACTGTTTTCCTCGTTTCAAGAGAAATGGGCGTGTCTTATGTCGATACAAAGCTTAGAATATTCCATTCAAACGAAAACTTTTACCACTTCAATGCGCTTTATTGTAGGTTAGCTTACCGTTCAACAGCGTAGCCCTACGTAGCGGCTACGATCTTGAACGCAGCCCTGGAAAATGGAGAGTCAACTAATAAAGACTCTTGGAATTAAATGTACAGGATGAAATGAACAGATTTTATTTGAATTTTATTTGAAGGTTAATTGAAAATAAAATTATAAATATGTAGGGGTACAATATGGCTTTCAATACATAGGGATGCAAATTCCGTTGATGCGGAGGAAGTTTGTGTAACATTCACCCCTGAGTGATAAAATGATTCTAGATATTCAGATGCTATATAGTAATTTAATATTTCAATTTATAAAATTGATAACAAACTGTATATATAAAGTTAATTTACAGCGAATTACAGAATACCAGTAGAATTTTCAATAGCTTGCTGGATTGCTCAATAGGGTATACAATTTGGTCAGCCAGGTGTCACATTAGGTTTAAATCTAGGTCATGTGATTACTCAGGTATGACATTAAGAAAGTAAGTTTTATCGAGTAAATATGTACACTTTTTGAGATTTGTTGGTTGGGAATGTATTTTCTGTATATTTTATCCAACAGTATTGCTTTGGTTTAAACTACTAAAGCAGTCGTGGCACAAAAATACCATTAGTGTTGTATGTTGTACACGTACCAGGAATTGACGAACTAAAATGTACAGTAAAAAAACATTCTTTTTACAGCGAATTACAGAATACCGGTAGAGTTTTCAATAGCTTGCTAGATTGCTCAATGGGGTATTGAATTTGGTCAGCAAGGTATCACATTAGGTTTAAATCTAGGTCATGTGATTACTCAGGTATGACAGCAAGAAAGTGAGTTATATCTGGTAAACACTTGCACATTTTGAGCTTTTTTTTTTGGTTGGGAATATTTTCTCTACGTTATCCTACATTATTACTAAAAAAGTTTGAACTAATTAAGCAGTCACAGTCCAAAATTACTATTAGTGCTGTATGTTGCACCAGGAATTGAGGAACAAAAATGTCATTAATGATTTTTGCAGGAAAAAATTACCTTCTTTTTAAGGTTATACTTTTCTCTTTTGTTGGTTTCTTCAGAAATGTCTTTTAAATTACATTTTTGAAAAAAAATTTCAAAGTTACTCCAAGCAGAATTGATGCTCTAGAATCCAGTGGTGTCCAGGTGAACATTCTTTTTAAAAGTTTATGGATAGAATAACTAACAATAGGAGAGAGTGTTCTAGAGACTTTCTTTGTGCAATATGAATGGGTTGAATGTAAAATAATAATCTACACTTGAGTAACCACATGACCTAGATTTAAACCTAATGTGATACCTTGCTGACCAAATTGAATACCCTATTGAGCAATCCGATAAGCTTTTGAAAACTCTACCGGTATTCTGTAATTCGCTGTATCTTTCACTTGTATAAGTTTTCCTTTTGTTTCTTCAGAAATGTCCTTTGAATAACATTTATGAAATAATTTTCAAGTTATTCTAAGCAGAACTGATACTCTAAAATCCAGTGCTGGCCAGGTGAACATTCTTTTCAAAAGACTATGAATAGAATAACTTACAATAGGAGAGTGTGTTCTAGAGGCTTTTTTTGTGCAATATGAATGGTTTTGATGAAAAGTAACAATTTACACTTGAGTAACCACCAGACCTAGATTCAGACCTGATGTGATACCTTGCTGACCAAACTGAATACCCTATTGAGCAATCCAGCAAGCTATTGAAAACTCTATCAGTATTCTGTAATTCGCTGCAAAAAATCTTTTATAGGTTGAAATTTATATTTTAATTTAAGTTAACTATATACAGTTTGTTATCAATTTTGTATATAATTTTATAATTAATAAGATCAAATACATGTTTCTACATCTCCAGCATTTAATACACTGTAATCATGGAAATACTGGTACAATGAAACGCATTGAAGTAGTAAAAGTTTTCGTTTGAATGGAATGTTCTAAACTTTGTGTCGAACGTCAATTGTTACATAAGACACGCCCATTTCTTTGAAACGAGGAAGACAGTATTTGTGACAATGCTTTCGGAGCCGCTCCTCTTCAAAACAACACAAGCAGGAAACGGCACTGCGACTATGGTCTTTGTGAAGGTCCACAGATGTGTGGAGACCTTGACAAACACGAAAACGAGTAAAAAGCATTTAACGAGGCTACACAAAATGTGAAAGCAATTAACCGAGAATCAGAAAAAAATTAAACAAAGTTTATCAACAAAAAACCCCCCAATTATTTTTAAGAAAGCTATTCTTGATTTTTCAGTAAAGTTCTGCTGTTTTTTTATATTTTGATTTCCTGAACACCAAAGGTCACAGATTATTTACATGTTTGAATTGTATCGATACATTCACCTCCTTATTCTCTCTCTCTTCTCCCTCTCATTCAAGTCACGAGCGGTAGATGTCTTAACTCCGCCTACTACGGTCTAATTGGACAAAGGTCAGTCAACATTTTTCATCAGCGAAGATGTTACAGCATAGCTTACACACAAGTACGTAGTTCACTGAC